>BLSH010305993.1:560399-586642 GCA_018402905.1 Glandirana rugosa | reverse complement strand
CCCCCCCCCCCCCCCCCCCGTGACAGCGAGCGGGGGATCTTCCCCCCAGGCCTGCTGTCACTATTTGAAAATTCTGCGGCCGTGCAGGACTCCGCCCACATGGCCATGTCCGGTGGCGACCCATCCGTAGGGGGCGCATGGTCGCCCTGATCTACATACAGGGATGCCAGATGCATGGATTCCAATGGGGGGGGGGGTGTTTTTGAAGCATGTGATTAGAGCCAGAGGTTTCATAAAAGGGTGGGCTCTGGGCGCAGAGCAGTGCACCCAAAGCACACCCAGTTATGTGACAATAATGAATGAATATTGGTGCTGGTTAAGTGGGAAGGGTGTATTGGGTGGTTGATTGCTGCCCCCCCCCCAAAAAAAACCCCACCAGCTGCCAGTGGCCACATCATTCATTCATTCACAGTTTCCTGTGAATTAATGAATTACAACTTCCATCAGCCTTTGCGACTTATGGCTTTTAGTTCTGAATGGACTGTAAAGTTGCTGATGAGCTGCTTCGTAGTTCATTCACAAACCATGAAGCTTGTAAACAGTGAGCCAGTCAGGGCTTGGTCTGCAGGAGTCTAGCATTGCACTCTTGATCCACTGATCACTGGAGCAATTCTTTCCAGGCTCCTTAGGAAAGAAATAATAATGCACATTTTGTTTTCTTGCATAAATATGTGCATTTATTATTTTTTCCCAAAAGGTGAACTTATACTTTAAAAAATGGTAGCTACAGTTATTTGCCTGGGTAGGAGCCTAGATTTTACTCCTAAATTGTACTTAGGGCTTTAAAGTGGTTGTAAACCACTGAACTTTATTTTTTTACACCCTGCAAGGTAAAGGCATCATTTGCTAGTATGCATCGCATCGTAGCTCTGTGACTGGCCGGAGCCGTGATGACGTCACTCCAGCGCATTCGCACAGGGGCAACCAATTATGGCACAGGGCTCTGAAGGATCAGCACGGTTGGCTGTACCTTCAGAATGCATGTCCCAGTGACGTCATTGGCTGCATGTAATGTAAATATCTCCTAAACGGTGCCCATTTAGGAGATATTTGCACTACCTATAGATACGCCTTATTATAGGTTTACCTATAGGTAAAAGTAATGTGTGGAACTTTACTTCCACTTTAAAGCTGGGTTCACACCATGTGCAGCCGCTGGGCACAGCAGGGGGTCCAGTGCGTCCCCGTTCACAGTTTCAGGTCCAAATTAGGTCCGGATTTTTGGCTGAATTCAGACCTGAAACAGAGCCAAAGACGCACAGGACTCTTCTGCTGTGTGCTCCATAGTCCATTGAGAGCCATCACAGTCTCTTGTCATGCGAATTGGATGTGGGGCAACCGCATCCAATTCGCAATAGTGTGAACTCAGCCTAAAGTATATCTGAACCCGAGAACCAAAATGTAATATATTGCAGCTTACCAGTCCTTAGATGTGGTGGCTGCAATTGTGTTTTTTTAACAGGATAAGAACTTTTACTGCAAGAACAGAAAAATACCTGCTGATCCTGCCAGAAATGCAGTTTGTTTGTAACTTCCTGTGCACTTTATTGAAACATCAAACAACATTGTCAGCTCTCACCTTTACCTAGGTGTTCTACAGAACACCTCCCCTTATGTTATGGAGGTGAGGGGTGTTCTGTACCCCTAACACACTCTATATCCTAGGATGACAATGTAAATCCTCAAAAAATACAGAACAGCGAGCATGTGTTGTCACCCTGGGACAGGAAGTGTGTTACTAGCAGGATCAGTAGGTGAAAATGTAGCCACTGCGTCTAAAGACTGGTAAGCTACACTATAAATGTCTAGAAGATGGCCACATGTACCAGCACCAGTGGTGGCTGGTGAAATTTTAGGATGGGGTGGAGCCAGACCCCACCCTTCCTTTTTGACCACTCCCACTTATAAGCCACACCCTTATAGTTTCCACCCCTTGTGTCAGGAGTATACAGCCCAGCATCACCAGATAGGGTATACAGCATCACCAGATAGTGGTATACAGCATCACCAGTTAGGAGTATACAGAGTCACCAGATAGCAGTATACACTTACAGAGCACTAGATAGCAGTATACAGAGCCCCAGATAGCAGTATACAGAGCCCCAGATAGCAGTATACAGAGTCACCATATAGCAGTGTACAGAGTCACCATATAGCAGTATACTGTACATAGCACCAGATAGCAGTATACAGAATCACCATATAGCAGTATACAGAGTCACCATATAGCAGTATACAGAGTCACCATATAGCAGTATACATAGCACCAGATAGGGGTATACAGAATCACCATATAGCAGTATACAGAGCCCCAGGTAGCAATATATATTCACCATATAGCAGTATACAGAGCCCCATATAGCAAAAATACAGAGTCCCAGATAGGGTATACAGTCACCAGATCGGGTATACAGGGTCCCAGAAAGCAGTATACAGAGTCCCAGATAGGGTATACAGTCACCAGATAGGGTATACAGGGTCCCGGATAGGGTATACAGGGTCCCGGATAGGGTATACAGGTTCCCAGATAGGGTATACAGAGTCCCAGGTAGGGTATACATGGTCACAGATAGGGTCTACAGAACCCCAGATAGGGTATACAGAGTCCCAGATAGGGTATACAGGTCCCAGATAGTGTATACAGTCACCAGATAGGGGTATACAGGGTCCCAGATAGTGTATACAGTCACCAGATAGGGTATACAGGGTCCCAGATAGTGTATACAGTCACCAGATAGTGTATACAGTCACCAGATAGGGGTATATACGGGCCCAGATAGTGTATACAGTCACCAGGTAGGGGTTTGCGGCCGTTCATGCTCCATGCAGAGTATTGCACATATTACATGTCATAGGAAGCTCCATGCAGAATATTGCACATAGTAAATCACATAGGAAACTCCATGCAGAATATTGCACATAGCACATGTCTTAGGAAGCTCCATGCGGAATATTGCACATAGTACATATCATAAAAAAGCTCCTTGCAGAATATTGCACATAGGACATGTCATAGGAAGCTCCATGCAGAGTATTGCACATAGTACATGTCATAGGAAGCTCAATGCAGAATATTGCACATAGTACATGTCACAGGCAGTTCCATGCAGAGTATTGCACATAGTACATGTCACAGGCAGCTCCATGCAGAGTACTGCACATATTACATGTCACAGGCAGCTCCATGCAGAGTATTGCACATAGTGCACGTCACGGGCAGCTCCATGCAGAGTATTGCACAATGTACATGTCACAGGCAGCTCCATGCAGAGTATAGCACATAGTACATGTCACAGGCAGCTCCATGCAGAGTACTGCACATATTACATGTCACAGACAGCTTCATGCAGAGTATTTCACATAGTATATGTCACAGGAAGCTCCATGCAGAGTATTGCACATAGTACATGTCACGGGCAGCTCCATGCAGAGTATTGCACATAGGACATGCCACAGGCAGCTCCATGCAGAGTATTGCACATAGGACATGTCACATGCAGCACCATGCAGAATATTGCACATAGTATATGTCACGGGCAGCCCCATGCAGAGTATTGCACATTACATGTCACAGGCAGCTCCATGCAGAGTATTGCACATAGTACATGTCACAGGCAGCTCCATGCAGAATATTGCACATAAGACATGTCACAGGCAGCTCCATGCAGAGTATTACACATAGTACATGTCACAGGCAGCTCCATGTAGCGTATTGCACATAGTACATGTCACAGGCAGCTCCATGCAGAGTATTGCACATATTACATGTCACAGGCAGCTCCATGCAGAGTATTGCACATAGTACATGTCACGGGCAGCTCCATGCAGAGTATTGCACATAGTACATGTCACGGGCAGCTCCATGCAGAGTATTGCACACAGTACATGTCACAGGCAGCTCCATGCAGAGTATATTGCACATAGTGCATGTCACGGGCAGCTCCACGCAGAGTATTGCACATAGGACATGTCACAGGCAGCTCCATGCAGAGTATTGCACATATTACATGTCACAGGCAGCTCCATGCAGAGTATTGCACATAGTACATGTCACGGGCAGCTCCATAAAGAGTATTGCACATAGTACATGTCACAGGCAGCTCAATGCAGAGTTTTGCACATAGTACATGTCACGGGCAGCTCCATGCAGAGTATTGCACATAGGACATGTCACAGGCAGCTCCACGCAGATTATTGCACATATTACATGTCACAGGCAGCTCCATGCAGAGTACTGCACATATTACATGTCGCAGGCAGCTCCATGCAGAGTATTTCACATAGTACATGTCACAGGCAGCTCCATGCAGAGTATTGCACATAGTACATGTCACAGGCAGCTCCATGCAGAGTATTACACATAGTACACGTCACGGGCAGCTCCATGCAGAGTATTGCACATATTACATGTCACAGGCAGCTCCATGCAGAGTATTGCACATAGTACATGTCACAGGCAGCTCCATGCAGAGTATTGCACATAGTACATGTCATGGGCAGCTCCATGCAGAGTATTGCACATAGGACATGTCACAGGCAGCTCCATGCAGAGTATTGCACATATTACATGTCACAGGCAGCTCCATGCAGAGTATTGCACATAGTACATGTCACAGGCAGCTCCATGCAGAGTATTGCACATAGTACATGTCACGGGCAGCTCCATAAAGAGTATTGCACATAGTACATGTCACAGGCAGCTCCATGCAGAGTATTGCACATATTACATGTCACAGGCAGCTCCATGCAGATTATTGCACATATTACATGTCACAGGCAGCTCCATGCAGAGTATTGCACATAGTACATGTCCCAGGCAGCTCCATGCAGAGTATTGCATATAGTACATGTCACAGGCAGCTCCATGCAGAGTATTTCACATAGTACATGTCACGGGCAGCTCCATGCAGAGTATTGCACATAGGACATGTCACAGGCAGCTCCACGCAGAGTATTGCACAAATTACATGTCACAGGCAGCTCCATGCAGAGTATTGCACATATTACATGTCACAGGCAGCTCCATGCAGAGTACTGCACATGTTACATGTCGCAGGCAGCTCCATGCAGAGTATTTCACATAGTACATGTCACAGGCAGCTCCATGCAGAGTATTGCACATAGTACATGTCACAGGCAGCTCCTTGCAGAGTATTACACATAGTACATGTCATGGGCAGCTCCATGCAGAGTATTGCACATAGGACATGTCACAGGCAGCTCCATGCAGAGTATTTCACATAGTACATGTCCCAGGCAGCTCCATGCAGAGTATTGCACTTAGTACATGACACAGGCAGCTCCATGCAGAGTATTACACATAGGACATGTCACAGGCAGCTCCATGCAGAGTACTGCACATATTACATGTCACAGGCAGCTCCAAGCAGAGTATTGCACATAGTACATTTCACGGGCAGCTCCATGCAGAGTATTACACATAGGACATGTCACAGGCAGCTCCATGCAGAGTATTGCACATATCACATGTCACAGGCAGCTCTATGCAGAGTATTTCACATAGTACATGTCACGGGCAGCTCCATGCAGAGTATTGCACATAGTACATGTCACAGGCAGCTCCATGCAGAGTATTACACATAGTGCATGTCACGGGCAGCTCCATGCAGAGTATTGCACATGTACATGTCACAGGAAGCTCCATGCAGAGTATTGCACATATTACATGTCACAGGCAGCTCCATGCAGAGTATTGCACATATTACATGTCACAGGCAGCTCCATGCAGAGTATTGCATATAGTACATGTCACAGGCAGCTCCATGCAGAGTATTGCACATAGGACGTGTCACAGGCAGCTCCATGCAGAGTATTGCACATAGGACATGTCACAGGCAGCTCCATGCAGAGTATTGCAAATATTACATGTCACATGCAGCACCGTGCAGAATATTGCACATAGTATGTCACAGGCAGCTCCATGCAGAGTACTGCACATATTACATGTCACAGGCAGCTCCATGCAGAGTACTGTGCATAGTACATGTCACAGGCAGCTCCATGCAGAGTACTGTGCATAGTACATGTCACAGGCAGCTCCATGCAGAGTATTGTGCATAGTACATGTCACAGGCAGCTCCATGCAGAGTATTGCACATAGTGTATGTCACAGGCAGCTCCATGCAGAATATTGCACATAGTACATGTCACAGGCAGCTCCATGCAGAGTATTGCACATAGGACATGTCACAGGCAGCTCCACGCAGAGTATTGCACATATTACATGTCACAGGCAGCTCCATGCAGAGTATTGCACATATTACATGTCACAGGCAGCTCCATGCAGAGTATTGCACATATTACATGTCACAGGCAGCTCCATGCAGAGTATTGCACATTGTACATGTCACAGGCAGCTCCATGCAGAGTATTGCACATAGTACATGTCACAGGCAGCTCCATGCAGAGTATTTCACATACAGGGTCCCAGATAGTGTATACAGTCACCAGATAGATAGGGGTTTGCGGCGAAGATGGGACAAGTCCCACACTTACCCCATCTTATAGGCAGGCAGGCTGGAGTGTGCAGAGATCGGCATGCAGCCAGCGCCAGTTTGTATGCAGAGACAGTGCTTGCGGTGAGCGTGCTGAAGCCTGGAGACTGGAGTTTCGCTGAGGCTCCTCCAGATCAATCACCGCCGTCTATTGGACGGCGGTGATTGATTGACATTACCAGGAGCCAATAGGCGGCTTGAGGCACAGAGCTAAGCGCATCAAGGCAGGATTAAACCTTGCAATTGAAGCGTGATGCCTGCAATCATGTAATCATGTGATTGCAACAATGTCACACTTCCCATAGTGCACTGTGTCTGGTGCATGTAAATTTAAACAAACTTTTTTTTTTTTAAAGGGGACATTTTTTTTTGGGGGGGGGTGGCGCCCGGGAGCCCCTATGGGCAGGCCGCCACTGACCAGCACTAGTGTCAACCCTATTTGGGAAGAGGGGGTATACCCTCTGGTAAACAATATTAAGGCTCTGATGGAGTCCACATAAAAGAACCACTCCAAAGTTTATTAAAATTGTGAAAATACAAATAAAAATAAAAATCTAAAATCATGTGATGTGGAACGTGTGGATAGTTCCTCATATCACCAACCTTTGTATCCACCCAACCGTGGGTATAGTTGACTGTTGCTCATCCATCCAGGAGTGTCCTGTCCTCACTGTGCTGCAGGGATGAAATAATCCAACTGTGATTCACCCGCAGCTGTGTGTGGGGGAAGGGGAGGAAGATGTCAAAAGCCAGGACCCAGATGGCAGTGTGTGGAGGATGGGCTGAAATGCTTAATCCAAGAAGGAATACAGCCGCACAGATCCCTAATCTGTCGGGGGGGGCGGAGCTCAACCCCACATGGGGTTTCCACCGGCCGTGGGGCCACCATGCACATGGGCAATGGGAACAACGGGGCTCTCTGGTAGGCGTGAGGCGGCTGAGGGCACAGCCAAGATCCTCAACTGTGGCTCAGTCCAATGGGCAGCAGCCTCGATAGCAGACGGGATGAACCAGACTGGAGGTGAGCTGGGACCAGCTATCGGCTGTCGGGCGTGACTCCTCACTACAAATACCTCTAAGCCTAAGGAACTGTCCAATGGGTATTCCCCTGATTAAATGCTTGGGATGGCCAGAATCAGCTCTCAGGATGGAATTACCCACGGACGGTTTCCTATAAAGCCTAGAAATGACTCTGTTCCCTACTCCCTCCAGAGTGACATCATGTAACTCAATACAATGTGGATGGAGAGTGCCTGTGAACCTCAAGTTAAGGGAATTGTCATTGAGGTACATGAGCCATTCCTCCAAACTCCCGACTTCCTTATGACAAATAAAGATCAGGTCATCAATGTAGCGACGGAAAAACCTGATATTGGCTCGATCCAGCGCCAAAAATGCGGGACCTCTCCCACCAACCCATGAAAAGGTTGGCTAGGGAGGGGTTAAACTTAGCCCCCATGGAGGCCCTGCACTTCTGGAGATAGAAGTCCCCATCGAACATAAAATAGTTGTGAGTTAGAAGATAATGGAGAATAAGCAAGATAGTTTCCTAATGGACCAAGGAGTAGGTGCTGTGAAATTGCAAAAAGTAAGAGACAGCTTGTAACCCTAATGGGTGTGGAATGGAAGAATACAGACTTGTGACATCGCAAGTAATCCACACAAAATTAGGGTCCCAATTAAACTTTTGTACCAATAGCTGTTTAGTGTTCCTAAGATATCCAGGTAGACATTTAACCAAAGGTTGGAGCTGATGGTCCAGCCATTGGCCCAAGCGCTTATTGGTCTGCCCAACAAAGGGTTGATCCCCTTATGAATTTTGGGCAGGTGGTGAAAGATGGGTATAATAGGTGAATCAGGAACCAACATGTCCCTTTCCTCCACACTGAAAAAACCCACCGCCACCACCTTGTTCAATGCAGTCAGTGTAGTATATATAATACAGTTCAGAGTATATAGTGCAGTCCGTGTAATATATATAATACATTGGAGAGTGTATAGTGCAGTCAGTGTAGTATATATAATACAGTGGAGAGTATATAGTGCAGTCAGTGTGGTATATATAATACAGTGGAGAGTATATAGTGCAGTCATTGTAGTGTATATATAATACAGTGGAGAGTATATACTGCAGTCAGTGTAGTCTCCACCCCAGGCCCTAATTGGGAATTGTCTATAACATCTGGCAGTGCAAGCTGCATTGCTGATCAACGTTTGTCCATGTTTGGCTTTGTGTGTGGTTGTTCCTATCATTTGCTCTGAGTCTTATTCGTGTACCGTTCCTTGGTTTGTCTGACTATCCCTGTCTGCCTGATACCCCGATCTTCGGCTTGTTCTCTGTTTCTCCTGTCTGCTTATGGCCCTGACCCTTTGCTATTACCTTTGACTATTCTTTGCTATTCCTGCACTGCTGCTTCCTCTCTTCCACCTGTAGCCAGCTGAGCGTGAGCTAGGGGACCCTGGGGGCAGCGACCTGGATCCAGTTGCAGCCAAATTCATCCTCACCACTAGAGGCTCTGGTGAACACCCGCTGGCTCTTAGATTCCGCACCCTGGGGAAACTGATGCACTAGTTCCCTGTGTTTCAGTGTCCATGCTCCAGGGGCCTCTCTTCCTGTATCAGCCGGAACTCATTAGCAGCAGTCAGCAATAGGTCCACAACCTTAGTGGTGTGCTTTGCAACCCTCTGTGCGATTCGCACTCTAGCGGTGCGCACCTGTCACCTGACCCCAGGTGTCTTGACAATAGTGGAGTCATTGTAGTATATATAATGCAGTGGAGAGTATATAGTGCAGTCAGTGTAGTATATATAATACAGTGGAGAGTATATAGTGCAGTCAGTGTAGTATATATAATACAGTGGAGAGTATATAGTGCAGTCAGTGTAGTATATATATATATAACACAGTGTATTGAAGTGGTCAAGGGGAACCCTATCACAGAATTAAGAAAAAAAACACATGGGCCCCCCCAAAATCCATACCAGGCCCTTAGGGTCTGGTATAGATTTTAAGGGGAACGCCTCACCATATTTTTTTTTTAAAGGGAGTGGGACTCCCCAAAATCCATACTAGAACCCTATTAGAGCATGCAGCCTGGCAGGCCAGGAAAGGGGGGGGGGGAGAGCGAGCGCCCCCCTCCTGAACCATACCAGTCTGCTTGCCCTCAAAAGCACCTTGTCATCATATACATGGGGACAAGGGCCTCTTCCCGACAACCCTGGACAGTGGTTGTCGGGGTCTGTGGGCGGGGCCTTATTGGAATCTGGAAGCCCCCAGATCCCCTTATGTGAATGGGTATCATGTGACGTCAGAAGGGGGCAGGATCACTTGGTTCTATTTTTCAGGTCTGTCGGGCGTCGTGATTGACGGTGGCTGTACATTGCGGGACACTTTTTTCTTTTTTAATAAAGGAATTGTCAAAAACTGTCTCTTGTGGTTTATAATTTTTGACACTTTTTCTGGTGAATGGGTAGGGGTACGATGCACCTGATACCCATTCACAAAAGGGGGGGGGCGGGATCTTGTTAAAGGGGCTTCCAGATTCCGATAAGCCCCCTGCCCGCAGACCCAAACAACCACTAGCCAGGGTTGTCGGGAAGAGGCCCTTGTCCCCATCAACATGGGGACAAGGTGCTTTGGGGGGCACCTCAAAGCACTCTCCCCATATTGAGGGAATGTGGCCTGGTACGGTTCGGGGGGGCACTCGCTCGCCCCCCCCATCCTGACCTGCCAGGTTGCATGCTCGGATAAAGGTCCGGTATGGATTGTGGGGGGGACCCCACGCCGTTGTTTTTTCTTTTAATCTATATTGCCTGGAGCAGGCAATACATTACAGCCGCGAGCAAGTTTACTGTAAATGACACATGTTCCTTTAGAAATGTCATTATTGCTGCAGCATGTTCTAGACATCGCACAGATGCGCCACTTTACGGGCAGACTAAAGGGACCCCCCAGGCACGATATTTAAAGGAATATTTGATTTTTATTGCTTCACTTTAAGCATCAATAACCACTTCCGGACCTCTTTTGAGGTGGAATACTGTTGGGTAGCAGATAGCTACCATAACCCCGGTATTTTTTTTTTCAGCCAGTGATTCTGTGTGTGTGATAAAAGTGGTCTCAGCGGCGGATCACTTTTATCAGCGTGGGAGAGGTGCCCCCGCCATTTTCCCATCCCAGACCCGCCGGTATCAGTGGAGACGATGGGGTCTGCTCCCCCCTGCACTGGAAGCCGAGTGAGCGGAAGATGCCACCCACTCGACTCCATAGCATTGCAGGGCGGAAGCGACTTCACAAGTCACTTCCGCCCATAGCTTTTTAAGAGGTCCTGGCATGCTTTTTTCTATTTCAAGGAATGTTTACATTTCTTGTAATAGGAATAAATGTGATCATTTTTTTACAAAAGGACAGTGTAAAAATATAAAAAAAAAGTAAAATAAATAATTAAAAAAAAAAAATTAAAGCGCCCTGTCCTTGCGAGCTCGCGCGCAGAAGCAAACACATACGTAAGTCCCGCCCGCATATGAAAACGGTGTTCAAACCACACATATGAGGTATCACCGCGATCGTTAGAGTGCAATCATTTTAGCACCAGAACTCCTATGTAGCTCAAAACTGGTAACCTGTAGAAATTTTTAAATGTCACAATGGAGATTTTTATGTTGCAAAGCTTGTCGCTATTTCGCAATCGGGCACAATTTTGAAGCATGACATGTTGGGTATCAATTTACTCGGCGTAACAATATTTTTCACAATATGGAAACAATTGGGCTAACTTTACTGTTGTCTTATTTTTTAACACAAAAAGTGATTTAAAAAAAAAAATTTGCGCTTGTAAGACCACTGTGCAAATACGGTGTGACAAAGTTTTGCAACACCCGCCATTTTATTCTCTAGGGTGTTAGAAAAAGTATATATAATGTTTGGGGGGTCTAAGTTATTTTATAGCAAAAAAAAATGGTTTTAGCTTGTAAACACTGAACCCAAAAAATTGGCTCGGTCTGGAAGTGGTTAAAATCACTGCTCCTTTAAAAACGATTGTTTTAAAACATTTTTTTGCATTGATACGTGTCCCCTAGGGCAGTACTTGGGTCCCCATACACCTTTTAGGGCAATAACTTGCATATAAGTTTTTACTTTTGATTTTTCATGTTCGTGTCCCATAGAGGGTTTGCATGTTCGCTAGAACTTTTTGCCTGTTTGAGGTGTTCTGCTGCAAACCAAACCCAGGGGCGTTCGGCCCATCCCTACCATGGACTCAGCCTTTGGGTAATTGCTAGCTCACTCTCTGCCTATGGAGGTTTCACCCTACCTTTAGAAGACCCAGGGGGCGCTACACTTACATTTGGTATTTTAAAGAGCTGTATAAAGATATACAATATTGTTAAAAAAAGCACAAAATGTAGATTGTTTTTATAATCTTGTTTTATTGTCAAAGTTGTGGCCACTCTTTTTGTCATTTGCATACTCACATTTACAAAAAAAAACAAGAAACACTTGTGGGTTTAACCAATCATTAATTGCATATGAATTCTCCATGGTGTAGGAAACTGGCGGTATGTCTTTTACCGGCAAACTTGGTGCTGAAAAGTGTCCCTCTTTTTCACTGTAGAAAGTCAGGAGGTGTGCATTGTGGAATTCTGCTCCCTTAATCACTGCAGATTTTAATTTCCCCATCCTCCATGCATTCAAATCTATGGCATGAGCATGCATAAATTTATACTAAAAGGGTTAGTTCACCTTTTCAGAAAAAATAAAAAGGTTAACTAACACTCTGCACCCTCCTCACCCCCATGGTATGCTGTGCTTACCACTGTGGGTGATGAGTAGCAATTGGGTGATTTGAGATTCCCTCTTGTCCCCCTTCTTTCTGTAGGGCTTTGGGGAAGGATCGGAGCAATTCCAATAGGTTGAAGTAGTCTCATGCCCGCGCTGACCATTCAGAATCGCTCTGATCAATCCTGGAAGCCATACAGAAATAAGGGGAAGATTAATGGGGATTACAGACACTGCTACATCGGCTGCGTGGGCACTGACAGCTCATCACCTACAGAAGTAAGCATAGTGGTGACTGGGGGGATGGGGGGGGGGAGGGGGTGAGGAGGGTGTAAGCTGTTAGTTCCCCTTTACAATTTTTTTCTGAAATTACCTTTAAAAATAGTCTAAACAAAAAACGTTTTGTAGTTAATGATTTACCTGTTTAGAACTATAAACATAACCTGCAAATAATTTTGTTTTATTTTCTGAATTGCTGCTATTAGGCAGACTAGGTAATCTCCCAGAATCTGTGATCTGTAGCCATTCTGCCTTACAGTTACTGAGAGCCAGCAGACGCTATGCTGTATCTGAGCCCTCCCCCAACACTGACAGATATAGAATACTGAGGAGGAGAAGTGGTCACTGATGGCTTCTAAATGCTGAATTCTTCCATATGTGAATGACTAATAAATAAACATAAAGGTTTTTGTTATTCAGATGCAAGAATTACTGTACTTGTGAAATGTCATTGGTGTTATATAATTACCAATTTAGATGTAAATAGTGCTTAGTGGATCCTTTAATGTTGGTGTTGGTGTGCTTTTATCTTACTGATAATATAAACTGGAAATCTATTATTATATCTATATCTAGATATTGATGAGTGCAGCTACTCCAGCTACCTGTGCCAACATCAGTGTGTGAATGAGCCTGGACGCTTTTCCTGCATTTGTCCGGAGGGATACAGTTTGCAGGGCACCCGCCTCTGCCAGGGTAAGATCACACAACAATATTGCTGAATTGAAAGACTATTTTCTGCGTATTAAATGGATCATCCATTCACATATATTTGGACTTAATATATATGTACTTGATTATATATGTAGCTGCACTTGAAACCTATTAAAGCAGAGCTCCACCCAAAAGGGGAAGTTCTGCTTTAAGGACTCATTCTCGGCTCCTCTTGAACAATTGGCACTTTTGAGGAGCATGTTGGGGGGTGGGGTGGAAGCAGGTACCTGATTCTGACAGGTACCCACTTCTGTTTCGACTGCTGCAACGGTCAGAAACAGAAGTTTTCCTCCCTCCCCCCTGCAGTCTTCTGGGACACTGATAGGTCCCAGAAGACTACATCCACAATTCACGATGTGCAGCTCGGTTTGTGCATGCGCAGTGGGTACCTGGCTGTGAAGCCGCAAGCTGTCACAACCAGGTGCCCATAGTGAAGATGTCGGGGACTGAAGACAGTAGGTGAGACCGACTGGGGTGAGCACACTGCTGGATCGTGGGACAGTTGAGTGCTTTTTAAAAGTCTGTAGCTGCTGACTTTTATTTTTTGCACAGGTGACTGGAACTCCATTTTAAGTATACAAACTGATTTATTTGAGTGCACAGAGCAACCTATAGCAGCTGCTGGTATTATTTATTATGTATATAGTGCCTGCAATTCTTGCAATGATTTACATACTGTACATTCACATCAATCCCTGCTCTCAAGGAACTTACATTCTATGGTCCCTGTCACCTATGCATACGTATACACTCACCGGCCACTTTATTAAGTACACCTGTTCAATTGCTTGGTAACACAAATTGCTAATCAGTCAATCACATGGCAGCAAGTCAACGCATTTAGGTATCTAGACTTGGTGAAGACAACTTGCTGAAGTTCAAACTGAGCACCAAAATGGGGAAGAAAAGGGATCTAAGTGACTTTAAACATGGCATGGTTGTTGGTGCCAGATGGGCTGGTCTGAGTATTTCAAACACTGCAGATCTACTGGGATTTTCATGCACAACCATCTCTAGGGATTACAGAGAATGGTCCGAATAACAGAAAATATCCAGTGAGTGGCAATTGTGTGCACGAAAATGCTTTGTTGATGTCAGAGGAGAATGGAGAGACTGGTTTGAGATGATAGTAAGGCAACAGTAACTCAAATAACCACTTGTTACAACCAAGGTATGCAGAATAGTATCTCTGAACGCACAACACATGGAACCTTGAAGCAGATGGGCTACAGCAGCAGAAGACCACACCAGGTGCCATGCCTGTCAGCTAAAAACAAGAAACTGAGGCTACAATTCGCACAGGCTCACCAAAATTGGACAATAAACAATTGGAAAAACATTGCCTGGTCTGATGAGTCTTGATTTCAGCTGCGACATTCACATGGTAGCGTCAGAATTTGGTGTAAACAACATGAAAGCATGGATCCATCCTGCCTTGTAGCAACGGTTCAGGCTGGTGATGGTGGTGTAATGGCGGGTGGGGGGTATTTTATTGGCACACTTTGGGCCCCTTAGTACCAATCAAGCATTGTTTAAATGCCATGACCTACCTGAGTACTGTTGCTGACCATGTCCACCCCTTTATGACTACAGTGTCCCCATCTTCTGATGGCTCCTTCCAGCAGGATAATGTCACAAAGCTCAAATAATCTCACCACTGGTTTCTTGAACAGGACAATGAGATCACTGTACTCCAATGACCTCCACAGTTACCAGGTCTCATTCCAGTAGAGCACAATTGGGATGTGGTGGAACGGGAGATTCGCATCATGGATATGCAGCCGAGAAATCTGCAGCAACTGCATGATGCTATCATGTCAATATGGACCAAAATCTCTGAGGAATGTTTCCAACACCTTGTTGACTCTATGTCACAAATAAGTAAGGCGGTTCTGAAGGCAAAGGGGGGTCCAACCTGGTGCTAGCAAGGTGTACCTAATAAAGTGACCAGTGAATGTACAAACACAGGCCAATCTTAAACAGGATCCAATTAACATGCCAGCATGTCTTTGAAGTGTGGGAGGAAACTAGAGTACTTGAAAGAATCTCACACAAGCATCAGGAGAACGTGCAAACTCCACACAGGCTATTTTTTCTGCAGATAAATTGTGTGGATGAGGAAAATGCTGCACTACGGCCCCTAGATGGTGCTGAGTATCACAGGAAATAAGGTTGCTCATCTGCTCCATCTAGTGGCCATATGTGGTATTTTGCTCTTCACATATTTGATCTGCAGAGATTATAACCCGAAAACATTCAATTATGCCCGAATCACACAGAACTACCATAATTAACATGCAATTTTGATCAGCTATGCACATTTTTTTTTTATAACTACAAACCACAGACTTGCAACGTGAGAAGGAAAAGCAGTAGCATAGTGTAACACCGTAAACCAGGAAGCCCAGCCTGTACATATAATGTAATGGGTAAATATGGCTTCCACCATGTACCAAAGTCACATTTCCTATAGAATCAAGCTATTTAAAACATTAACACTTATGATATGTGGCTGCAAATCTTTACATTTAGGAAATTAACTAAATGTAAAAATCCAAGCATGTAAAAATGTGAAAGGGGCATAAAAATAATTGTAACTAAATTACTACTAGAATATTTCAAGTTATACACCAAAATAAGGTGAACACTGCAAATTTCATAATAGTTCACAGCAGCGCATCTCAATTAAACTATAAATAATGATTATACTGTGCAATTAATTATCATCAAATTGTGAAGCAATCAAACAGTGCATAAAGGAATAACAATCCATCAAATAACTTCATAAATATGTGTTCATAAAAAATGTCCATCAAAGTCCAACATATTAAAGAAAATGCAGTATAAAGTGTTCCAATCATACACTCCAGAAGGAATAATGAATATCCACCACCAGTGCTCCACTCTATTCAGTGGTCACCCATATGGAACGCAGCTTACCAGAGACAACTATAAACAGCATATCAAGCCGTGCTCTTTATCCGGATCTCAGCAGTTGTACAATCACAGGCACGTTACCACTCATAGTGGGAGACAAAGCATAAAACTCACATAGTGCAATATTGCCTTTTAAAATGGATCCTTTATTCTAAAACCTTATGCGTTTACATTAAATGAAAACAAACAGAGCAATAGTTACTCATAGGCTCAGGCTGTGCTGACCCCGTTTCCCGATCCGACTTGATCACAAGGGGTAGCTATACGGCACAGCAACTTGTATTAAATACAATTCACATCAATAATGAGGAAGTAACTTCCTCGTCATTGATGTGAATTGTATTTAATACAAGCTGCTGTGATCAAGTCGGTAATGACGAAACGCTAAGGGAGTAACTATATGGCAACTTGAGAGGAAGCTGTATGCCCAGCACTTGGTGGATCGAATGGTTGGATCGGAAAACTGGGACAGCACAGCTTGATATGCTGTTTTAAAGTTTGTCTTTGGTAAGCTGCATTCCATATGGGTGACCACTGAATAGATTGGAGCACTGGTGGTGGATATTCATTATTCCTTCTGGAGTGTATGATTGGAACGCTTTATACTGCACTTTCTTTAATATGTTGGACTTTGATGGACATTTTTTATGAACACATATTTATGAAGTTATTTGATGGATTGTTATTCCTTTATGCACTGTTTGATTGTTTCACAATTTGATTATAATTCATTGCACAGTATAATCATTATTTATAGTTTAATTGAGATGCGCTGCTGTGAACTATTATGAAATTTGCAGTGTTCACCTTAGTTTGATGTCTACATTACTATTTAAAGCAGCGGCAACATTTATATATATTTTTTGATATATAGGATCATTTGTGCGGTGTTTATTATATTTTAGTTAACTTTTCAAGTTATACGCTCACTGAAAATATGGTATACTTACCCTTTCATTGCCTATATAACATATGTGAAATCACACACAGCATAGTAAAAATAGCAACAACATTTTAGGCTTGGACAAGTCAATGTGGTTGTGTGCTATGATATACTGTAACAATTTAAGGTAAATAGTGCAGTAAGGCTGCATTCACACAGGGGCGATCCGACTTCAGGCACGACTTTGCCAGGCAACTTCAAGGCAACTTGGAGGCAACTTCAAGGCAACTTGAAAGCAACTTCAAACTTAACTATGCCAGGCAACTTTGCTTGTGGCCAATCAGAGAAGGAAAGGAGGGGATTGCCCTGTATAAATTCTTTTCTTTTCACTGTGAAGTCGCTTCTGTTTAGATTGGGGATCCAACTTTGAGGCGATTTCCATTGAATTCTATGGGCACAAGTTGGACAGAAGTCGCCTCCAAGTAGTACAGGAATCTCTTCTGAAGTCGCCTTGAAGTTGGAGCGACTTCAGTAGTGTACATAAAGACGGCTCCCATTCACTTCAATGGGATTTCTTGTGTCAAGCGACCTGGGGCGACTTGAGGCGACTCAAGTCGGATCGCAAGTCGCCCCTGTGTGAACCGAGCCTAATTCAAAACCTTTGGTGATTTAAAAAATATTCTTCAACATATTATAAACCAAAAAACAGAGCCATCAGCTATCCACCTTTTTATGCATCTATAAAATGATATCCATATCCAATGAAATGTGTCAACAGAATACAAATAAAACAAATAGATTCAAATAATGTCCTCAAAAATATTTTCAAGTGATATTCCAATAATGTGAACAAATGCTCCATCCACAAGATGTTCAAATCTATGCTCAAATGGTGCTGTATTCATGAACTAACCACCTCCACCAGCCACCTTCAAGTGAATTGGCCGCTCACCTTATTAATTGACCAGACCGGTCAAACATCGCTCTTTTGTTCATTTAATAAGACACAGTGCCTGATGCGATCCGCCTAAATGTCCCCCTGACTAGCATGATCCGCTCCTCACGCCTCCCGTTTACTCAAGGTATATAAGGAAATTGTCATAGCGCAATATTACTAAAACACCTTTACATTTTATTTCACATTTTCTTTTTGCACACTCACATTTAGAACATCTTTTAACAGTGCATCTAGCAGGTTAAAAGTATCGGCTATTCTCCTCCTCACCACTTTCTGGGAATACGAGACACTGGAAGGGACGTCACTGGCTCCAGTGACTTTTGCAGTACATATCTGCAAAAGATGAACAAAACCATATTAGGGTTGCCACATCATCCCTTTAATCCAGGACATATATGAATTACACAGGTTCTGTGGCTGATTGAGGTGGTAATTAAACTTACTTGGTGCCTCATCTGCATGAAATTAGTCTCAAAACCTGTGTAATTCATATGTGTCCTGGATTAAAGGGATGATGTGGCAACCCTAGTCCATATGTTTTATCCCTTTAAAGACTCTGCAAGCATGGAAAAATATTTGTTGATCTGGCAGAAATGCATGGAGCTCCTAAGCCCTGTTGTAGGCTGACACACAGCATTTTTCTGTGTGTCAGCCCACAAATCCCCCCCCCCCTTTCCCGGCACAAATTCTCTTCCCCCAGCACAAATTCTCCTCTACAACCCCCCAATCCCTCCTCCCAGCACACATCCTCTTCCACCTCCAAAATTCCCCCTCTCAGCACAAATCCTCTCATCCTCACAAATCTTCTCCGTCTCAATCTCCCTTCCCAGCATAAATCCTCTTCCCTCCAGCACAAGTACCCCCTCACCCCCAAATCCCCCTTCTAGTGTAAATATTTCCTCCAAACCCCCTAGTAAAAATCCCTACCCTCCTTCCCCCCAATTCACCCTCTCAGCACAAATTGCCCCCCCCCCCCCCCAAATACTTCCTTCTAGCTTAATTGGCTTCCACCCCCCTTCCTTACAAATACTCTCCCCACATGCACACTTTCCCTCCCAGCACAAATCCTTTCCCCCTTCTAGCACAATTACCCCACCCAGTTTAAATCCTCTTTCCCTTTGAGCACAAATTCCCTCCCAACCTCACTTGTAGTACAAATCCTCCTCCCCTCCAAGTCTCCCCCAGGACAAATTCCCCCCATTCACCCTCCCACCACAAATCCTCTTTCACCCCCAAAATACCTTCTCCCGGCTCAAATACTATCCCCCCCAGCACAAATCACCCCCCCTTCTAGCACAAGTGCCCCAGAATGTAGTTTATTAACCGTAAAGTGCTTTCCAGATTTAGAGCCTTGGCACAGCTTCACATGTAACACAGCCTTTGAAGGCTTACTTCACAGATAGTTTTTTTAACTCAAAGAAGTCCTTATTGAAAAGATTAAAGCGTTTGTTAACATAAAAAAATGGATCTTGTCCCTTTAAAGCATGTTATACAGTACAGTGCTTGTGCTGTGTAATTTGGCCCTCTGTAATATCTGAAATACCTGGTTGATCCTGCCAGTTTCTACCCTCCCCTTTGTAAACTGACCACGGTATATCATGACTGCTGAGCCCTGACACAGTGGTCAGTTAATGTGCTTCCGTCATCTGCAGCTTTGCTCTTTGCTCTCCTGTTTCCTCCTCCCCCCTCCCCTCCCTGCCTGTCAGCTAGTGACAGTGACGGCTCCCCCGCTGCGAAAATAACTCTGACCTGTTTATACTATCCTCATTGTCTCCTAATGACAGGTGCCCCTGTGTGTGTGATTTATAAAAAAAATGCAGTATATACCAGATTTCAGAGCGCCGATCGGCGCTCACGTGACCGACCGGCTCTCTCCTCCTCCCCTCCAGACTGACATCAGCGTGGGATCCTCGGCCCCGATGTCCAGATGGGGAGAGGAGAGAGCCAGCCGATAATGTGAGTGCAGATCGGTGCTCTAAAATCTGGTATATACTACATTTTTTTTTAAATTCACACACGTCATTAGGAGACAGTGAGGATAGAATAAACATATCAGAGTAGCTTAACAATCACTTTAACAAACATAGATCAGATATCCATTCCAGAGAAGTTACATCAAATATAATTGTATAATATTGTAGTACCATATTCCAACATTGTCACAACAGTACCTGTTAAAGAGGAAGTAAGCCCTGATGGGTTTTACTTCCTCTTTGTTCCTCCTTATTACCCTGCAATATAAAAGCATAATAGGCTGGTATGCATTGCATACTAGTCTATTATGTGACACTTACGTGCATTGGAAGCCCGCACTGACCCCGCTCCAGGAATTGTCCATCTTCTCCCCTCTTCCTTCCAGGGCTGCAGACTCTGGCTCTGTGATTTGCCGGAGCTGCGTGACGTCACTCTCGCACATGCGCGTGGGAGCCGCCAATCGCGGCACGATCTCAGTGAAGAAACGGCACGGAGGTCGTTTCTTCACTGTGCATGTGTCCGATGATGTCGGCACATGCAAGTACTTTGTATACCTCCTAAACCATGCAGGTTTATGAGATATGCAGGGAATCTACAGGTAAGCCTTGTTATAGGCTAAACTGTAGGTTAAAGTGGTTGTCAAGAGTTGACAACCACTTTAAGCAAATCATTCACCTCTTAATACCAAAATGAAAATGCACATCATTGATTGCATGCACAATTGCACAAAACATGAAGCTACATTTTCAAAATTCTGTCTACAATTATAGTGGTTGTTAAGCCACTTATTGTTCTTTCTACAATCCCCTCTGTTATAGTAAATAATGTCCCCAGTGTATGTGGTTTTTTAAAAATATGCCTATATATACTTTATTTTATAGTGCCGCACGGAGCTCACATGACCGGTCGCCTCTCTTCTCTCTTGATCTGACAGCTACAGCACGGGCGGGGCTGAGAATCACCTGCTGACGTTAGCCAGGAGGAGGAGAGCAGAGAAGGAGAGAGGCGACCGGTCACACGTGCCGCTATATTTTAAGGTATATAGTGGCGTATTTTTAAAGAGCCACATACACTGGGGACATTATTTATTGCAACAGAGGGGATTGTAGAAAGAACTCTCAGTTATGATAGCAGCAGGAGGGGAGGGCTGGGGAGCAGACGGACTTGACAGGTAGGGAGGGGAAGAGGAGAAGATGGGGGAGAGGACAGAGGAAAGCTGCAGATGACAGAGGAACATAAAATGATCATAGTGTCAGGGCTCAGCAGCCACGATAAACCGTGGTCAGTTTACAGGGGGTAGGGCAGAATCAGCCAGGTATTTTAGGCTATACAGGGGGCCAAATGACACAGCACAAGCACTGCTTTAAAGGAACAGGATCATTGTTTTCCTTTTTTTTTTAGGGTTAAAACACTTTAAATGAACCGGTGAAAACCCTTAGGTGTCAAGCCAAGGAGACCAAACCGCTTGATATTTGGCATCCTCAGTGTTGAAAGATATACTTTTCTAGGCGCAATGTATCCCCCAATTAAGGCAACCCACTCCTTCCAAGAGGGAGTTTCAGCAGAATTCCAGTGCCTAAGAATTAGCTTTCTAGCCTGAAATAAGGCCTCAGCTATTGCCTGTTTGGTGACATTGTCCACCTGTAGTTCCTCCAAGATACCCAAAAAGCAGGGTTTAGGAGCCTGTCTAATAGTAACTTGTAATATCCTATTAAGGGTATCCATAATTGGAGGCTGACTAAATACTTTTTTGCCCCACTGTATAGGCTCCCATCTAGCCTCAACTCTCGAAGGAAAATTCCTCAGACATATAGTTAAAGATAGGTGACGGAGACTGCACACAGGTATCAGGACCAGTCTGTGCCTTAACAGTGTGCTGGAGTTGTATATAATAAAAATACATTGTTTGTTAAAGCTGAAATCTGGATTGCAGGGTGGGGAATGAACACAAATTTACCATTTTCAAAAATGTGGGACAAAAGTGTAATGCCATATTGTTGCCCTTTAGCCCCGTAATGCAGCGATTTCAGCTCATTATAATATTCATAGCCCCATGTTGGGCTATATTTAGTGAAACCTGCAACATCCTGAATCTGCTTTACTTTATTCCAGACCTTCTGCATGAGGGCATAAGTAGGAAAAAGTTTATTAGACTTGCTATAAGTTAGAGCTTCCAGTCCCATGGTGACATTTTTCACCCCTGTCACATAATGTAATATGTGATTAGTGGCATCTAGACTTTTATTGGTCTGGGGCAGGGCTCTTGCAATATGTTGTAGCTGGACTGCCAAGTAATAGCCATGGGTTGGGTAGCGCCAGGCCGCCACTCTCCTTTGGTCTTTGAAGTTGTTCTAAGTTAATTCTTGGGGGTTTGGTGTGCCATATAAGTGAATGGAAGATGGAGTTAATAACTCAAAACATCTTTGGGGGAATAACCATTGGGGAGTTGTGTAGTATATAGAGGAGCTGTGGCATGAAAATATTTTTTATAAGGTTAATTCTCCCTACCACAGAAAGCCTAAGTCAAGTCCATATTTTAACATTGTCCTACATATGAGTAAGTAGGGGTGACAAATTTAAGAAGATATAATCAAGCGGTCTTGGGGTAACAAGTATGCCCAGGTACTTGAAGTTAGAGGAAACAGGGATATTATGGAGAACTTAGCATGAGCAACCCAGGTCTGTATCTAATAACATGATGGAAGATTTTGTCCAATTTACAAGGAGGCTAGAGTAGTTTGCAAAGCTAGTTATAACTGACCTGGCTTCTCAGAAAGATGTTTTGGTGTCCCCCAGAAGGAGCATAGTATCATCTGCATATAACATGATCTTATCTTGCATATACCCATACTGAAAGCCACGAATAGATGGATTAGAGCGGATCATAGCCAGTGAGAGCTCAATGGCTATGTCAAAAAGGAGAGTGGACAACGTGCAACCCTGTCGGGTACCCCTGCTAAGGGAGAAAGTGGGTGAAAGCCACCCTGCTACTCTAATTGTCACTTGGGGAGAGCTATACAATAATCAAATCCAGTAAAAGGAATGTTGGTTCGAAACCAAATTTCTCCATGGTCACCCATAAGTATCGCTACTAGATACTGTCAAAAGCCTTATGGCCGTCTAACGACTGTAAGTCACTATCCCCCAAATTGTCCGCATTGGACTGAGGTTAACAAATAGTCTGCGCAGATTCATAGCAGTGGATTTTTAAAGAATAAATCCTGGGAGTTAGGCCTACGTCTAGCAAGTCTTTACTGGGATTAACAACAGAATGATGTTGACTTTAGTCATGAACCTGGGAAGGCACTATTGCTGTCTATCTGCATTAAATACTTTGAGTAGGTGAGGGAGGACAACCACCCCGTACTGCTTGTATACCTCCATGGGAAGGCTGTCATCCCGCGCTGCCTTGGATGGAATTCGGGAACAAACTGGTTGACAGCTGCAATTCTTTCAAGGTTAGTGGGGAGTCCAGAAAGCACCTATGAGTGTCCAACAAGCAAGGTAGTTCTACCCTGTGCAAGAAATTATGTAAAGATTCTGGGGAGTAATGTTGTTTAGACTGATACAGATTAGAATACAACTCTGCTAGTTCATTCATGATTTGGTCTGGAGAATTTACCAAGGTCCCACTCCATGTGCACAAGGCACACAGAGTGGGGCCTGGTGAGACTCAACAATCCTGGCTAGTAGGCGACCAGTCTGCTCTCCCCCTTGTAAAAGGCCAATTTACTAAAGAACCGCTTTCTATCTGAAGTATTCATGCGGACCATACCCTCCTGTACATAGTTACATAGTTGGCGAGGTTGAAAAAAGACACAAGGCCATCAAGTCCAACCTGTGTGTGTGCTTTTATGTCAATATTACATTGTATATCCCTGTATGTTGTGGTCGTTTAGGTGCGTATCTAATAGGTTTTTGAAATTATCTATGCTCCCTGCTGAAACCACTGCTGGAAGAGAATTCCATATCCTCACCGCTCTTACCGTAAAGAACCCTCAATACAGTTTAAGGTTAAACCGCTTTTCTTCTAATTTTAGTGAATGGCCGTGTGTATTTCTGTATGTCCTTTCAGGTATTTTTTACTTTAAGACCAGCCAAAATTGCAGATAAAAATGAAGCTTGTGCCTTTAAAGTATCTCAGCATGAGTATCCATTTTTCCAGTTATTTTAATGCCTTTAGCTACAGTGATTATGGAAAATATACGGATTCTGTTTTAAATGGTTTACCATCAAATAAAGTATGAAAAGCATGTGTGCCCTCTAATTTGGTTTAACAACTTCTACTTTGAGCATTACTGTGTAAACACGGATCAGCATTGTGGCATTGATGATGTCTTTTCTGGGCCTTCAAAAGCAAGCCTTGTGTGGTTATACTTGAGCAAACACAGTCAAATCAAAGTGTTTGCTTAATTAGTTGTTAAAGGGGTTGTAAAGGCAGAAGGTTTTTTTAATCTTAATGCATTCTATGCATTAAGATAAAAAAACCTTCTGTGTGTAGAAGCCTCCTCAGCACCCCCTATTTTAATGTTTAATATATAAAACAACAATACCAAAGAAAAGAAAAGCGGAGAAAAAAAAACTTTTTTGAGTAGGTAGAGATATTGTCAATTCAGCCATGACAGCTTTTTAACTGTAATTGCTTTTCTACCTCTGGTGACAGCCAATTTCCACTAGATGATGTCCCAGCTTTTGATTAGAAAAAGTTCCTCAGCATGTGTAACCATGCTAATGACATTTCAAAAATGTTCCATAATCTTGTTTTTAACCAGATATCAACGAATGTGAAACCGGAGCCCATACCTGCACTGATCAACAGACCTGCGTCAACTTCCATGGGGGTTACCGTTGCGTAGAAAAGAATCTCTGCATAGAACCATATATTCAAGTGTCTGACAAGTAGGTCTTTTGAGAGGCGTGTTCTTTTTCTTGCCGATTCCACACATTCTCACATAGCTAAAAAAAGCCATGATGGTTGAGGCTTATACTACTACAGTCTTAAAAGTGAAATTCCCATTTTGCAAGGCTTTTTGACGATTTTTTTTTTTGTGTAGGCCCTTCAAGGGTACTATCTGAAATCTTTTTAAACAAATAAAAGTTCTGCCTTTGTTACAAACACAAGATCAGTAACAGCGTCATAATAATCATGGTTCTCTGTCATCCGTGTAGTCATTCAAGTTTCTCACTAATGATGAAACACCCAATGCAGTCAATTTAAAGTGGTATTAAACCCAAAACCAAATATCTCATTTATTGCAGCTTACCAATCATTACATGTGGTGGCTGCATTTATTTCCTTTTTAGGCTCTTTGCCCTCTACTTTCACCTGGTGATGTGGCCAGTAGCACACCTCCTGTATTAGAAAGATACCACTCTGGATGAAGGAGCACCTTTGAACAGCAGCATTGTCAGTCTGAGAGGAGGGGAATGTTAGATGTAATAGCAGATTTGATTACAATAACAAATTGAAGCCAAACTCCAGCTAACACTTTATAATCAGTAACAGCAAACAGTTTTTTTTTCCTTTGGAATAAAGGTTTTATATAAATAAAAGCTGAAATTTTCCACGGTTTGTCATGTTACAACCAAAAACGTGAATGTATTTTATTAGGATTTTATGTGATAGCTACAAGTCTTTTTGGGTATGTCTCTACCAGCTTTGCACATCTATAGGGTGGGCCATTTATATGGATACACCTTAATAAAATGGAAATGGTTGGTGATATTAACTTCCTGTTTGTGGCACATTAGTATATGTGAGGGGGGAAACTTTTCAAGAGGTAAAGGTAAAATAATTCCACATAGGTATATTTACCGGGTGGGATATCTACACGTTTCGACCATCTCTGTATGGGTTTTTCTGAACATCGATAGTGTATTTTAGGATTATTTTATGTAAGTGCAAAAACCAACATTGTACTGTTTGGCACCTTTTAAAGTCGAAAATAAATATATTTTGGAAATAAGGTTTCCTTTTTTTTTGACAAACGACAATGACTAATATTTCACAATCGACCTCAAACCGAAGTTAAACAATAACATTAGTTTAGACGATAATGTAGATTGTAAGGGGAGGAGAGTCTGACTGTTACGACGACAAGTTTCCACGAGGAAGTAGGTCTCACCATAGAAAGATTATGTCCTCCACACGATGACCGGTGTAGTGGTCCACTTTCATCTCCCGTTTCTCGGATTTTTCCTTTATTT
>BLSH010305993.1:510733-559086 GCA_018402905.1 Glandirana rugosa | reverse complement strand
CCATAAAAAAACCATATGCTGTGAAGATACGAGATGTGCAGCACCTGAAACTACGGATACTGGAAGCCTGTGCTAGCATTTCTCCTGCGGTGTTGCTATCAGTATGTGAAGAGTGGGAGAAGAGGGTTGCATTGACAATCCAACACAATGGGCAGCACATTGAACACATTTTATAAGTGGTCAGAAACTTGTAAATAACTTGTGAAAGAATAAAGTTACGTTAAAACCAAGCACACCATTGTTTTTCTTGTGAAATTACCAATAAGTTTGATATGTCACATGACCCTCTTCCTATTGAAAAAACAAAAGTTGGATTCAAAATGGCCGACTTAAAAATGGCCGCCATGGTCACCACCCATCTTGAAAAATTTCCCCCCTCACATATACTAATGTGCCACAAACAGGAAGTTAATATCACCAACCATTCCCATTTTATTAAGGTGTATCCATATAAATGGCCCACCCTGTAGAATGAAATGTTTGCCGATTTTTCTTTGCAAAATAGCTCAAGCTCTGTCAGATTGGATGGAGAGTGTCTGTGAACAGCAATTTTCAAGTCCTGCCACAGATTCTCAATTAGATTTAGGTCTGGACTTTGACTGGGCCATTCTAACACATGAATATGCTTTGATCTAAACCATTCCATTGTAGCTTTGGCTGTATGTTTAGGGTTGTTGTCCTGCTGGAAGGTGAACCTCCACCCCAGTCTCAAGTCTTTTGCAGACTCAGAGGATTTCTTCAAAAATTGCCCTGTATTTGGCTCCATCCATCTTCCCACCAACTCTGACCAGCTTCTCTGTTCCTGCTGAAGAAAAGCATCCCTACAACATGATACTGTCACCACGTTTCACGGTGGGGATGGTGTGCTTAGGGTAAGGAGCAGTGATTTGTTTTCTACCACACATAGCGTTTTGCTTTTAGGCCATAAAGTTCAATTTTGGTCTCATCTGACCAGAGCACCTTCTTCCACGTGTTTGCTGTGTCCCCTACATGGCTTCTCGCAAACTGCAAACGGGCCTTCTTATGTCTTTCTTTTTGCCACTCCTCCATAAAGGCCAGATTTGTGGAGAGCATGACTAATAGTTGTCCTGTGGACAAATTCTCCCACCTGAGATGTGGATCTCTGCAACTCCTCCAGAGATACCATGGGCTTCTTGGCTGCTTCTTCATGATTAATGCTCTTCTTGCCCGGCCTGTCAGTTTAGGTGGGTGGCCATGTCTTAGTAGGTTTTCAGTTGTGCCATACTCTTTCCATTTTTGAATGATGGAATGAACAGTGCTCCGTCAGATGTTCAAAGCTTAGGATATTTTTTATAACCTAACCCTGCTTTAAACTTCTCAACTTTATTCCTGACCTGTTTGGTGTATTCCTTGGCCTTCATGATGCGGTTTGTTCACTAATGTTCTCTAACAAACCTCTGAGGGCTTCACAGAACAGCTGTATTTATATTGAGATACAATTTACACACAGGTGGACTCTATTTACTAATTAGGTGACTTCTGGAGGCAATTGGTTCCACTAGATTTTAGTTAGGGGTATCAGAGTAAAAGAGGCTGAATACAAATGCATACCACACTTTTCAGATATTTATGTACTCCCTTGAGAGTGGCTGAAAGTAGCGGTTCACCTGCTAGCTGACCTTATTCACACCATATCACACATCCGGAGACACTGACCAGGCCGTTGTTTTATTGGGGGAAATAACTTGGGTGGGGATAAGGGTTTTACTGTGGGATGCCCAGTAGACTTATGGTACAAAGTTGGCCCATACAAGCCAGTATGTGTGAGCTGACACTGCAGACTCTCCCTCTGCAGACTATAATTGGTTTCTGGCCTAAAAGGAATTTATTAGGCCTCTATGCTCTGTTCTTCACCGCGATTGGCACATTGCGAGTCCTACCCTGTCCCTGTAGGACCTCAGGAGCACCCATTACAGGTAAAGGGCACACGGGCCCCTGATTGTGCAGCAAAAGTTCTTCTGTGCTAACCGAGCCTTTGACAGACTGCAACACCCAGCCCATCGCTGACTCCAGGTTCTCTAGACCTTCTCTTTTCCTCAGTGACTCTCTCATTCCCTTGACTGACCTCCAAGGCTCCTGCAGACTGTCCTCTTTCCCCTCCCAGCCTGCTCCAGCACTTTCTCTCCTTCAGTCCCAGGGACCGTCACTCACCGCACTGGTGGGTTCCTTAAAGTCTCTCACTGTGTAGCACCTTCGCTGTTCTCCTGTTCTTCCTGTGCTGCTCCAAGGATCTCTCACCTCCCTGGCTGCACCCGAACTCCCAGGCCCCAAGGTCACCCTCCCCAGACTGGGGTCGACCTCCCAGGTAGGGGCCTGCTCCACAGCGCCTCTGCTACATCTCTGACTTTCCACCCGACACTACTCCTCTCAGATTGGGCTGACTCAGAGTATTTAAGGAGGCCTGCCCCCTGACAACCTGCATAGGGATTGGTCAGGGCTCCTTAGAATACTCCAAATTGCTCCACCTGTCTCCCAGCTTTCTGCCCAGAGACCAACACCAGGTTACTGGTTACAGAGAGGGAGGTTCTGGTGACCTCATCTGTTTAGTCCATCCAATCCTCCCTGAGACACTCCTCCCAGCTCAGATCAAAACACCCAGGCCTGCACATCACAGTCAGGCCTGACTAAATTTACCTTTCCTAGCCAAAAACCTTGCTAGAAAATGCACCTACTCTGTGGGGGCGCTACATTTATTTGCAAAAAAAATTGGAAAAGCATTTATCATTTTCCTTCAACTTCACAATTATGTGCCACATTGTGTTGGTCTATCACATAAAATCCCAATAAAATACATTTAGGTTTTTGCAACGACAAAATGTGGAACATTTCAAGGGGTATGAATACTTTTTCAAGGCACTGTATATACTCTTTTTATGAAAACTGACAGCTCAGGTTGGAGGCCCTGTACTAACATGTTAGTCTAATCTGATGTTAGTACAGCTATCTCCCCTGCTGAGCTATTGTGTTCTGACAGCGGGAGGCCCCCACCCCCCTGCCAGAACATTCCAGTCAGCGCTGTCAGCCACTGGCTGAGAGCGCGATCGGGAGTCGGTCATCAGATCTATTTTGGTTGTGACCTGTCAGAACTGGCTGCTGTACACACAGACCAAATGTCGGCCGGGTTCTATTCCATTGGCCAATGTCGCTTGACATTTGGCCTGCGTGTACTAGGCATCAGGAAGACAACAGCTTGATGGGATAAGGCATCGCTTTATAAAATTCTGCTTTGTATTGCAGCCGATGTATGTGCCCAAGCAGTAACCCCCTGTGCCGTGATGAACCTGGTTCCGTGGTATATAGGTACATGAGCATCACGTCAGACCGCAGTGTGCCCTCAGATATATTCCAGATCCAAGCCACAAGTGTCTACCCTCGGGCTTACAACACCTTCCAGATACGATCAGGAAATGAGCAGGGAGATTTCTACATCAGGGTAAGTATCATGACAAAAATTGCTTTTCTGTATGAGATTTTATAGATTTTCAACCATACGTGAGCATTAGAAATTTGAACTATGTTTTCTATGTAATTTTTCTTTTTACATAAATAATTTAACAGTTTCCTTTAAAGCAGTTGTAAACCTCAGACATGAAATATGAACAAAGCATATCCCTTTATAGCGTGTAAGCACTAAGTGTAATTTCTGTCTGCTGCTTTGTTCCTCTGCTATCAGGATGCATCACTTCTGCAATTTTTTCCTGACACCAACAGAAAAATGGTGACAGGGAGGAACCTCCAGCAGATTGACAGCCTTGATTCTGTTTCTGTGTGAAGGGGGGTCCTTTCCCTCCAATCAGCTCTCAGAGCTCTCCTCAATGAGCTCTGCTGAGTGTAACTTCAGCTCTCTTCCCCCTTTTTTCTGCACTCTTATACATGCTTATGAATTCAACACTTTGAATGGCTGTAGAAAAGAGAAAACGGCAGATAGATAAATATAACTTACATAGGACAATTTGTTTCATCTCTTTAATTACACAGAGTGATCTCACTACTTTAAAGGCTTACATTTTATCTGGAGGTGCCTGCATTGTGGTGACACAGGCATACCTTTACACCCACCCCTCCCCCAGGTCCCCCATAAGTTCCAACTGACATAGCAAAAGAGCTATTACATAGAAATGTACAGCACCTACCATACTCCAGTTCCAGTTTAGTTTAACCCTTTTAATATGGGTGCAATGGCAACAAAGGGACTATGTCACACAGAATATAAAAAGGCTAGCACTTCATAAAATGTGTACCAAAGGTGTACCAACATTCTGTTAAAAATCACATCACTATAAAAACCACACCAAACCCCTAAAAATGTTTCCACAGGTGTAAAGGTCCAAACAAAGATAAATAAACAGCTACTGTATTTCCCGCAAAACTCCTGGCTACTATCCTTGTGACATAACCCAAAGTGCCATGTCAGAAAAGAATCATTATATGAGACATGTTTAATATTAAATGTCAATAGACTAAAGTAATATTCAGACAACAGCTTGTTGGTCCAGAAAACCAATACTGCCGCAGAGTCATCCTTGGACAGGAACTGAACCATTCCCGAATAGAAGGCATGTGGTTGCTAGGCAGCTAAGCCATTTGTAGTAGATGTGTATATTCTGACCTTGCTATGTGCCTCTATTACAGATGCTGCACAATGGTGGTGTTTAGGCACACCCAGCCAATCGGTGCTCACCACAATTTTTTTTCTGCAGTGAATATACAGTACATCTATATGAGAAAAATAAAACACTGCCATGGACAGGCAGCAATGTAAGCAGATAGTGCAGCGCTAAATTATGAGTCCAAATAGGCAAATTGATCAAAGATGAAAAGTAGTCACAGGTGAATAAAGTCCCCAATCCGTGTCAGAAAGGAATGGAAAAACAGGTGTCACTCCACACCAAAATATTCCGCTCTTACCAGAGAGCATGTGACCCCCTGATGAGAGTGGTCAGACACGCTTTGTTTACGTATATCACAGGGACCCAGGCAACCTCCACTCCTCCTCCTGCAATGACTCCAGAGCCCAGCTGTCACAACCGATACTCCCCCAATAATTCCAGGTCACAGGGATGGAAGGGCCAGTCAGGACATGAAAGGATAAACAGCCCAAATAGTGTGATACCGCTTTTAAAACACGTTTAATGATAAAGGAATAAAACTCACATTGTTTTCCTCTTTGAGAAAGCACAAACACAGTATCCACCAGAAAGCAAAATGGCCGCGATGGGGCCGCGCATGCGCAGATCGGAAACAGATGGGCGGTCAGCGTGCGGGCGTAGCTCCTACCGGTTTTGTCAGAATTGACGTCATCAGGGATACGCCCACACGCACGGACCACTCTATTTATGCCTGACATCAGCCCGGGAGAGCCAATCAGCGCAAGTTTTACAAATTACATCAATATATTTTCAAATCAGCTGATACCACCAAAAACATGGCGGATCCCCATAACAGAGACATATTTAGATGTTTTCCAAGAACACCAAAAACATGGCGGATCTCCATAACGGAGACATTATTTATGTTATGGAGATCCGCCATGTTTTTGGTGTTCTTGGAAAACATCTAAATATGTCTCTGTTATGGGGATCCGCCATGTTTTTGGTGGTATCAGCTGATTTGAAAGTATATTGATGTAATTTGTAAAACTTGCGCTGATTGGCTCTCCCGGGCTGATGTCAGGCATAAATAGAGTGGTCCGTGCGTGTGGGCGTATCCCTGATGACGTCAATTCTGACGAAACCGGTAGGAGCTACGCCCGCACGCTGACCGCCCATCTGTATCCGATCTGCGCATGCGCGGCCCCATCGTGGCCATTTTGCTTTCTGGTGGATACTGTGTTTGTGCTTTCTCAAAGAGGAAAACAATGTGAGTTTTATTCCTTTATCATTAAACGTGTTTTAAAAGCGGTATCACACTATTTGGGCTGTTTATCCTTTCATGTCCTGACTGGCCCTTCCATCCCTGTGACCTGGAATTATTGGGGGAGTATCGGCTGTGACAGCTGGGCTCTGGAGTCATTGCAGGAGGAGGAGTGGAGGCTGCCTGGGTCCCTGTGATATACGTAAACAAAGCGTGTCTGACCACTCTTATCAGGGGGTCACATGCTCTCTGGTAAGAGCGGAATATTTGTGGTGTGGAGTGACACCTGTTTTTCCATTCCTTTCTGACACGGATTGGGGACTTTATTCACCTGTGACTACTTTTCATCTTTGATCAATTTGCCTATTTGGACTCATAATTTAGCGCTGCACTATCTGCTTACATTTATGTTTTTGGGGTTTGATGTTTAACCTTGTGCATAGCTGCTGTGAGATATATTTGCACCATCAGTGGTCCGGAAGTTTCATGTGAAGTTTAGTTTCTTTGCGCAGATTATTTTCTTAATAAATGGACAGGCAGCAGCCATGGTTTATCCAGGACACAATTATTTTCCAGATTCAGTCATCACATTTTAGTAAATAGCTTGATGATAGTTTAAGCAACCTGGGGTTATGCTATCACCTACAGGTAAAATAGACACTTGTTGTTCAGTCCTTTAGTCGTGTCCAACTCTTCGTGACCTCATGCAGGGCCATCTTAATAACATCATGGCCCCCTGGGCAAAGTAATGCACTAGCGCCCCTATCAGGGAGATGGTGAGCGCTATACACGCAGTAGCAAGGAGTGGGTGTGGCTAAATGATACCACATGTTGGGCGTGGCTTTTGAGTCTGATTAGAAACAACAAATACACACAACCAGGGAATAATCCCAAATTAGATTAACCTCTGTATACACGCTGTCCCTCCCTCTCTACACACTACGCCCATCCCCCATATACACTGAAGCCCTGTATACACTTCTCCCACTCCTTTTTGAAACGATCCCCCCTCCTTATACGCACTACCCCCTGTCATAAATGCCTCTCCCAGCCTATCAGTGGTCTGTATTTATGTATGACTGTACACAGTACGCGGGGGGCAGGAGGGCACAGTAGAGGGGAGGTCAGCAGGGTACAGTATAGGGTGTAGTAATGTATAGTGTCAGGATTGGGAAGTATAGGTGGTACAGTGGGAGGTATGGGGAGTATAGGTGGTATAGTGGGAGGTATGTGTAGTGTGGGTGGTATGGGTAGTATAGGTGGTATAGTGGCAGGTATGGGTTGTATAGGTGGTATAGTGGGAGGTTTGGGTGGTATAGTGGCAGTCAGTGTGTAGTGAGGGACAGTCAGTGTGTAGTGAGGGCAGTCTGTGTGTAGTGAGGGCAGTCTGTGTGTAGTGAGGGCAGTCAGTGTGTAGTGAGGGCAGTCAGTGTGTAGTGAGGGCAGTCAGTGTGCAGTGGGGGGACAGTCGGTGTGTAGTGAGGGCAGTCAGTGTGTAGTGAGGGGGACAGTCAGTGTGTAGTGAGGGGGACAGTCAGTGTGTAGTGAGGGGGACAGTCAGTGTGTAGTGAGGGGGACAGTCAGTGTGTAGTGAAGGGGACAGTCAGTGTGTAGTGAGGGCAGTCAGTGTGTAGTGGGGGGACAGTCAGTGTGTAGTGAGGGCAGTCAGTGTGTAGTGGGGGGAGTCAGTGTGTAGTGAGGGCAGTCGGTGTGTAGTGAGGGCAGTCGGTGTGTAGTGAGGGCAGTCGGTGTGTAGTGAGGGCAGTCGGTGTGTAGTGAGGGCAGTCGGTGTGTAGTGAGGGCAGTCAGTGTGTAGTGAGGGCAGTGTGTAGAGGCACCCCTGGCAGCAGATCCCAGCTATGCGTGTGGAGTTTAGGGAGCTGAGGCCATAAAGAGGGAGGGAAATCCTGTAGGGAAAACTTTTCAACACTCATGGCAAAGACACCCCAGGCTGCCATCTCAGCTTCTCCTACCAGTCCAGCCCAGTGCATTTCCAGGCAGGGAGAGCACTAATGTGTGAGTCAGCCACACCCCAGCCCACCCTGCCCACCAGCTCTATCATCCCGGGAGAATCTATTTTTCTACAGGCATAGGAATGTCCTTAGAGGCTGGCAGCCCTAGGAGGCTGATCGCCGAGCACTGCAGCCAGAGGGAAAATCAGAGGCAGCTCTAGTCGGTCCCTCAAGCTGATAGAGCGTCCCCCACACAGCTGACCCTATCAACTTGACAGGGGACAGGGAACATGCAGGGGCCCCCCATGTAGCTGGGGCCCCTGTGCTCACTCATTAAGACGGCCCTGACTTCATGGACCATAGCGCTCCAGGCTTTTCTGTCCTTCACTGCCTCCCAGAGCTTGCTTAACTTCATGTTCTTTTTTTTAATTAAGCTATCTATCCATCTTGTTTTCTGTCTTCCTCTCTCCTTCCATGTTTCCCAGCATCAGGGTCTTTTCCAATAAGTCCTCTCTTTGCATTAGGTGGTCAAAGTTTCAACTTCAGGATCTGTCCTTCCAGTGAATATTCAGGGTTGATTTCCTTCAAGATTGACTGGTTTGATCTTCTTGCCATCCAAGGGGCTTTCAAGAGTCTTCTCCAACACCATAGTTCAAAAACATCAATTCTTTGGCATTCAGCCTTTCTTATGGTCCAACTTTCACAGCCATAGGTTACTACTGGGAACACCATAGCTTTGACTATAACGGCACTTTGTCAGTAGGGTGATGTCTCTGCTTTTTATAATGTTGTCTAGGTTTGCCATTGCTTTCATCCCAAGAAGCAAGTATCTCTTAACCACTTCCGGACAACGTCGCATTCATTTACTGCGGCAGTGTGGCTCGTTATTGCAAATCACTGTCTATAAACAGCGATCCGCGCATTTGCGATTTGCAGGCAAGGGTGCGCCCCCGCTGCGTGCTCTGTGAGCGTGCCCGGGGGTTGGGCGGACTCGATGTCTGCCGGCGACCCGCGATCGCCTGTTACAGAGGAGGAACAGGGGAACCTCCAATGTAAACACGGCGGTTCCCCATTCTGACAGGCGGCATGACACTGATCTACTGATCACTGTACTCGGGAACAGTTAGATATCTTATGCCCCTGGCAGCCTAGCCCCCATACAGTTAGAACACACCTAGGGAACACAGTTAACCCCTTCATTGCCCCCTGCAGGTTAACATCTTCCCTGCCAGTGACATTTATACAGTAATCAGTGTTTTTTTTAGATCTGATCGCTGTAGAAATGTCAGTGGTCCCAAAAAAGTGTCAAAAATGTCCAACATGAAACAAAAATCGCAGATCGCCACCATTACTATTAAAAAAAAATAAATAGTAAAAACGCTATAAACTAATTCTCATGGTTTGTAAAGGCGGCAACTTTTGCGCAAACCAATCAATATACGCCAATTGCGACTTTTTTTTTTTTTACCACAAATATGTAGAAGAATATATATCGGCCAAAACTGACGAATACATTTTTTTTTAGACATGTATTATAGCAAAAAGTAAAAAAAAAAAAATAGTTTTTTTTCAAAGTTCTCGCACTTTTTTTTGTTTATAGCGGTGATCAGAAGTGACACAGAGGTGATCACATACCACCAAAAGAAAGCTCTATTTGTGGGAAAAAAAGGACATCAATTTTGTTTGGGTACAACGTCGCACGACCACACAATTGTTAGTTAAAGCAGTGCCGAATCGCAAAAAGTGCTCTGGTCCTAAAGTGGGAAATCCTTCCGGGGCTGAAGTGTTTAATTTAATGGCTACAATCATCATCTTCCGTGATTTTGGAGCCTAGGAAGATAAAATCTGTCACTTTCCGTTTCTTCTCCTTCTATTTGCCAAGGAGTGATGGGACCAGTTGCCATGATCTTCGTTTTCTTAATGTTCAATATCAGGCCAGATTTTACGCTCTCCTCTTTCACCTTAATTAAGAGACTTTTTAGTTTTACTTCATTTTCTGCCATTATTGCGGTATCTTCTGCATATCTCAGGTTGTTGATATTTCTCCCGGCGATCTTAATTCTGGCTTGTGATGTGTCGACCCTGGCATTTTGCGTGATGTACTCTGCATATAAGTTAAATAAGTAGGGTAACAATATACATCCTTGCCGCACTCCTTTCTCAATTTTGAACCAGTCAGTTGTTCCATGTCCTGTTCTAACTGTTGCTTCTTGACTTGCATACAGGTTTTTCAGAAGACGTGTAAGGTGGTCTGGTATTCCCATTTCTTTCGGTATTTGCCACATCTTGTTGTGATCCACCCAATCAAAGGCTTTACTGTAGTCAATAAAGCAGAAGTAAACCTTCTTCTGGAACTCCCTTGCTTTCTCCATGGTCCACCGAATGTTGGCAACTTGATCTCTAGTTCCTCTGCCTCTTCGAAATCCAGCTTGTACTTGTAGTAGTTGTCGGCTCACATGCTGCTGAAGCCTAGCTTTTAGAAGTTTCAGCATAACCTTGCTAGCGTATGAGTTGAGTGCGATCATATGGTAGGTTGAACATTCTTTGGTATTGGAATGTAAACGGACCTCTTCCAGACCTGTGGCCATTGTCTAGTTTTCCAAATTTGTTGGCATATTGAGTGTAGCACTTTAACAGCATCATCTTTTAGGATTTTAAATAACTCAACTGGGATACCATCATTTCCGCTAGCTTTGTTATTAGAAATGCTTTTTAAGGCCCACTTAACTTCACTCTCCAGGATATCCGCTTCAAGGTCAGTGACTGCATAATCATGGTTATATGGGACATTAAGATCTTTCTTGTATGGACAGTAGCCACAAAAAAAAAACTGAACGCTATCCCCTTTGAGGCTATAATCCCTCCCACTTCACACCTGTTTAGTTTTAGCAAATAGTCCAAGAGAGAACAAAAGCATATGAGGGGAGTGAGCTGTGTCCCTCAATAGATTGCTAGAAAAGGATTTTACAGTGAGTACAAATTTTTTCTCTATTGTCCACTCAAGGACACAGCTTGATGATAATTAAACAACCTAAAGATGTCCAAAAGCAGTCCAAACTGAGGGATGAGCACACCAAAATAAACAGTCAACCCAACAAGACAAAAAAAAAAAACAAAGCCAAAGGAAAACCAGGGGCATTAACCACTTCCTTACTGGGCACTTAAACCCCCCTCCTGCCCATGCCAATTTTCAGTTTTCATCGCTGTCACTCTTTGAATGACAATTGCACGGTCGTGCGACGTTGTACCCAAACAAAATTGGCGTCCTTTTTTCCCCACAAATAGAGCTTTCTTTTGGTGGTATTTGATCGCCTCTGCGTTTTTTATTTTTTGCGCTATAAACAAAAAAGAAGCGACAATTTTGAAAAAAGTACAATATTTTTTACTTTTTGCTATAATAAATATCCAAAAATAAAAAAAATAAAAAAACAAATTTATTCATCAGTTTAGACCGATATATATTCTTCTACATATTTTTGGTAAAAAAAAATCGAAATCGGCGTACATTGATTGGGTTGCGCAAAAGTTATAGCGTTTACAAACTATGGACATTGGTTTATGGCGTTTTAATTTTTTTTACTAGTAATGGCGGCGATCTGCGATTTTTATCGGGACTGCGATATTGCGGCGGACATGTCGGACGTTTTTGACACTTTTTTGGGACCAATGACATTTATACAGCGATCAGAAATTTAAATATCCACTGATTACTGTATAAATGTCATTGGCAGTGAAGGGGTTAACCTGCAGGGGGCAGTGAAGGGGTTAAAAGTGTTCCCTGGGTGTGTTCTAACTGTGGGGGGAGGGGTTGGCAGGGGCATGACAGATCTAACTGATCCCAGTGACAGGGATCAGTAGATCTGTCATGCCCCCCCTCACAGAACAGGGAACCGCTGTGTTTACATCGGCGGTTCCCCGTTCCAGCTCTTTGGAAGGAGATCGCGGGTCTCCGGCGGACATCGACTTGAGCGCGCCCAGCATGAGCCAAATTGGAGGACGTCTATGGACGTCCTCCCGGCATTTTAGAGCCGTGCTGTAGCCGTAATTCGGCTATGGCGGCGGCGCGAAGAGGTTAAACAGCCACTTGCAGACCCTTTTAAACAAAGTTAGTATCTGCCAAGGCAGACCCATCAGCCTTACAGAGCTATATAAAATGTATGTGCCACAAGTTACCCTGCAGTTTCCTGCTTGTGTACACTTACCTCCTTGCTGCAGTGCTTCTCTACCCTGATTCCTTTCACATGTGTGGTTTGGCTGCGCTCACCTATGGGTGTCGTCTGCTATTCTGTGGACTTTTATCACTTCCTGGCCCACCTCCTAGTTTGCTTGTCTATACAAGACATGCTCAGTGTAACCCACATTGCCTGAGCAACTTCAGTTCTCTGAGCTCCGGTTTGCGTATCTCTTGCCTATACTGTGTCTGACTATCCATACCAGGGGGCCGCAATGGTTCCAGCTTGCTGCAAGTCCATCACCTTCATCAGGGGCTCTGGTAAAGAAGCAGGGTGGGGTTTAGACTCTGCACCCTGGGGAACTCTGAGTTGGCGATCTACAAGAGCTCACTACCACAGACAGTTTGCTCAGGCCATGAGCTCCTCGGAGACACCGCAGCCTCTTCTGGATCAACTTCAGTGTTTGGCGCCGAGAGTTGGCATCCAGTAGGCCTATCAAAAATGCATTATGCAGTGTCTGCAGGAACTTTCCTCCCATTTGGATAAGCTGCAGGTTATGCCCACTTCCTCACCCTCCATTCCGACTCCCGTTTCAGCCCCTGCTGCTCCAGCTCCTGCAGTCCCTCACGCAGATGGCAACCCTTCAAAACTCCAGCTGCCTCGCTTCTCTGGTGATCCTAAAGCTTGTCGAGGCTTCATCAATCAGTGCTCGATCCACTTCAAGCTAGCGGGCCATTATTTTCCTACTGATTGTTTCAAGGTGGTGTACATGATTTCACTGCTTTCGGGAGAGGCTCTGGCTTGAGCCTCGCCACTGTGGGAGTGTTAAGATCCTACTGTTTCCAGTCTCCCTGCCTTCCTACAAGCTTTTTGTAACACCTTTGATGTGCCTGGAAGGGCCTCATCCGCTTCTGGAGCTCTTCTTCGACTATGTCAAGGAAACATGACTGTTGGTCAATATGCAGTAATAAGGCCCTTACTGCAACCTTTTGGCAGGGTCTAGCTGGCAGAACTATGCCCACCACCCTGGATGGCCTGATTGCCCTTAGCATTTAAATCATTGTCCGCTTCCAGGAGCATGATCGGGAAAGGACTGGTCCACTTCACCCCCCCCAGTGGGTCGCTTCGCTCCTGCTGTCCAGAGCGCTCCAGAACAACCCATCTCTCCAGCTTCTGAAGAACCTATGCAATTAGGTCAGACACGCCTCACCCCATAAGATCGGTCATGTCGCCTGAGACTCGGCCTATGTCTTTACTGTGGAGCTGATGGTCATATAATAAAGTCCTGTCTGTCCGTCTAGTTCACTTAGAGGGAGGTGATCTAGACCAGAAGCTGAACTCCGCCACTTACCCTTGATTTATCATACCGGTCTATATTCATTAGGCCCTGAACTCATATGAACTTTCTGCATATGTGGACTCTGGGGCAGCCAGGAATTTCATTGAGCAATCCCTGGCCACTGAATTGGGCATTCCTCTTGTTCCCTTGGCAATGCCACTATCAGTATCTGCAGTGGATGGCTCTACCTTGGCCTTCAGACCCCTATGGTTTCAAACCACCTCCATAGCTATGCATGTCGGTGTCCTTTATCTTGAGGAAGTCTCCTTCCTGATCCTTCTTAAGTCATCTAGTTCCATCACTTTTTGACTTCCATGGTTGCAGAAACACTCAACCTATTTGGATTGGAACTCTGGCCAAGTGTTATCTTGGGGGTTGCAATACCATCAGACTTGTCTCCCTAAGGTACACCCACTTCTCCGTGTACCTGTGGCTGAGGTCATTACCTCGCCGATGCTCCTTCAGCATTATCAGGCCTTCCAAGATGTTTTCGTAAAAAAGCTGCTGACAGTTTGCCTCCTCATCGTCCCTACAATTGACCTCCAACCTGGGACTACTCCACCCCGAGGTTGAGTCTATCCTGTCTCCATCCCTGAGACTCAAGCAATGTCCAAATACGTCCAGGAAAATCTGCAAAAAGGATTTATTCGTAAATCCAATTCTCCTGCTTGGGCTGGCTTCTTCTTTGTGGAGAAAAAGGATAGTACACTCCGGCCCTGCATTGATTATAGAGGTCTCAATGCCATCACCATTAAGAATCGGTACCCGCTACCCTGAACTTTTTGACAGACTACGAGATGCTTGAATTTTCTCTAAATTAGATCTCCGTGGAGCATACATTCTCATTAGGATTCGAGAGGGAGATGAATGGAAAACCACTTTTAACACCAAAGACAGGCACTATGAATATCTTGTAATGCCCTTTGGCTTGTGTAAAGCCTCAGCTGTCTTCCAGAACTTTGTTAATGACATTTTTTCTGATGTCCTATACATTTGTGTCTTTGTGTATCTGGATGGAATACTCATCTTTTCTCCAGATTTGAACCGGTTCTAAAAATGCTTGTTTTGATGCCTTGTCCAGATCATTTGACATTGCTGACTCTGCATGTCATGTTGAACCAGAACCCATTATTCCTGCCAAATGTATCCTGCCCTCCACCGTCTTCAGTCTCCACATATCCCGTATCCCGAAATACCTTTGTGGTGCCCTCCCTTCGCTCCAAACTTCTCAAATGGGCACGTGACTCTAAATTCTCACATCCTGGTGTGGAACGCATCTGTGCCTTCCTGCAGCGTTACTACTGGTGGCCCTCACTTCTGAAGGATGTTGAAAAATATGTCCAGACTTGCTCCATTTGTGTGTAGTCCTCCACGCCTGCCCCAGGTCTCCTTTTACCTGTTCTGGATGTACCTTGGCATTGCATCTCCATGGACTTTATCTCTGAACTACCCCCCTCAGTGAGCTCTACCGTTATCTGGGTGGTTGTGGACAGGTTTTCTAAAATGTGTCACTTAACTCCACTTCCAGGACTACCCTCTGCTGTCACTTTGGCTTCCATTTTCATTAGGGAAATCTTTCATCTCCATGGTATGCCCTTGCAAATTGTCTTGGATAGAGGAGTTCAGTTTACAGCCTGCTTCTGAGGGCTGTGGCCACATCCTTTGGAATCAGGTTGGACTTCTCCTCTGCCTTTCATCCGCAGTTAAATGGACAAACTGAAAGGGTCAACCAGAATGTGGAACGGTATCTTTGTGCCTTAATTTCTGTCCATCAGGATGATTGGGTAGACCTTTTACACTGGGCAGAATTTGCCCTCAATAACCACGCTAATGCCAGCACTGGTGAGTCTCCCTTTTTCATGGTACATGGTCGCCATCCTTCTGTACCATTTCCGGTTCCGATCTCTGCTGAGGTGCCTGCGGCTGTGGAGATGCAACGATCTCTCAATTCTATCCGGGCAGGCATTTCCAACACTTTACATCTGGCAGCTTCCAGGCACAAAGTAGCGGCAGATCTTCATCACTGTGTGAGTCCCAAATTTCTTCCTGGTGACAAGGTTTGGCTCTCTACCAAGAATAACCGCTTGCCCGTCCTATTTGTCATCCTTTTCCAACAGCCAGTTCCTCGGATCAGTATGAAATCAAGTAAATCTTGGATTCCAAATTCCCCAGGGGGAGGCTTTTGTAAATAATTGACTGGAAGGGATATGGTCCTGAGGAGAGGTGTCGGATTCCTTCTACTGATGTTTCTGCCCCTCGTTTGGTGAAACTTTTTAATCAAAAGTTCCCTCTCAAACCTGGCCCTAAACGAGTGGGGAGACCTCGTAAGGGGGGGGGGGGGGTACTGTCACAAGTTAGCCTGCGGTTTCCTGCTAGTGCTCTTAGCTTCTTGCTGCAATGTTTCTCTACCCTGATTCCTTTCACATGTGTGGTTTGGCTGCGCTCACCTATGGGCATCGTCTGCTATTCTGTGGACTTTTATTTCCTTACCTTCCATCACTTCCTGGCCAGCCTCCTAGTTTGCTTGTCTATATAATACATGTTTAGTGTAACCCACATTGCCTGAGCAACTTCACAGTTCTCTGAGCTCCCGCTTTGCGTACTTCGTCTGACTACCCGAGTACCGACCCCAGGTTTGTTTAGCGTCTGTGCTTGTTCGCTGGCCGCCCTGTCCTCGGCTTGTCTTCTGGATTTCCTTTTGTCTGCTGCTTGTACTCTGCACACACAAGTGGTCTCCGCATCATCAGCTGGGCGTACCTGGGGGCTGCGACCTGGTTTCAGCTTGCTGCAAGTCCATCCCCACCATCAGGGGCTCTGGGGAAGAAGCAGGCTGGGGCTTAGACTCCGCGCCCTGGGGAACCTTGAGTTGGCGATCTAGAAGAGCTCACTACCACAGACTCCTGACAGTATGTACATAAGACCAGGTTGGAGCCTTATAGATATGAGTCAGATACCGGATGATGGAAAACCCATTGCCTTAGTGGAGTGGGAAGCTAGAGAGCCTCTTTTAGGACCTTAAAGAGGAACTGCAGTCTGTTCACATAATTTGTAATAAAAACATCTTTGCCACTCTGAAGATTCCCTCCAACCACTTTGCATATTATTTTATATATACTGTGATTCTGTACTTGCAAAATATTCTGCATAAATCTCCCTCCACTAAGTCTGGCTGCATCCATTTTAACTGTGGGCAGCTGAAGCGGCTGCCTGTTCACTTCCCGGATGTAAACAGACACACAGAGGCACACCTCCAGCTCTGAAGCCCTGCAGCTGTGCATGATGTCATAAGCCTGGGCTAATGACCAGACAAGAAAAAGGAAGTGGGCTGTATAAGGTATTTACTGGTAGAAAAAAAATGTTTTACTATCCAAAGTTAAAACAACAAGGGCAGAAGATTTAATAGATGGAAAGTTGAAAAAATGACCGAAGGTCCACTTTAAGGAATAACAGAGAATCCATTTGCCTAAAAAGGGGCAATGACAAAAAGTAAACCCTGATGGCCCTCACTACATCCAGGAAATAAAGTCTCATTTCGGTGAACCAGTTTTGGAAAGGTAACACAATATCCTCATTAATGTAAAAGGCATAGACTACTTTGGATAAACATGGGTCATTTGGCCTCAAAACAAATTTGTCTTTATGTAAGATCAAGTGGGACTCTTCACAGGACAAATCTGAAAACTCAGATACCTTTCTGGCTGAAGTTACAGTCACAAAAAGGGCTACTTAATGGGATAGCTACATCAAGGTGGTGTCAGAATAGGTACAGATGTAAGTCTTTGTAATATGGACAATGCAAGATTTAAGGCCTATGGTTGTGGCAGAGGCAGCAGGGAAGGGGGGGGGGCAAAGTGTGTAGCCCCTTGTATAACAGTACTAATCAGCAAATGATTAGCAAGAGGACATGGGAAGAGAACAGATAATGCAGGCACCCGACCTTTGATGGTGCTAAGAACCAAATGATTAGTCTCCAAGTGGGGGAAAGAAAGAAGGCAGCTCACTAAAAAAGGCGCATGGGGAAACTGTTGAGACTATTCTGCCATCAGAATAAACTGATATTTTATAGGTAAAGTTCACCCAGGGTATATCTGATTGCTTCTTGGGGGATCATGAAGGAATGTTTTCCCCTGCTGGAGCAAATTGGATCATGCTTTGTATCCTGCCTTCCTCTGGATCATCTGTGGGTATAGAATTGTATATATAGAATCGTGTATATATATATATGTATGTGAGTACACCTGTCACATTTTTGTAAATATTTTATATCTTTTTATGTGACAACACAGAAGAAATGACACTTTGCTACAATGTAAAGTAGTGAGTGTACAGCTTGTATAACAGCGTACATTTGCTGTCCCCTCAAAATAACTCAATACACAGCCATTAATGTCTAAAACGCTGGCAACAAAATTGAGTACACAAGTGAAAATGTCCAAATTGTCAATATTTTGTGTGGCCACCATTATTTTCCAGCACTGCCTTAACCCTCTTTGGCATGGAGTTCACCAGAGCTTCACAGGTTGCCACTGAAGTCCTCTTCCACTCCTCCAAGATGACATCATGGAGCTGGTGGATGTTAGAGACCTTGTGCTCCACCGCCTTCCATTTGAGGATGCCCTACATATGCTCAATAGGGTTTAGGTCTGGAGACATACTTGGCCAGTTCATCACCTTTACCCTTAGCTTCTTTAGCAAGGCAGTGGTCATCTTGGAGGTGTGTTTGGGGTTGTTATGTTGAAATACTGCCCTGCGGCCCAGTCTCCGCAGGTACGGGATCATGCTCTGATTTAGTTTGTCACAATACATGTTGGCATTCGTGGTTCCCTCAATGAACTGTAGCTCCCCAGTGCCGGCAGCAGTCATGCAGCCGCAGACCATGACACTACCACCACCATGCTTGACTGTAGGCAAGACACACTTGTCTTTGTACTCCTCACCTGGTCGCCGCCACACACACTTGACACCATCTGAACCAAATAGGTTTATCTTGGTCTCATCAGACCACAGGACATGGTTCTAGCAATCCATGTCCTTAGTTTGCTTGTCTTCAGCATACTGTTTGCAGGCTTTCTTGTGCATCATCTTTAGAAGAGGCTTCCTTCTGGGATGACAGCCATGCAGACCAATTTGTTGCAGTGTGCGGCGTATGGTCTGAGCACTGACAGGCTGACCCCCACCTCTTCAACCTCTGCAGTAATGCAGATAACACTCATACGTCTATTACCCAAAGACAACCTCTGGATATGACGCTGAGCATGTGCACTCAACTTCTTTGGTCGACCATGGCGAGGCCTGTTCTGAGTGGAACCTGTTTTGTTACCGCTATATGGTCTTGGCCACCATGCTGCAGCTTAGTTTCAGGGTCTTTGCAATCTTCTTGTAGCCTAGGCCATCTTTATGTAGAGCAGCAATTCTTTTTTTCAGATCCTCAGAGAGTTCTTTGCCATGAGGTGCCAAGTTGAACTTCCAGTGACCAGTATGAGAGAGTGAGAGTGATAACACCAAATTGAATACACTTGCTCCCCACTCACACCTGAGACCTTGTAACACTAACGAGTCACATGACACCGGGGAGGGAAAATGGCTAATTGGGCCCAATTTGGACATGTTCATTTAGGGGTGTATTCACTTTTGTTGCCAACAGTTTAGACATTAATGGCTGTGTGTTGAGTTATTTTGAGGGGACAGCAAATTTACATTGTTATACAAGCTGTACACTCACTATTTTACATTGTAGCAAAGTGTCATTTCTTCAGTGTTGTCACATGAAAAGATATAAAAAAAAATCCAAAAATGTGAGGGGTGTACTCACTTTTGTGAGATACTGTATGTATATACAGTATGTATATATATATATATATATTGCGACGTTATGCGAGGTACCATAATGGACGGACGATACTTGTTGCCTAGCATACGATCACTTTGAGGTGACTTTCTGGTCCACTCAAACCCATTTCCGTACTGCATTTAATGACCAGGAAGAGAGCAGAGGAGAGCTCTATCCTGGATCTCAGAGGGAGAAAGTTGAGTGAGCGCTGTGTGCTAATTTGGACTCAAAGTTCAAGGTTTGCACTGTGCTTATGTTTTGTTGTGGGTGTAGGGGACGGCAATGCAGCCGTTTTCTTTTCTGTTTTTATATGTTTTGATCTTGCAAACCTGTGATAATAAACCTGGCAAGCAGCCAGACTTTATAAAAACTGACCTCCATGCTGAATATTTTCCTGTGAAAAGTGATCTGGAACCAGATAAGGCCCAGGATTATAAGACTCTAAAGGCAGAATACTTGCACGCCTGGGGGTCACCATGGCAGTCCGGACCCTACATGCGCATCAGTGGACCTACCGCACCGACAAGCCTCCCCGTTCACAGATGTTTGACCTAGTTCACCTTACCAGGAAATGGCTACAGCCAGAGACTTTGCCGGGTCCCCAGATTGTGGAGCGCGTGGTCATGGGCTGCTATCTATGGGCGCTCCCTGCTGCTTTGAGGAAATGGGTCAGGCATGGGGACCCCAAAACTGCAAGCCAACTTGTGGACCTCATGGAGAGATACACGGCTGCTGAGGACTTGTTGCGCCCATCTGCGCCCCACTCCAATGTGTCTAGAGGTGAAAAATCGCCCGCCGGACCTGGTAAGACTGTTCCAGGGTTCAGGGCGAATGGGGAAATTTGATAAGACTGATACGGCTAAGACTTAGGCTCTAGTCCTGGAGACTGGCCAAAGAAGCCAGGAAGGTCTTGGGGACCCTTGAGAGGACTGGGTATAGAACACATACAGTGCTACCGATGGAGAAGCAAATGTGTGTGATTTTTTTTTTTTCCCATAAGAATTTTATTGAAAATGTGTGTGATTTTTGCTGATGGGAGACCAGTCACTGCACTGCTTGACTCGGGTAGTGTGGTGACGTTGGTAAAAAGCAATTGTGTAGATCCTGCAAGGTTACACCCTAGCACGGTCGGAGTCATTTGCATCCATGGGGACACTTGTGACTACCAGACAGCAGTGTGTGAGATTGACACCCCTTGGGGCAGTGTGACTCACTAAGTGGGGGTGGTACCATCACTAGCTTTATGACGCCCTAGGAGGCAGGGATTTTCCCTATTTTTGGAGGTTATGGGAAGGCACAGTGTCAGGAATCAGGTGCAAGGCCGAGATGCGGAGGGCTTCTCTTGCGGCTGAGTGCAGTGGCTCCCTGAGGTTGGGAAAAGGGAGCACAGTGCCCAAAGTAGCACGGGTTGCCAGTTGCTGTGGTTAGATGGCTCAAATCCCCTTGAGAGGGAGTAGGAGTGGACTGGGAGTTCAATGGAACTGACGTGCTAGCAGTTTTGCGAGTCCTTACCAGGGGGCAGACAGGTGACAAAATCCAAAGCCAAGTCAGGGGTCATACACAGGAAACAGGTCAAACGGAGAAATGGGACAAGCCAGGTCATACACGGGCAGACAGATCTGTTGAAACGTTGATAAGCCAAGCCGGGGTCAAACACAGGAGAGCAGGTTCAGGAATCAGAAGCAAGCTGGGTTGTTTAACAAGAGAGAACAGGATCATTAGGAAGTTGAGAGATAATCCAGCAGCAATACAATGTCAGCAGGAAGTTTAAATAGCTCACAGGAAGTCAGGGGCCATCATGTTGTGTGGGTGTGCCTAGCGTGGCCATCTTGGAAACTGGCAAGGTTGGAAGTTCCACTGCCATTTTCCTGACAGTGCCCCCCCCCCCAAGGGGGAGGCTCCGTATGCCCAACCGGACCCACTTCCTCGGCCCTCTGGCACGAAAATTCTGTACAAGTCTGGGGGCATGAACATTGCTTGCTGGTTCTCAGGAATTGTCCTCAACCGGGTAACCCTTCCACTTGAGGAGGACCTGGTTTTGCTTACCTCTCTTTCGGCAGTCTAAGATAACTTCTACCTCAAATTAGAGTTCATCATCCACAGACACTGGTGGAGGTGGCACGTCAGCTCTTCCAGAAAAAGGGTTAGGGATAGCTGGTTTAAGCAGAGAGACATAGAAAACCGGGTGTATTCTGAAGGAATCCGGAAGTATGAGTTCATAGGCCACGGAATCAATTATCCGCTTGATCTCAAAGGGACCCAGGAATCTTGGTCCCAGTTTTTTGGAGGGGCAAGGCAGCTTGAGATTGATGTACGCTGTCTCCAATTTTGAAGTTCGGGCTACTCCTTCTTTTGTCAAACTGTACTTTATAATCTTCTTGGGCCTTTTGCATAACTCCTCAAAGAGTTTGCTAGTTTGTTTGAATAAATGTTAACCAGTCTTGAACGGCCGGCACTGAGGCTTCTGGAATGGTATTGGGCAAAAATGACGGATAAAAACCGTAATTCGCTCAGAAGGGGAATTGCTGAGTAGTGGCGTGCACCGAGTTGTTGTATGCAAACTCGGCACACGGAAGGAGTGAGAGCCAGTTATCCTGAAAGAAGAAACAGAAACATCTTAAGTACTGCTCTAGGTTCTGGTTAGTCCTCTCGGTTTGCTCATTGCTCTGGGGTTGGTATGCTGAGGACAAACAGACATCTACCGCCCCCCTGTCTGAGTCGATGCTGTTGGGAAGGCCATGTAGCCGGCAGATTTCCTTAATGAAGAGATCGGCCGTTTCCTTGGCCGAAGGTGTGTTGACCATGGGTAGAAAGTGTGCCATCTTGGATAAACGATCTACAACTACACAGATGGTGGAGTAACCTTCAGACGGAGGCAAATCTACGATGAAGTCCATAGAGATTTGCTTCCTTGGTTGTTCTGGAACAGACAATGGCTTCAGCAGACCCCAGGCTTTGGTACTGGACCCCTTAAATCGTTGGCAGGTGGCACAGGAATCCACGTCGGCTTTACAGTCTTTTTTAACGTGGGCCACCAAAAGGAACGCTGGATGAGTTCTGAGGCCTTCCAGACCCCGAAATGTCCAGCCAGTGGGTGGCCTTGGAAAGTCTTTAGAACTTGTAACCTGGCTGGCTGGGGAACGAAGATCTATTCTTGGTGCCACAAGAGCCCCTCGACTTTTCTCAGAGCGGAGGCTTCGGGGGGCAGGACATTGAACAGAAGATTGTCTGATGGCTGTTTTTAAATCCTGTTGTAGAAGCAGGAAATTATGTTTAGACAAGATCGTGTCGGGTGCAGTGACCCCTGGCATATCTGGGAACATGCGTGACAAGGCATCGACCTTGCTGTTCTTCGACCCCAGCCGGAAGGTTATGTGGAAGTAAAATCGAGAGAAAAAGAGTGCCCAACGGGCTTGGCGAGGTCTTAAGCGTTTGGCCGTTTGAAGGTATTCAAGGTTCTTATGGTCGGTGAATACCATAATGGGATGTACTGCTCCCTCCAATAGATACCTCCACTCCTCAAGGGCTATCTTTATGGCCAGGAGTTCACGATCTCCCACATCATAATTCCTCTCTGGCTGGCTCATCTTGCGTGAGGAAAAGGCAACAGGATGCAGCAGGGCTTTTGCTCCTAGACGTTGCGACAGGATCGCCCCTGTAGCAATTTCTGAGGCGTCAACCTCCAAAACGAACGGCAAGGTGGGATCAGGGTGCTGCAGCACAGGGGCTGACATGAACAAATCCTTTAGTTTTACAAAAGCGGACTGAGCTTCAGGTGACTACTGGAACCGAGTGTGTTGCTGAGTTAGCTGGGTAATGAGTGCGATTATGGAAGAGAAGTTCTTTATAAACCTTCTATAGATTTTTGCAAACCCCACAAATCTCTGTATTCCCTTTTTATAGATAGGGGCCGGCCAGTCTAGAATGGCTTTGACCTTTTGCAGATCCATGGAGATTCCTTCAGCGGAGATGATGAGGCCTAGAAATTGAATTGATACCTTCTCAAACTCATATTTCTCGGCCTTCACATAGAGGGCATGCTTCCTCAAGGTTGACAACACTTTCTTCACATGTGAACTGTGGAGCTCAAGGGTGTCTGAGAAAATGAGGATGTTGTCCAAGTATACAATAACAAAGTGGTCCAAGAATTCTCAAAAGATGCCATTGACCAGATACTGGAAGGTGGCCGGTGCGTTACAGAGACCGAATGTCATGACCAAGTATTTGAAGTGCCCGAAATGTGTCCTGAAAGCAGTCTCCCATTTGTCACCCTCCCAAATGCGGACTAGGTTGTAGGCCCCTCGTAAGTCTAACTTTGTGAAGAGCCGTGCATTTCGGAATCTCTGGAAAAGTTCTGGAATGAGGGGGAGAGGGTAACGATTCTTTATTGTGATTTTATCAAGTTCCCTGTAATCTATGCAGGGTCTGAGAGTCTTGTCTTTCGTCCCCACGAAGAAGATGCCAGCCCCGGCAGGGGAAGATGAAGGGCGAATTAACTCTTTTTCCAGATTTTCATCTAGGTATAGCCGGAGCATCTCAAGCTCCTTCTCAGAGAGAGGGAAGATGCGGCCAAAGGGAATTTCCGAGCCGGGCAGTAGCTTGATCAGGCAATCGTATGGCCGATGAGGTGGCAAGGCGTCTGCCTTCTTTTTGCCAAAGACATCCATGTAGTCACTGTAAATTGCTGGCACATTGGGATAAACCCCTGACATAGGCTGTACCATCATACAATTGGCACTTTTCTCCAGCTGGGGAGCCAAACAGTGTTGTTGGCAATATGATGAGGGGAACAGGACCTCCACAACGGCCCAGTCAATCCGCGGGTTGTGTGCCTGAAGCCATGAAATTACCAGGATGACGGGAAACGAAGGAGAGTCCAAGACATCAAAATGGAGATATTCCTGGTGGCCAGTCTTGGTCGTGGTAAGGAGGGGTACAGTCTGCAGATAAATAGGCCCCAAACTAGGTAGGGAGCCATTAGCCAGATGGACAGTTAACTGTTGCTTCCTCGGGAGAAGGGGGATGCAGAGGCTCTTGGTCAATTTCTATGGTCAAAGTCTATGAAGCAGCTGCAGACGCCCGAGTCAATGATTGCTAGCAGCTGGACCTCCTTTTCTGCCTCCTGCAGGGAGATCGGAAGGACAAGGTGAGTAGGAGAAGAGCCTGCCAACGAGGGGTAAACAGGACAACGTGGAGGAGACTTGCTGGGTTTTATAGGACAGTTACGGAGGATATGTCCATCTCCACCGCAGTATAGGCACACATTTGATTGCCGCCGGCGTAACCTTTCTTCAGGGATTAAAGCCAAGCGGACCAGACCAATTTGAATGGGCTCAACTTCGGACATGGAGGAAGGTGCAGGAGTAGTTGGAAGGAGGCACTTTGGGTAGCATCCAGATAGGCTTAGAGGATTGTGACCTCTCAGAGCGCCGCTCCCGCAGATGCCTGTCCAGTTGAATCAGGCCCTTCAGGGTAGCTGGGGGTGCAACCCTGGCTAATTCATCTTTCAGTGATTCCAACAGACCCTGGCGATACTGATATTTTAGAGCGCAATCTTTCCACTCAGTGTCAGCAGAACGTTTGCGGAAATCCACAGTGTAGTCCTCTACCGGCCCATTCCTTGTTGCAGGGCATGAAGGGTAGCCTCTGCGGATATAGCGCAGAGTGAGTCATCATACAGACGGGCCATGGCATCAAAAACCAGGTCCATAGAGCTGATGACGGGTTCCTTTTGTTCAAGCAAGCAGTGAGCCCATGCCTGGGGTTCATCAGTGAGTAACAAGATAATTTAACCCCACTGTTTCCAGTGAGAACGTTCTGGATTGTAGGGCTAGATAAAGCTGGCATGTATTTTTAAAGGATGGGAAACTTCTTTCGGTCCCCCGAGAAACGTTCTGGTGTGGGGACCCTTGGTTCAGGTGGAGGGACCACTACTGTGTGTGTGGGAGTGGTACGGCTTGGAGACGGGCTGGAGCTGGTGGCCCCCATAGGGGTGGCAGGTTGGTCCGCAGGTGTGGGGGATACTGCCAGGTGCTGCAAACGTCCTTCAAGCAGAAAATATCCTTCCTGCAGTCTTTGCACTGCTTGGGTAAGAGTGGTCACTTGCTGGCACAGAGCCTCCAGTGGGGAAGCACCTCTGTTGGCCTCAGACATGCTGGCTGGATTATGCTGTCAGGAATCAGTTGAGAGGCCAAGATGCGGAGGGCTTCCCTTGCGGCTGAGTGCACTGGTTCCCTGAGGTTGGGAACAGGGAGCACAGTGCCCAAAGTAGCACGGGTTGCCAGTTGCTGTGGTTAGATGGCTCAAATCTCCTTGAAGGGGAGCAGGAGTGGACTGGGAGTTCAATGGAACTGGCGTGCTAGCAGTATTGCGAGCCCTCACCAGGGGGCAGACAGGTGACGAAATCCAAAGCCAAGCCAAGGGTCATACACAGGAAACAGGTTAAGCGGAGAGATGGGACAAGCCGGGTCATACACGGGAAGACAGATTTGTTGAAACGTTGATAAGCCAAGCCGGGGTCAAACACAGGAGAGCAGGTTCAGGAATCAGAAGCAAACCGGGTTGTTTAACAAGAGATAACAGGAATGCAGGAACACTAGGAAGCTGAGAGATAATCCAGCAGCAATACAATGTCAGCAGGAAGTTTAAATAGCTCACAGGAAGTCAGGGCCATCATGTTGTGTTGACGTGTACCTGTGCACACCTAGCGTACCTTGGAAACTGGCAAGGTTGGAAGTTCCACGGCCATTTCCCTCACACACAGGGAGTCTGGAGGGTAGAGCTCCCCCTGCTGTGAAAGCACAGGACCTCTCGCCAGACCCGTTTTGCAAAATGGAAGGGGAAACCAGTGGAAGGACTGAAGAGGGAGGAGACCCTCTTACTTTTCCTGTACTGGCTGGGAAGTCGGAGGAGCTGGAAGATAGCTCACAGCGGGGGCTAATGACCCAGACAATGTCTCTGACCTTGACGGTGAGAGTGAACCGAATGTAGTACCTGACTTAGGAGGTCTGGAGAGAGGACTTCTGTACAGAACTACGGGATGTCACTCTTCTTAGAGCCAGAGAAAATGTGAAGGTGATGGATGGGGAACCTGTGGACCCTAATTGGGGGGGGGTCTCTTTTCCCTACATGGCGCTTAAAAATAATTTGATGTATCAGGTGATGAAACGCAGGGAGGATGAAGTGGAATAGTTAGTGGTTCCCAAACCCTTCCGCAGGATGGTGCTAGATCTGGCCCATGGGCATGTAATGGGGGGACATCTGAGTATGGAGAAAACCAGGGAGAGAATAACCCAGAGATTCTTCTGGCCTGGGTTGTATGCAGACATCAAAGAATACTGTGAATCATGCCCTGAGTGTCAAATGACGGCCCCGTCACCCCATATTCGTAGTCCCCTTGTCCCTTTTCCCATAATTGAAGTGCCATTTGAGCGAATTGGCATGGATCTTATGGGACCAGTAGTAAAATCTGCCCGGGGACACCTGCACATCCTGGACTATGCGACCCGCTAGCCTGAGGTCATACCCTTGCGGAATACCTCCGCTTAGACTATCGCCAAGGAGCTGGTCCAGGTGTTTAGTCAGGTGGGGATCCCTAAAGAAATCTTGATGGATCAGGGTACCCCGTTCATGTCCAGAGTGACCAGAGAATTGTGGAAGTTGTACAAAATCTCCCATCTCCGTACCTCTGTTTACCACCCCCAAACCGACGGTCTGGTGGAAAGGTTTAACAAGACCCTCAAGAGTATGCTAAAAAAGGTGGTGGATAAAGATTGGCGAAATTGGGATTTTGCCAGGTTCCACGGGCATCTACGGGGTATTCCCCCTTTAAACGCTTGTATGGTAGACATCCCAGGGGGCTGCTAGATGTCGCAAAAGAGACGTGGGAAGGAGAGGCCACCCCTTATAGAAGCGTCATAGAGCACGTCTCCTTGATGCAGGATCGAATCACAGCTGTCCTGCCCCTTGTAAGAGAGCATATGGAGGAAGCCCTGAGAAGGGTTTATAATCGGGGTGCCAAAACCCAAACTTTCAACCCCGGAGACAGAGTGCTGGGGTGCTAGTCCCCATGGTTGAAAGTAAATTTCTGGCAAAGTGGCAGGGTCCCTTTGAGATAAGGGAACGGTTAGGGGAAGTAAACTGCAAAGTTTACCAGCCTGGGAAAAGGAAACCGGAGCAGATTTACCATGTTAACTTGCTAAAACCGTGGAAAGACAGAGAGAGTTTATTGGCAGTGCCTGCTCCGGACTGACTACTGTACTACAACACAACATAATCACGGGAACCAGGGGTCCATGTAAATGTAAAACCCTATCGAATACCTGAGGCTAGACGAGAGGCGGTGGCGAGAGAAATAAAATCCATGTTGGAGTTAGACGTGATAGAGGAGTCCCGCAGTGCATGGTCGAGCCCTATAGTGCTGGTCCCAAAGCCCGATGGCACTATCCAGTTCTGTAACGATTTCAGGAAACTGAATAATATGTCTAAGTTTGACGCATACCCGATGCCGCAGGCTAACAAACTTGTGGACAAGTTGGGAAGTGCCCGCTACATAACAACCCTAGACCTAAGGGATACTGGCAGATCCCCCTAACGGAGTCGGCAAAGGAAAAAGCAACCTTTTCTACCCCCGAGTGGTCCTTCCAATACAAACGAATGCTGTTTGGTCAGCATGGGGCCCCTGCATCCTTCCAGAGGATGATGGATAAAACCTTGAGGTTGCATCGGCCCTATGCAGTGGCCTATTTGTTTGTGCCTTCCTGGGGATTACAGGGTATTACCGACGCTTCATACCCCACTTTTCCACCATTGCCGTCCCTCTGACCGATCTGACAAAGGGTCAGGAATGGTTAAGTGGAATTCCGAAGCTGAGAAGGCATTCCAGAAGTTGAAACAAGCCCTTTGTGTACAGCCGGTGCTCGTGACCCCAGACTTCACAAAAGAGTTTGTTGTTCAAACCGATGCCTCTGAGGTGGGACTAGCTGCTGTTCTGTCCCAGATCAGAGATGGTGAGGAGCACCCATTCGTCTACTTAAGCAGGAAGCTTAATAGGCATGAAAGGAATTATACCATTGTGGAGAAGCAGTGCCTGGCTATCAAGTGGGCCTTAAAGGCCCTAAAATACTACCTGCTGGGAAGGTCATTCAGGCTAGTCACCGTCCACGCCCCCCTTAAGTGAACAACCGAGAAAAAAAGGGATTTTATTATAACTTACCGTAAAATCCTTTTCTCTGAGTTCACTGACAGACGCAGCTCTTCTTATGACACGTGGGTTTATGCTCATCTTACTAGGAGTAGACTAGGCAAAGAAAAAAACAAAAGTATAGGCTGGCCCCTCCCAGGAGGCCGTCCTCACCTTAGCATATAACCCCCTGCTGGACAATAGCATATCAGTTCGTAACAAACCATACAAACTCAACACAGAGGGATGGGTACTGCGTCTGTCAGTGAACTCAGAGAAAAGGATTTTACGGTAAGTTATAATAAAATCCCTTTTTCTCTTACGTTCACTGACAGATGCAGAAACATCAATTTTGTAAAACTTGTAAAACTTAGTAAACATGTGCACTGAGGTCCAAGTTGCCGCTTTGCATACCTGAGACACTGAGGCCTGGTGTCTAAAAGCCCAGGAAGTACTAACTGCCCTGGTGGAATGAGCCGTGACTGGAAAAGGAGGAGCCTTGCCCCGAACCTCATATGCATGAGTCATGGTCTTCCTGATCCAACGAGAAATGGTAGCCAGCGAGGCCACCATGCCTTTGCGCGAGCCCTCCGTCAGCACAAATAATGAGTCAGACTTCTGAAAAGAAGCTGTAGAATTCAAATACACCCGCAAGGCCCTCACCACATCCAAAGAATGTAGTTCAAATTCCTTGGGATGCGACGGGTGCGGGCACAATGAGGGAAGAATATTATCCTCATTCAAATGAAAAGAAGAAACCACCTTCGGAAGGAAAGAAGGGGAAGGTCCCAAAACCGCCTTGTCCTTATGAAGGACCAAGTAAGGTGACTTGCAGGATAAAGCTGCCAACTCAGACACCCGCCTAGCGGACGTAACAGCCACCAAGAAAGCCACTTTCTGCAACAACAATTGCAAGGGAATGTCCCTAATCTTCTCATATGGTGGCTTCTGAAGCACAGAGAACACCAGATTCAAATCCCACGGCGCCAGAGGCAACCGTATCTGAGGAGCCACATGACGTACACCCTGTACAAACGTACGGATCAACGAATGTGACGCCAAGGGTCATTGAAAGAGAACCACCAGGGCCGAAATCTGAACCTTAAGCGTACTTAACGCCAGGCTCTTGTCCAGTCCCTGCTGCAGAAAAGCCAGCACCCTGAACACCACATAAGAGCGGGGGTTCCAACCCCCCGCCTCACACCAGGCAATATAGGCCTTCCAGGTCCTATGATAAATCTTACGCGAAGTACACTTGCACGCTTTAAGCATAATAGGGATCACGGAGTCGGAGACACCCCTATCCCTCAACACCTGGGACTCAATAACCAAGCCGTCAAAGCCAGCGAGGGTAAAGCAGGGTGCAAGATGGGTCCCTGAGACAGTAGGTCTTCGCGAAGTGGAAGATGCCACGGGACATCTGACACCATCCGTACCACATCGGCGTACCAAGGCCAATCCGGAGCTACCAGGATTGTCGGGATTTCCTCTGCTTCTATCCTGCGCAGAACCCGCGGCAGAAGCTTCAGAGGAGGAAAGACATACAGTAGCCGATACCGACCCCCAAGGTGCTACCAGTGCGTCCGTGACGACCGCCAACGGATCTCTTGTTCTGCACACAAAGGTCTGTACCTTGTGATTGAATCTGGAGGCCATGAGGTCCACCTCTGGCGTGCCCCACTTGAGGAAAATCTGGCGGAACACCTCTGGATGTAGGGACCATTCCCCCTGATCCAGAGTCTGGCAGCTGAGAAAGTCCACCTGCCAGTTTTCCATGCCTGGAATGTAGATTGCGGAGAGTGCTGGCACGTGAAGTTCTGCCCATCATAGGATCAGAGCCGCTTCCGCAGCTGCTGCCGAGCTTCTTGTTTCTGCCCTGATGGTTCACATATGCCGTGGCATTGTCCGACTGAACCCGGACAGGGAGGCCTCGCAGCCTTGTCGACCAACGGGATAGACAGAGTCTGATCGCATTCAGTTCCAGTACATTTATCGGAAGGCAAGCTTCCTGAGCTGACCAAGGGCCCTGAGCAGAGAACTGATCCAGGACCCCTCCCCAGCCCAATGGCATCCGTCATCACTATCGACCAATTGAGGGGGAGGAAACATTTTCCCAACTTCAGGGCTGGGGCCCGAATCCACCAAATCAAGGATCCTCGGGTCTGATGATCCAACCTGATCAGTCTGTCTAGGGATAGGGGAGATTTGTCCCATTGCGACAAAATCGCCTTCTGCAGGAGCAGAGTGTGAATCTGGGCGTAAGGTATCGCTTCGCAAGCCGACACCATGAGCCCCAACACCCGCATACAGAACCGTAAGGAGGACCACTGGCGCAAAAACAAGGATTGCACTGCTGCCTGTAGTGTCAGCAGCTTGTCCGGAGCTAAAAACACCTTCGCCTGCACCATGTCCAGAATCAGACCCAGGTATTCCAGACGACAGGATGGAGTCAACGTCGACTTCTGCAGGTTGATCAGCCAACCGAATTCTTTTAACGTGGACACCGTGATTATCACGTTCTCCTCCAGAGCTGCAGCCGACTCTGCTCTCAAGAGTAACTTTCTTGCTTTTACAAAGCAGTTTAGTGCTTTTAGGTCCAGAACTGGCCTGACACCGCCATTTTTGGGCACCACAAAGAGGTTTGAGTAAAAATCGTGAAACCTTTCCATTGTGGGTACCGGTACAATCACCCCCTGCTCGGCAAGCGCCCGAACGGCGCCTAGCAGAGCCTCCCGACGCCCCTGAGGGAGCCTTAAGTTGGAAGGGAAGAACCTTTCTGGGGGTAGAGAATTGAACTCTATCCTGTACCTGGAGGACACCACCTCCAACACCCACCAATCGGTGATGCGGGCAGTCCATCTGTCTGCGAACCCCAGTAACCGGCCCCCCACTCGCGAGTCGGGCGGGGGCAACCCATCATGCGGAGGTGGACTTATCCTCCGTCTTTTCAGACTTACGTTGCCAGGGCCTTTTACCAGGCCCAGCGGGAGCCTTACCGGACTTGAAGCCCCTACCCGCTGAGCCGGGCGCACGAAAAAACTTCTTCTGACACAAAGAAACAGGGCCCTGCCTACGGCGAAAATCTCGCCGTTTTGGCTCCGGAAGGAAAGTACTCTTCCCTCCCGTGAAATCCTTAATGATTTCATCCAATTGCGGGCCAAACACCCTCCTTGAAAAGGGAGATTCGTAAGAGCTTTCTTGGATGCCTGGTCGCCCGACCAAGAGCACCCGCCTGATAATAACTGCAAAAACAGACATGACAGCATGGGAAGTAGGTCCAAAGCAGTATCACACAGGTAGCGGAGACCCTCCTCCAAGTGTTGTGCTCATTGCACCCCAGCCCACGCACACTCACATGTCAAACCGGTGTGCAATGCAGTAGCGCACTCGAGAAGAGATTGCGCCGCCATAGCTGGACGCATGGCTGACCCAGCCAACAAGAACAGTGCCTTAGACACTGCCTCCGTGCGGCGATTGGCCGCCTCTTTAAAAGACGGAGACCCCTCCAAGGGAATGGTCATTGCCTTATTCAGATGGGCCACCGGTGGGTCCACTGTTGGGGAAGCCCACCTCTTAGTAAAACTATCCTCAAAAGGGTAACAAACAGCAAAGTGTTTTGGCAAAGTAAAGGAATTTTGCAGCCACAGCCATTCCTTGAACACCGCCTGCTCAAAAAACTGACTATAATGGTAGGCCCTGGGGGACCTAGGGGGCTTAAGTGACCCACAAACATATGTGGACTCTTGCGACTCCCCTGCATGGTCAAGCCGCATGGACTCATGAATATTAGTGATCAGAGCAGCCACTATCGCCTTATCGCGCGATAATGAGGCCCCCTGATCATCTTCACCGTCTGAGGGTATCAATTCACCCTCTGATAGCTCCACGGGGGTTCCCGTGACCACCGAAGTGACCTCTGGTTCTGAATCCTGCCCCGAAGAATGATGGGGGGCGGACGCTTTTTGGGGCCCCCCGGAGTCAGGTCCGAACCCGCCCGGGGAAAGAATTCACCAAATACTGCCCTCAGCTGTTCCAAAGAAACCAGGGACCCCGGCGTGGATTGTTGTCCACTGGCTCTTCCTTGGAAGGCCCCGCAGGTACCCCTGCCAAAGCATTGCCGGCCTCTGACATCACAGACCCCCGGCACCCCCACCGTGTGACCACCACCTCTACCCCACCAATCAGCCAGGGAGACCCGGGAGGATTGCACCCACCGCTACCAGCACCCAGGGAGAGCCAGCTATACTTGCTGTTTTTGTAAAATGCCTCAGCGCTGTGACCAGAATGAGCAATGAAGAAAAAAACTCCACTTCAAGAGCCTGCACCACCGCGTCTGTCAGCCACGCTGTCCAAAGCGAAAGAGGAAGTGCCAGGTGCCTGCAGCACATTTTTACAACTTCCCCGCACTACCGCAAAAAAAACCACTGGGGGCTGCCAGAGGACAGGCTGAAAACAAGCATGGGCTACAGAAAAATGTCCGCTGCCATCAAGAACATGCCGATCCACGGCAAAATGGCGCGGTAGCGGTGAAAGAATGGCGATCCACCGCGAAATGGAGGCGGATTGCCGCATGTAGTGCCCAAGCGGTCAGCGCGGGGTGCGGTACCGCGGGGGGAGCGTGGATGGGGGGGTGGGTGACAACCCAAGATGGCGTCCCCACAAATAAGCCCTCACCGGCCGGCTACCTCAGAAGCTGCCCAGGTGCCCACTCTCCGCACCCCTGGGATGGAAGAGGGGTCCACTCACCGATCTGACGGATGCAGTGAGTAGCCACCCGGAGCAGACTTTCCTCCCCACAGAGCGGGATGCTGCTGGCCAGGCCACTGGACAGGAACAAACCAGTCACTGGGCACAAGTGGGATCAGCCACTGGCCGCCCGCACGGAACGGGCACTATGCGGCGTGACCCCGCCAAGGCTAAGGGTAGCTCGCACAGACGTTGGCCGGGCTGGGGAAAGTTTTGGATGTCTAGGTATCCTCTATGCCACCAGCTGGCTTCTTGATAGCAGTCTTCATCAGGTAAAAAAAACATCAGAACGCAGATCCCATAGGGAACCAGGTCTAACTCCTTGCACTAGGCAAATAAAACTGATATGCTACTGTCCAGCAGGGGGTTATATGCTAAGGTGAGGACGGCCTCCTGGGAGGGGCCAGCCTATACTTTTGTTTTTATCTTTGCCTAGTCTACTCCTAGTAAGATGAGCATAAACCCACGTGTCATAAGAAGGGCTGCGTCTGTCAGTGAACGTAAGAGAAAAATAGCCGGGTGACTAGGTGGTTCCTGGCCCTTGAGCAGAGGAGGGGGATATGTGATGTTATGTGAGGCGCCATAATGGACGGGCGATACTTGTCGCCTCGCATATGATCACTTTGAGGCGACTAGCGAGAGTCCGACCTGGGTTTTGCCAGCCACCGTGGCAGAGCTGATTCCAGCCCAGACTTTCTGGTCCACTTAAACCCCTCTCCACCTGCATTTAATGACCAGGAAGAGTGCAGAGGAGAGCTCTACCCTGGATCTCAGGGGGAGAAAGCTGAGTGAACTATGTGTGCTAAATTGGACTCAAAGATCAAGGTTTAGACTGTGCTTATATTTTGTGGGTGTAGGGGACAGCCCCAACACTTTGCTACAATGTAAAGTAGTGAGTGTACAGCTGGTATAACAGTGTAAATTTTCTGTCCCCTCAAAATAACTCAACACACAGCCATTAATGTCTAAACTGTGGGCAGCAGAAGTGAGTACACCCCTAAGTGAAAATGTCCAAATTGGTCCCATTAGCCATTTTCCCTCCCTGGTGTCATGTGGCTTGTTAGTGTTACAAGGTCTCAGGTGTGAATGGGGAGCAGGGGTGTTAAATTTGGTGTTATCGCTCTCACTCTCTCATACTGGTCACTGGAAATTCAACATGGCACCTCATGGCAAAGAACTCTGAGTATCTAAAAAAAAGAATTGTTGCTCTACATAAAGATGGCCTATGCTATAAGAAGATTGCCAAGATAAAACTGAGCTGCAGCACGGTGGCCAAAACCATACAGCGGTTTAACAGGACAAGTTCCACTCGGAACAAGCCTCGCCATGGTCAACCAAAGAAGTTTAGTGCACATGCTCATATCCAGAGGTTGTCTTTGGGAAATAGACGTATGAGTGCTGCCAGCATTGCTGCAGAGGTTGAAGGGGTGGGGGGGTCAGCCTGTCAGTGCTCAGACCATACGTCGCACACTGCATCATATTGGTCTGCATGGCTGTTGTCCTAGAAGGAAGCCTCTTCTAAAGATGATGCACAAGGGCATCCTCAAACGGAAGGTGGAGGAGCGCAAGGTCTCTAACATCCACCAGCTCCGTGATGTCATCATGGAGGAGTGGATGAGAACTCCAGTGGCAACCTGTGAAGCTCTGGTGAACTCCTTGCCCAAGAGGGTTAAGGCAGTGCTGGAAAATATAGGAGGCCACACAAAATATTGACACTTTGGGCCCAATTTGGACATTTTCATGTAGGGGTGTACTCACTTTTGTTACCAGTGGTTTAGACATTAATGGCTGTGTGTAGAGTTATTTTGAGGGGACAGCAAATTTACACTGTTCCAGAAGCTGTACACTCACTACTTTACATTGTAGCAAAGTGTCATTTCTTCAGTGTTGTCACATGAAAAGATATAATAAAATATTTACAAAAATGTGAGGGGTGTACTCACTTTTGTGAGATACTGTGTGTGTGTGTGTGTATATATATATATATATATATATATATATATATATATATGGATCGAAATACTGCTGGCCCCTACTAAACCATCCGAATTTCAACCCATGTAGGGCCAGCTTGTAGTGATTGTAAAGCTTTGTTTTTAAAATAACAAACATGTCATACTTACCTGCTCTGTGCAAGGGTTTTGCACAGTGACCCCATCCTCCTTTTCTGGGTTCCCCGGCAGCGCTCCTGGCTCTTCTTGATTGCCCCCACAGAGAGCCACATTCCATGCGGGCACTCATGTGGATGCGCTCGTCCTGCTGCTGCGTCCATTGGCACAGATAGCAGGACTCGGCCCTGCCCCTGTGTCACTGGATTTGAGTGACAGAAGTGGGAGCCAATGGTTCCTGCTGCTATCAATCTATCCAATGAGGACCTGAGACACGGGGGGGGGCAGCACAAAAGGTTTTTCACCTTAATGCATTAAGGTGAAAAACCGCGAGGGTTTACAACCCCTTTAAGTTTTCTGCGTTTGATAATAAATCTTGCGGGATGTAGATTTATGAGATTTGAGCATAACCGGGATTACTAAATTCAAAATGCCCGTCTCTCAGAAGAGTCAGGCCATCAAAGTAGGTGACTAAGAAGCAGGGTGAAAAATCGGCCCTTAAGATTTCAGATCTGAGAAATTTGTCCAAAGCCACAGATAGTAGGCTAACAGATGAATGAGATTGTTGTACCACGCTCTCCAAAGCCAATAAGGAGCTATGAGAGTGACTGGAAAGCCCTAGATTCTTTGAAGTAGATTAAGTAAAAGCTACAGTGGAGGAAAGATCTAGATCAGGGCATGCTGATCCCACAACGCCAACAGGACATCTGCTGCATTGACTACTGGGTCCTGCGTCCTGGAAAAAATTCTTGTTGAACTGAGAAGCTAGCAGATCCAAATCTGGCATGCATTTTAATGGCATCCCAGTCTTAGTCCGTAGGGTTCAATATTGAGTTGGCCCACCCTTATGTCCTGAACATGATAAAAATAAAAAATACAAAATAAATAAAAAATACACTCACTTTAACCACTTCAGTCTCCACAACCTGCCCGCACATCATCAGGTTGAAGGGGGTTATACTGGGATAATGCCTGTAGCTACAGGCACCGTACAGGTATCTTTTTTCAGCTGGGGATCACCTCTCCCATCTCACCGGGCAGCCTGGAACTGAAGCCAACAGTTCCGCCGGCTGACCATAGAGATGACCAGGGACCGGAACATCCCTGATCATCTCTATGTTATAAGAAACCAGAAGAGACAAGCATTTTGTCACTTCCAGTTTTGGCTAATGTAAACAGGCTGTTACCGGCCTGTGAAATCAGTGGATCAAACCAATCTTGGTTTGATCTGATGCTTTTATAGACCCCAGATCTCTCATTAAAAGTTACCTGTCACTGCCCATGCTATCACTAGAGATGTTGGCTTCCCTTGTGATAGCAATAAAGTTGATCAAAAGAAAACACATTTAGAGCCAGGGTAAACATAACAAAATGTTAAATTAAAAAAAAAATTGAAAGTGCCTCCATTCCCCCGTGCTTATGCACAAGGCGAACACATACGCAGGCCACGCACACATAAGTAAACAGTGTTTACACCATACATGTAAGGTATCACCGCAAACATCATAACAAGAGCAATAATTCTAGCACCAGAGCCCCTGTGTAACTCTAAACTGGTAACCTGTATTGTTTGAAAAACAGATAGATAGATAGATAATAGATAGATAAAGTCCCAAATAAAACTCAGATTACAGTGCTGTCCATGTTGCCAGGCTCTTACAAACAAATTAGAGGAAACCTAGTCAGGCACTTCATTCTGTGATAGCCAGATGGTGGCGCCAGGTCGAGGCTCCATCAATGGCTGAATGGGCTTGTGAGTTGGACAAGATTGAGCTAGTGGAGCGTATGATCACATGGGATGAGGATAAATCAGAATCACACAAACATGTGTGGGCAGTTTGGTTCCATTTCAGATATTCTTCTGACTTTGACTCTTTTATTTCTAATAGCGTATGAGGTCCCTTGTTGGTCTGGGATTCTCCTTTGGTACCCCCCTTTTTTTTCTCTCTCTTCTCTCTCCTCCCTTCTTCTACTTTTCTCCCCACTCTGCTTCTCTTTTTACTTCACTTCTTATTACAATTGATATTACTTTTCCTTTATATTGAGTCAGAAAGTTAGCATCTTTGTGGTGCTTGATACTTTAGGTAATGTATTCCTTGTTATGTTTCTAGATGAAATGGCTGTTTATCTCAGTTATTCTTCAGTGTACTCATCTGAAAATGTTTCTGTTGTATGATGTGTGTTGCTTATCCTACATGGGAAGTACAAATCCAGATGTATTTGTTCAATCATAACTTGTATTTGCATAGCACACGTGTATTTTCTATAATTATTTAATAAAAAGATTAAACATAAACTGGTAACCTGTAAAGATTTATAAAGTGTCGCCTGTGGAGATTTTTAAATACCGTAGTTTAACCACTTCACCTCCGGAAGAATTTGCCAGTTTAGGACCAGAGCACTTTTTGTGATTCGGCACTGTGTCGCTTTAACTGACAATTGCGCGGTCGTGCGACGTTGTACCCAAACAAAATTTGCGTCCTTTTTTCCCTCACAAATAGAGCTTTCTTTTGGAGGTATTTGATCACCTCTGCGTCATTTCTGATCACCGCTATAAACAAAAGAAGGGCGACCATTTTGCAAAAAAACCCAAATTTCTTACTTTTTGCTAAAATTCAAATCCAAAAAAATATATAAAAAGACATTTTTTTTCACCAGTTTTGGCCGATTTATATTCTTCCTCATATTTGTGATAAAAAAAAAATCGCAATCGGCATTTATTGATTGGTTTGCGCAAAAATGGCCGCGTTTACGGACGGTGAGAATTCATTTCTGGGGTTTTTATTTTTTACTAGTAATGGCGGTGATCTGCGATTTTTAGCGGTACTGCGATATTGCAGCGGACATGTCGGACATTTTTGACACTTTTTTGGGACCAATGACATTTATTCAGCGATCAGAAATTTAAATGTCCACTGATTACTGTATAAATGTCATTGGCAGTGAAGGGGTTTACCTGCAGGGGGAGATCTAGGGGTTAACTGTGTTCCCTGGGCGTGTTCTAACTGTGGGGGGGTTGGGCTACCATGGGCATGAGAGATCTAACTGATCCCAGTGACAGGGATCAGTAGATCTCCCATGCCCGCACTGTCAGAATGGGGAACCGCTGTGTTTACATCAGCGGTTCCCCGTTCTTCGCCTGTGGCCGCACATCGCAGCTCGCCGGCGGACATCGGGTCCGCCCGAGCCGCGGGCACACTCCTCAGGAGTGCGGCGGTAGCGCGCCCCCTAGCGGCCATTCGCAGATCGCCGCCTTTTTACGGCGATTCGCGGCCAGCGTCCACATTGTCCCCGTAAATATGCGGTAGGCAGTCTGGAACTGGTTAAGTGTGTGCAATTTTAACGTATGACATGTTAGGTATCTGTTTACTTGGAGTAACATCATCTTTTATATTTTACCAAACAATTGGGTTTTTTATTGTGTTTTTGTGCATACAAATTCATTAAAATGAAGTTATAGAAAATCAGCACAGATACAAATATCTGGCATACTATTGTTGACATCCTTCTGAAATTGCTAGTTGCTGACAATATTAATAATTTTTACAAAATGTATTCGTCCACCCAGCTAAATTAGTGTGCCATCATCCCTGCAAATTGAAGAACAAACAAAACCCTCTAAATGGGACTATTATGGGCACAAAAGCAAACACATCTATGTATGTGTAATTGTTGCAAATTTTATTAAGTTACATGAAATATTTAAAAAATGCCAGACATAGGCAATAAAACAGCCTGAAATATGTTACATACAAATTCACAACCTGGTTATGTACAAGACCTAATGCATTTCGGTGCTGGTCACCTTTATCAGAGGTATAACTTGCAATATAACAAGTCGGTGTGATCAGAGGGCCCACATTGCTCAAAATATGTAGAAGGAGACATGCGTTTTTTTAGCGATCCTAGCTTGATCGCATAGCAGCTCAATAAACCCCTGACCAGACCACAGTATGTTTAACGCAGAAGCTTGCGGTCCCACCCCAAAGGGGAGAAGAAAAAAATCTGATAAAGGACAGATCCCTTTAAAAGACTATCCAAAGCTGCTGACAATATTGGCCATTTTGTTCTAGATCATTGACCTAGGAAGCCTTGAAGCTATTGAATCAGCATGACAACCATACATCCTGGATTTTCAGGAATGAGCAATAGCAGGCTACATATGTCTTCAAGTACAGGTTTCCCTTTAAAGGATACATTTAACTTAACTTTCACATAATTATCCTTTAAGGTACCTCTTTAGCCTAGCCAACACCCCCCCAAAGACTTTTACTCAACCGTTCATGCCCCTGGTGGATCCACAATGCCCACAGGGACAGACAGTCTATTCTTGGGAGACACTATAGGAACCATCCCCAAAGCAATTAATAGGATCTTCCACTGCATACCCAGAAGAAGCAAGGGACCAGTTAGGAGAGCTTTCAGTGGCAGCTGTATGGCTCCCCTTGGGCTGTACAGTGTGATTCTGGCAGAAGGGTAGACAGGTAGAATCTAAAGCCGACTGTAAGATCGTGTCAATCTCTGTTCAAATTTTTGTTTGCTTTTCTACACATCTATGGCAAGAAGTAAGACTCTGAGAGTCTGAAGAGGGGGAGGGGGGGTCAGATAAAGAATAAAATTCCTTTAGATTTACCATCAACTATGTACCATCAATTTGTATGCCTGATTGCATACAAATTTAAAGTGTTTAGGTTTGATCTCATATTATATGGTTTTGGTAAATCTAAAAGAAAATTATATAATGTATGGCCAGCCTAAAGGCCCGTACACACAGTGCAAATTTCGGATGGGAATTATCATTCGAGGGCCTGTTGTTCAAAATTCTTACTGTTAGTATGCTCCTTTCGACAGTGGATTTTGATTTTTCGTCAGACAAAAGCTGGATGTGCAGGCTATAAAATTTTTGTTGTACGACAAAGCAATGTCCGATTTTGGTTCCGTTAGTATGGTTTTTGTACGAAAAAAATCAGACTACGCACGCTCAGAAACTAAAAAAGTTGCAAATATATTCAAAACATTACGTCACTGCTGACGTTGAGTTCAGTCGTACGAAAATTTTCCTATTGTTAGTACACTCTTTACTTTCGACATGAGACAAGCATCCAACAAAAAAGCGGACGTTCTGTCATCTGAAAATCAGATCATGTGTACGAGGCTTTAGTCTTAAGAATAGCTGTTTAGAATTACAAAGCTTTTGGCAGGTATTACAGTAACTCAGCAGAAAACGTCTCTCACACTTTTCTTGTCTTTCTCCTCCAGCAAATAAACAATATTAGTGCGATGCTTGTACTGACACGTCCTGTCACCGGCCCCCAGGAGTATATTCTGGATCTGGAAATGCTGACCACCAACTCCCTGCTGAGTTATCGCTCCAGCTCTGTACTCAGACTCACTATATTCGTTGGGGCACATTCCTTCTAGAGCAAGTAAATGCATTATCTTTTGGGCTATAAAACTTTTCTCTTGGTTAAATATATTTGTTCACTGATATTTTATTTGTTTTCAATTAAAACAGATTGTTTTAAAAAGGGATGTCTTTCAGTGCAAAGTAATGGAAGATATTGGCACTGTAAAAGGTTGACCAAGTCCTTGTCAGTGAGGTCTTGGGTTTAAATAAATAAATAGACAGAATATCCAGAACCAGGCTTAGAAGGCTCTGACTTCAGTGTAATGCAGTATGATTATGTAACAGCATAGTATCAGCTATAAACTTGGACTTAATATGGTTTCTGCTAATAGTAGTCATTGATTACATTGCAAATCAGGGACAGTCAGATTATGCTGGGTTTGTATCTGTTGTATAGGGGAATGCCTTACAGAACTCCACGGTGTTGCTCGATTTCCAGGCAAAATACTGTCGGTGCAACATACTGGGGGCTCATGATTATGAGCAACAACTATCTTTGATAAATACATAAATGTTTAAATGTGTTGTTCATGGATAAAGGTCAATGTTGTTTGCCCAGTTTTCCAGCAAAAAAAAAAATAAAAAATTAAGAGAATGAGAGGATTAGGATTACTTGATGTACAGTGAGTTGACCACATGCCACTATTTCCCAAACCAGCCCTTGGAGACAAAGCACTGCAAGTTTGCAGTTAGAAAAGGACACAGGTGCAATAATATGCCCCTTTTTTTATATCCACTCTAAACATTTCACCCAAAATTCTGTAAAAAGCACTGGAAGATGTCCAGAAGACTGTAAATGAGAAAATCCGCCATATGCAATGCACCAGACACCAAAATATAATGACTTATGCATATAAGCAAAAGCACTAATCTTAAAGTGATATCAGGGACAGACTCAAGTAGGAAGACATTTCTTGACTACAGTTATTCCACAGTTCATTTTTAGTGGTATTCACCAAATAAATAGGCAAAAACTTTATGAACCAGTCAAGTTTTTGAACTTTGTTAGACATTACTATGAATGTCATAGGATGCCTTGTATGTGGCCGTATCTATTTTGGGTGTATTTTTTCTTTAAATTTACGTTGACATATTTACAAAGGCTAAAGTACAAGGACCATAAATCAAGGGATGAAATCCTAAAACGTCAATGTAAATGTGATATCAAATTTGTCCTGTCAGTCGCATTCAAAGCAACTTAAACATCAAAGTGAGGGAAAAGGTGCCCAATGCCCATCTTCTCTACTGAGTGTGAAATGCTAACTGTGTAAGATTATATCATTACTGTTCAGCCTCTGTTTCCCTGCCCTTGTAAATTTATCCTCTTTGTACAAGTTTTTTTTCTGTATTATTAAATACTACTGTTCATCAATAAAGAAAAATAAATGATGGCTAAATTATCATTGCCTTTTTATTATTAGTCCATTAATAAGGTAACAAAAGACCCCTCTAGTATGTTCTGGGACTGTCTTTGGTCTCTTTCCAGTTGGACATAGTAAGATCAGATGTGATAAGAGGCAAATCACCTCAAAATGATTGCTCAATATTCAGAGACAGCACCGCTATGCCAGAAAATTAAACATGAATGGTTTGGCAAACCACATTAAAGCCTGGTAAAAACAGTACGTTTTTTTCCCCCTTCAGCCCGAAATTGAGGAGCCCTGGAAGAGGTTGATGTACTAACTATGCAATTTAAGTACAGCAATCTCCCAGCTGAGCTATTGTGTTCTGACAGGGGGACTGCACCCCAGCAAGCTCGTCCGTGAGATCAGCGTCTGTCAAACGGGACCGGTACACACGGGCCAAATGTCGGTCGGTATCTACTGCACCGCATGATTTCAGTCTATGTGTTTAGGGTGCTTAATTCTACAGGGGCTTGCATGTTCCCTGTTCTGATACTATAACACTTACAGCGCACTCCCCCCAAGAAGTGTTTTAGGCTCTTCCAGATTTTCACATTTCCTCAGAACTCTATTTCAATGCAACTATAGAATTACCAACTTTAAACATCACACTGCAAAGATTCCATTACTATGGTGATTGGCCTAGGAGTGCCACAATGAATGCTGCTTAAAGCGGAGTTAAACCCAAAAGTGGAATTTCTGCTCATCTGAATACTCCCCCCCCCCCCCTCTGATGCCACATTTGGCACCTTTTGGGGGGAGTGGATACCTGTCTTTGACAGGTATCCTGTCCCCACTTCCAGGAGACGGGTGCGGCAAAGTACGTCACCAGCTCAGTCTCCCTCCCCTTCAGCCGGGCAGTGAAAGAGCACAGCTGCTGTAGCTGCTGACTTTTAATCTTTAAAGGGGCGGGCGGACCTCGTCCTTAACTGTGTCAGTGTGTTGCACAACACTGTGACTTTAAATGTCCAACATAAAAAAAATGTTATGCTCAGCTGCTGCATTTCAAGCTCCTCGGTCCCCATCCACTTAACCCGGGAGTAAACACAGGTTTTCCACTTAAACATGCTTTGGATTATTAAAAAAAACAAAAAAAAACCTTGGGTTGTTTTACTCAAAGCCCTATAACCTGTAAAATCTGTTGTGTGTACGCAACTGCTCAGTGAGGAGTGCATGTGTGCAGAATATTGCTCTTCATGGAATTTCTTTAATATAATTACTATAAAAAACATTGATGGCACTACAGACAATATAATATTTAACATATGGCAATCCAAAAAGTAGCACTGTGATACTACATAAAAAAAAAAAAAAAAAAAACACCCAGTGCCAAGGTAAGTGGAAAATACCAATTTTAAAGCATGAAATAACAGTCTCTTGTGTCCAGAATCAATCTCCCAATATGGTAAAATCCAAGCACTCCTCCAAATTCCACACCAGTGCTTCCACGCTCCACCAAACAGGCAGGAACTCATCACAAATATTTGCCTATCTTATTACAGAATGGCAAATTGTGCTTTAAACACTGATGTTGCACTCAGACTAATTTGTCCAGTCACCCCAATTTCAAGCCTTCCATTGTGCTGTAAACTCTACAATGATGATTATGCAAAAAGCAAGAAAAGACTCCAATAGTGTAATCCCATAGAAAAACATACTACCTTAATAAAAGATTGAAACTACTCACAAGGCTAAAACACAATACTTGAAAAACAGTCCAGATAGCCAATTATAATGTGCACGTGATGTATGACAATCCTTATACACAAAAAACATGAAGATCAATACGTGCTAATGGTGAACATATATAAATAATGACGTGACTGAATTTGTTCATAATGTATAACATATATATTAATAAGTCCTAAATAGATCAACAGTAGGTGATACTGTAGGTGATACAGTTGTATGCAAAGGTTTAGGAACCCCTGACAATATCCATGATGGAACCTCCACCAAATTTTACTGTGGGTAGCAAGTTTTTTTCTTGGAACGCTGTGTTCTTTTGCCGCCATGCATAACGCCCCTTGTTATGACCAAATAACTCAATCTTTTTTCATCAGTCCACAGCACCTTATTCCAAAATGAAGCTGGCTTGTCCAAATGTGCGTTTGCATACCTCAAGTGACTCCGTTTGTGGCGTGTGTGCAGAAAAGGCTTCTTTCGCATCACTCTCCCATACAGCTTCTCCCTGTGCAAAGTGCACTGAACTGGTGAACGATGCACAGTGACACCATCTGCAGCAAGTTGATGTTGTAGGTCTTTGGAGGTGGTCTGTGGGCTGTTTTTCACCATCCTTCGCCTCTCCAATATTTTATGTGGCCTACCACTTCTGGCCTTAAAAAGAACTGTGCCTGTGGTCTTCCATTTCCTCACTATGTTCCTCACAGTGGACGCTGACAGCTTATATATCTCTGTGATAACTTTTGTAGCCTTCCCCTAAACCATAATGTAGAACAATCTCTGTTTTCAGGTAATTTGAGAGTTGTTTTGAGGCCCCCATGTTGCCACTCTTCAGAGGAGAGTCAAAGAGAACAACAACTTGCAATTGGCCACCTTAAATACCCTTTCTCATGATTGGATGCACCCGTCTATGAAGTTCAAGGCTTAATGAGCTCACCAAACCAATTGTGTGTTCCAATTAATCAGTGCTAAGTAGTTACAGGTATTCAAATCAACAAAATTACAAGGGTGCCCAAATGTATGCGCCTGTCTAATTTCATTTTGATGCATATTGCACATTTTCTGTTAATCCAATAAACCTCATTTCACTACTGAAATATTACTGTGTCCTTCAGTTATTTGATAGATCAAAATTAAATTGCTGTTCCAAACACCCAAATATTTATAAATGACAATCATGGAAATTGTCAGGGGTTCCTAAACTTTTGCACACAACTGTAATTCCTTTCACCGTGCAAGAATCTGAAAAGAGGTGACAGGTGTCTCTTCTTATAGTGCAATGACACCCATGTGCTAATTGGCCTCTCACCTTACTGCTGTAAGGTAACAGCATAAGTGGATATTTAAAAATTCCAGTGACTTCCAATGATCCTCCTATGGTTAGTCCAGCTGGTGACTCTCTTGGGTAGATAATTCTGGCTACCTCTAGGGGTATGTTGGTACTGTGGTCTGGAGGTCCTTCCAAGACTCACCCGTGTGGTGTGAAAAGAAAGGAAAAGGGTTCCCAAATGGTTTAATATTGTTGATAAAAGTTTATTGAATAAAAATGTCTGGTTTACTCACATTGACATAAATAAATCACAGCATATAATCCACAAACGGCGAGCTTGTATTTTCGTGTCACTTCCGGTGTGCCTGTCACTCAATCCAGTCGCGTAGTGTCAAGCCCACATGACTTCATCAGAGGATAAATTCATCACCTACTCTTGATATATTTAGGACTTATTAATATATATGTTATACATTATGAATTAATTCAGTCACATCGTTATTTAGATATGTTCACCTTTAGCACGTATTCATCTTCATGTTTTTTGTGTATAAGGATTGTCATACATCACTTGTGCTTTCTGTGAGGTGTTTACACCACATATATGCACACTCTAAGTACCTATTTTTTCACTTGCACTGCTTTTACATTGCTGTGCCAGTTTTATTCCTTTTACAGGATTGTCACCCACTTCACTCCCCCACACGTATTATTTATTTTTAACAGCACAACACCACACATTGCTATTCATTTACATCCCATTGGCCATGGATTAGCCTACCGGTGTTTGCAGCAGTTGTTTCATCTATTTTTAGTCATAGCGTGGGAGCACCAATTTTGTTTTCTATCATAATGTGCATAGACCAGGAAACACCCATCCGCAGTGATGGTTTCTCACCCTACTCGAAACTTACAATTTTACTTGTTACACGTACATTTTGATCCCACAGCACCAGCACCTAGTAGGGAGTAGGGGTGGCTAAGATTATATAATATTTGATGAGGAACTAAACCTTCATTGAAAAAAATTGCGCGCAAGTTGCTTTTCATTAAAATATATAAAATATATTTTGCATTTAGTGGGAAAATTTGTGTTCCGAGCTGCACCCACTAGCCATCCGAATACCAGGTGTCAAAATAATTTATGCCTATAATATCTGCTATAACTGGGGGTATGTAACTTTCTTTCAAGCAATTCAAAACTGTCTCACTGCTTTGCAAAATCTCTGCTATAACTGGGGTATGCATCAAAGTTGTTTATTTGCAACTTAGCCATTTGTTAATGATGGATTCTCTACTCTTGGGATCAAAGAGATACTGATCTTTATGACTGGCCTGTGTCTTTCCGACCATCCCTCCCCCAATTTCATGTGTTCCTTATCAGTCCCTAATTGGGGTGTGGAATATTTCCTCATTTGATCATCTTTGTATAAATTGAGTTGTGTTCACGGGGGAAGTCAGAAACAGGGCGTCTAAGCAGAGTAATTTTTTGCTGCCATGAGTCATTTTTCTGCAGGAGTAATAAGCAGTTAAACACAGCAGTTTAACTAAAGCAGGATAACGAAAGCAGCAAGAAAAGACCATAAAGGACTCTACTCCACTCTGGACTAATCACCACCTTGGAAGGCATCCTGCAAGTCTGAAACCTTTCCCCACCACCCCTTAATATGTCCCTCTGCTCTGCCTTCTCATACTAGTGCCCTCTGCTTTCAAATTCTCACTTCTTTTCACCTCTTCTCCACCCAAGAACTTGTACATATCACCATCACTTCTACCCTCTCCCTACTACTGTTCTCATCACCTCCTGCTAATACTTAACCCACCTGCTGACCAACACATAAGGACAGGAAAGTATGTGCACTCATACACATCTCACTCCCGTCTTACTTTCCTCACCCTCCTCCTTCTGCTAACCTCTGGGGATATCTCCCCTAATCCTGGTCCTTCAGGATCTCACCCTCCCTCCTCCAGCATCAGCTGCAATCTTCTCAATCTTATCTCTATCCTCCTGCTCCCAACAGCCACCCCCACCTTCTCATGTGCCCTCTGGAATGCCCGCTCTGTCTGCAATAAACTCACTTCTGTCCATTACCTTTTTGTCTCCCACTCCCTTAACCTTCTTGCAATCACAGAAACATGGCTTCCAGAGTCAGGTTCTGCCTCGCACGCAGTTCTCTCTCACGGAGGCCTCCACTGGGCTCACTCACCCAGACCCAGTGGACGGAAAGGAGGTGGAATTGGTTTGCCTCTATCCCCATTGAGCACCTTTCAAGTCCTGACTACCCCTCCCTCTCTATCCTTCTCTTCTTTTGAGACACATTGTATTTGCCTGTTTTCCCCAATTTCTCTAAGGATTACAGTGATCTATCGGCCTCCTGGAACAGTGTCATGCTTCCTTGATGACTTCTCTGCCTGGCTACTGTACTTTCTCTCCTCCACATTACCCACTATTATCCTTGGTGATTTCAGCATCCCCACCAATGATAACAGCCAAGAGAAAACGGAGTTGGCAGCGCAAGCACGGGAGTGAGGGTTGGGGGAGCCCAGACAGATTGAGGCTGCGGGCTCTTGGGGGGGGGAGGGGGGACCCTTGGTTAGTCACCTGGTGGTTGGGCAGGTTGAGGGATGGTCAAGTGACCTGGAGGAACAGAAGGCAATGTTCAACAAGTCTATATGTACAAAGGTATGTACATAAGTCCGTGCGTACAAAATTCCTGGTATAGTCTATTGCTGGGATGGTGGAAATCACTGTGACACTGGTAGGCTGCACCACTAAGAAGTAACCGGACTCCTGTGGGTAACCGGCCTACATTAGAGACGGAACCGACCTCATGAAGAAAATCCACCACTACAAATGGGAATCCACATACAGATGGATCGCATTGGATGTCAACTCCCTATATACATCAATACCACATGCCATTGGCATCAGAGCCATATCCCATTTCTTATCCAGCAGTGACAATATCCATCCAGAACAAGCAGAGTTTATAGTGCAGGCAGTTGAATTCTGCCTCACACATAACTATTTTGATACCGTACACCATAACTACATATATCCCTCAACTGTAGGTTACGCTAGGTAGACATACACCTAAGGGTAAACATCACCACCTAAAAGAAGTACTCCAGCCAAGGCAGAGATTACATCCGGCCAATGGGTGTCCTCAGGCCAATGAAGAATCACCACGTCGGATGGTCACAGTGTCACTAAAGGTGGTAGGGTCGTTATCTGATATGGTCCTTAAAACATGCGTGCCTGAATACATGTATGGAAACATGTATATCTGAACAACTTGTAACGGAAGACAAGGAGGTCCAGTGAACTGGTAGGGAGTTGGACGGGTTGGTGGTCCACTGATTGGTTCCCAGGGGGGAGGGGGACAGA
>BLSH010305993.1:498207-509410 GCA_018402905.1 Glandirana rugosa | reverse complement strand
GTCCCTCCCCCCACGGTTGCCAGCCGTCCATCAGCACTAACTATCCAATGAGGTAGAGCTTGAACATTAACCCCTCCCACCTTGTACTCCTTAAAATCCCCCCCACCACCATTGACAAACATTCACGGCCTGAAGAAGGGGCAGGAGCCCCGCAACGCGTCGCCGTTTCCAGCTGCCCATTGGACGAAGAGGACCACCTGCATCTGCCCTGCACGGACCGAATGAACGCCCGAACGGTCGTTCACGCCAAAATCCACCGGAGCCGGAACCACCGACGCCGCCCCCCCCAGCCCACCACCGCCAGGCAGACCAGGACCTCATCCCAGCAGCCATTCCAGACAGACCAAGGACAACTATAGCCAGCAGTGGCTGACACTGCAATGCGCACCTGCACACTACCATTGTGAGTAGTTTTAATCTTGTTTAATACATTTGTTTTATACACTACTGCACTTAGAGGCGCACCTTTCTTGTTCAATGATAACAGCCAAGCTGCATCCCAACTTCTCAACTTAACCTCATCCTTTGACCTTACACAATGGACACAGTCCCCCACTCACTCTGATGGTATTACCCTTGACCTTGTCTTCTCCCATCTTTGCACCTCCTACAACCTCACCAACATCCCCTTTCCTCTCTCTGAACACAACCTCATCACTTTCACATTGTGCTTGACTCCAACCACCTGTTCCACCAAGCAGAAAACAATTACCCGCAGAAACCTTTGCCACTTTATTCCTTCTCTTTTCTACTCTGCAACTGACCACCTCCATGACAAAATCTCAGCCCTATCTTGCCCTAACCTGGCCACCTCTATCTACAACAGTTCACTTTTATCCTCACTGGATTTTCTTCCTCCTCTCACTTCACAAAATGTCAGGCCCCGACCATTTCAACCTTGACAGATCGAAGACACCAGAAACCTTAAGAGACATAGCCGTGCACTGGAGCGAGTGTGGCGTAAAACCAAATCCCAGCATGCATTTACCCAATATAAATCTGCCTTTTTAAAATACACTTCCTCCCTCCATGCTGCCAAACAAACCTACTTTGTCACCCTCATTAATACTCACTCTGTCCTCCAGTCCTTGTCGTCTCTTCTACTATTAACTCTCTACTTTCTCCACCACCATCTCCACCCAGTAACTCGCTCACTGCTCACGAGATTGAAAACCACTTCAAAAACAAGATTGATGCAATTCGTGGGGACATCGCCATTGCCCAGAAATCTAACCCACGTTACATACCCCATAAAATTTCACTCTCAACACTCTCCTCTTTTGACCTTGCTACTAACGAAGAGGTCTCTAAAGTTTTCTCAGAAGCCCGCCTTACCACCTGTCCCCTGGATCCTGTTCCCTCACATCTACTACGGTTACCCTCTTCTTCTATCTTATGCTCCTTCACCCACATCTTCAATATCTCCCTCTCTACTGGCACCTTCCCCTCCCCTCTAAAACATGCCCTGATCACCCCCATACTTAAAAAGCCCTCACTGGAACCCACCAGCCTGAACAACTTAAGACCCATCTCCTTGCTCCCGTTTGCATCAAAACTTTTAGAACGCTTAGTCTACAACCGTCTTGGCTCCTACCTTACTGACAACAACCTTCTTGACCCCTTACAGTCTGGTTTTCGCTTACTACACTCCAATGAAACTGCCCTACTAAAGCTCACTAATGACCTACTAACTGCTAAAACCAATGGCCACTACTCCATACTCATACTACTTGACCTCTCTGCAGCCTTTGATACTGTTGACCATCCCCTCCTCCTCCTCAAAAAAACAAAACAAAAAACTCTTGGCTTCCAAGGCTCTGCTCTCTCCTGGCTCTCCTCCTACCTGTCAAAGCGCTCCTTCAATGTGGCCTATAACTCCGTTTCCTCCTCTCCACTTCCTTTCGGTTGGGGTACCTCAAGGTTCTGTCCTTGGACCCCTTCTCTTCTCCATTTACACCTCCTCCCTTGGCTTCCAATACCACCTCTATGCTGACGACACACAAATCTATCACTCTACTCCTCACCTCACTCCTTCAGTCTCCTGTTGCATTACTAACTTACTAACTGACATATCAGCATGGATGTCACACCATTTCTTAAAACTCAATCTTTCTAAAACTGAGCTCATAATTTTTCCTCCAGCCCGTGCCCCTCCCCCTGACTTCTCCATCAAGATCAATAATGCAATTATCAGTCCCTCCCCTCATGCCAAGGTACTAGGTGTAATCCTAGACTCTGACCTGTCCTTTCAGCCCCAAATCCAATTACTGTCCAAATCCTGCAGACTTCACCTCCGAAACATCTCCAAAATATGTCCCTTCCTAACCGTTGACACTACTAAGCAGCTTATTCACCCCCTTGTTATTGCTCGCCTTGACTATTGTAACTCCCTCCTAATTGGCCTACCTCTCCGCAAGCTATTCCATCTGAAGTCTATCATGAATGCTGCTGCCAGACTCATCCCCCTTACCAACCATTCGGTATCCACCACTCCTCTCTGCCAATCCCTCCACTGGCTTCCCATTTCTCAGAGAATATAATTCAAAACCCTAACCATGATATACAAAGCCATTTACAATTCTGCCCCAAGCTACATCACCAATCTTTTCTCCAAATATCACCCAACCCGTCCTCTCCGCTCCTCCCAAGACCTTCTGCTCTCTAGCTCCCTTATCTCCTCCCCCCATGCTCATCTCCAGGACTTCTCCAGAGCCTCTCCCCTCCTCTGGAACTCTCTACCCCATTCTGTCCGCCTATCTCCTACTCTGTCCACTTTTAGCCGATCCCTGAAAACTCATCTCTTCAGGAAGGCCTATCCTGCATCCAGCTAACAACGGAATCTTCTACTCCCCTCATCAGTTCATCCCTCACAGTCCCAACCTTTTGTTTCACCAGCCCCTCCCTCTTAGATTGTAAGCTCGCAGGAGCAGGGCCCTTCTAACCCTCTTGTTTTGAATTGTACTGTTGCTGTATTGTCTCTTTTTATATTGTAAAGCGCTGCACAAACTGTTGGCACTATATAAATCCTGTATAATAATAATATGTGTGCATCAACACAAATCAATTTCAACAGCAATACATATACTAAAGATGAAAAATATATTCAGAGTCCAGTGATATAAATTTCTTAAGCATGCATTTAGACTCTTTACAAACGTCCCAACAAGATGAAAGCAACAAATGGCCCAATAAAATAGAATATGACACCATCCACCGGTGAAGTGAATAAATCTTGGAGACAGCCACCTTGTGCCCTCCACCACAAGTAAAAATGGTCTCTGACCAGATGCTAATACTATTGATCCCTTAACCGTTTTAAGACCAGCCGCTGTCATGATACTGCGGCAAGGTGGTCTGTTCCCACGAATCGCCGTAGCTGTATGGTGGCGCTGGAACTTGCTTTTGTGGGCATGCATGCACTCCCATTGGCCAGCGGGGGAGCCAATCAGCGGGTGGGGTGGACTCTATGTCCGCTGGCCACCTGCAATCGTTCCCCACAGTGACAGAACCAGGATCTGCCTGTGTAAACAAGGCAGATCCCCGTTCTGACAGGGGAGATCACACAGATCCTGTCTTTCTGCTATGCAGGAAGATGGATCTGTGTGTTGCCCCATACAGTTAGAAACATCTCCCAGGGAACACATTTAACCCCTTGATCACCCCTGGTGTTAACCCCTTCCCTGCCAGTGCCATTAGTACAATAACAGTGCATATTTTTTGCACTGATTACTATAATAGTGTCACTGGTTTCCAAAAAAGTCTCAAAAATGTCAGTTAGGTGTCCGATCTGTCCGCCGCAATGTTGCAGTCCCGCTAAAAATCACTGATCGTCGCCATTAGTAGTAAAAAAACAAATAAATAAATATGCCATAAATCTATCCACTATTTTGTAGACGCGATACCTTTATTACCAAAAATATGTAGCAGAATATATATATCGGCCTAATCTGATGAATAAAATAGTTTTTTTACATTTTTTCTGGAAATGTTTTATAGCAGAAAGTAAAAAATATATTTTTTTCTTGTTTATAGCGCAAAAAATAAAAACCGCAGAGGTGATCAAATACCACCAAAAGAAGGCTCTATTTGTGGGAAGAAAACGACAAAAATCTTGTTAGTGTACAACGTCGCACAACTGCACAATTGTCAGTTAAAGCGATGTAGTGCCGCATCACAAAAAATGGCCATGTCATTAAGGGGGAAATCCTTCCGGTCCTTAATTAAAAAGAGATCAAATGAGCATGTACAGTATCTCACAAAAGTGAGAACACCCCCTCACATTTTTGTAAATATTTTATTATACCTGTGACAACACTGAAGAAATTACACTTTGATACAATGTAAAGTAGTGAGTATACAGCTGGTATAACAGTGTAAATTTGCTGTCCCTTCAAAATAACTCCACACACAGCCATTAATGTCTAAACCGCTGGCAACAAAAGTGAGTACACCCCTAAGTGATAATGTCCAAATTTGGCTCAAAGTGTAAATATTTTGTGTGACCACCATTATTTTCCATAACTGCCTTAACCCTCTTGGGCATGGAGTTCACCAGAGCTTCACAAGTTGCCACTGGAGTCCTCTTCCACTCCTCCATGACGAAATCACGGAGCTGTTGGATGTTAGAGACCTTACGTTCCTCCACCTTCCATTTGGGGTTGCCCCACAGATGCTCAATAGGGTTTAGGTCTGGAGACATGCTTGGCCAGTCCATCCACCTTTATCCTCAGCTTCTTTAGCAAGGCAGTGGTCGTCTTGGAGGTGTGTTTGGGGTCGTTATGTTGGAATACTGCCCTGCGGCCCAGTCTCCGAAGGGAGGGGATCATTCTCTGCTTCAGTATGTCACAGTACAAGTTGGCATTCATGGTTCCCTCAATGAACTGTAGCTCCCAAGTGCTGGCAGCACTCATGCAGCCCCAGACCATGACATTCCCACCACCATGCTTGACTGTAGGGGCTTCCTTTTGGGACAACAGTCATGCAGACCACTTTGATGCAGTGTGCGGCATATGATCTGAGCACTGACAGGCTGATCCCCCACCCCTTCAACCTCTGCAGCAATGCTGGCAGCACTCATACATCTATTTCTCAAAGACAACCTCTGGATACGATGCCGTGCATGTGCACTTAACTTTTGGTCGACCATGGCGAGGCCTGTTCTGTGTGGAACCTGTCCTTTCAAACTGATGTATGGTCTTGGCCACCGTGCTGCAGCTCAGTTTTAGGGTCTTGGCAATCTTCTTATAGCCTAACCATCTTTATGTAGAACAGCAATTTTTTTTTCAGATCCTCAGAGAGTTCTTTGCCATGAGGTGTCATGTTGAACTTCCAGTGACCAGTATAAGACAGTGAGAGATATAACAACAAATTTAACACACCTGCTCCCCATTCAGACCTTGTAATACTAACAAGTCACATGATACCGGGGAGGGAAAATGGCTAATTGGGCCCAATTTGGACATTTTCATTTAGGGGTGTACTCACTTTTGTTGCCAGTGGTTTAGACATTAATCACTGTGTGTTGAGTTATTTTGAGGGGACAGCAAATTTACATTGTTATACAAGCTGTATACTCACTACTTTACATTGAAGCAAAGTGTCATTTCTTCAGTGTTGTCATATGAAAAGATATAATAAAATATTTACTAAAATGTGAGGGGTGCACTCACTTTTGTGAGATACTGTAGATAACAAGCTTCTAGACATCCACCAGTATTCACAACAAAACTGCACATTTCCACGACTCCAAAGGTCAGCATACCAGGCCCGAGAGCATCATCATTTATAGGAAGGAACAGAGGCTGCACATAGTGTTAAACCACTATAACATTTTTATTTAAGATAAGACAGGTACTTACAGGGGTAGATAAACAGCAGATAAAAATACATCGCCACCTTAGACCGGGTGGGCATGATGACGTCACCGGTCAAGTCCCGACTGACATTTTTCGTCATCAAACAGCATTGTTGGGAAACAGGAGAAATTTATATCACTGGACTCTGAATATATTTTTCACCTTTAGTATATGTATTGCTGTTGAAATTGATATATGTTGATGTGCATTTATTATAGGTGTGTGTGTTTGTGTGTGTGTGTGTGTGTATATATATTATATATACACACACACACACACACACAAACACTACACACACAGTATATATGTTGCTTGTTATTGCAGAAGAGACATTTTATGTCTCTTCTGCAATAAACCAACCATACTTGCCTGTTGCCAATCTTCTACTGAAGCTGCGCATGTGTAGATCAACATACATTCTCAGCATAGTATTAGTGTGCCAAGATATGACGCTTAAAGTGGTTGTATACCCTCCTATCGTTTTCAGCTAAGGAAGCTGACATCGTAGCCTCTGTTTAATCTGCAGCTGCCATGATGTTGCACATGTGAACCATTATGACACCACCCATTGGATGGTTTGCTAGTTTGGTTGAGAGCACAATCAAGGAGACAGCTAGCATTTCCGGCATGCCGGGAATATTAACTCTTTTTTGACACTATCAAATCGATGGGTAGACAACCGCTTTAAATATACGGTAGGAAAAGGAAATGTTTCATCTAATTTTCTGTGCAGACATGAGTTCTTTCACATACGTTGTTGTGAACTATTGGAGTGCTTTCATAAAACTTTAGAATCTTACAATAGACCAATAACGTCTAAACATATACATAATGTAAATGTCTGTATATGGTCAAAGATCCATTTTTTATTTTTTTTCTTTGACGCTGGATCATTTTTTGTAGAACTGCAATCAAAGTTATAAGGCAAATGCTTTTTTACAAACTATATTTTATTATTGTATTTAAGACATTAATTGATCAAACTCAGATAATGCATATTTACTTATACAAAATACATGATTCCAAGTTATAGGTTTTGAAATATACAATGTCTGCATTGAACAACATTAATTTGTTTTCAATATTTGATGAGGTAGCCCATGTCCAACAAACAATGCCTTGGTAGCTGGTCATTGGAAGAAATGTTTGGAATTGGAGTCCAAAGCAAAAAAGCATTGATGAATCACAGTAGAAAAGGTTTCCATTTACAGTCATTTGGGAGCCAAGAAAACACTTGTTAAAATGTTCTGCACAACATTACATGTTTAAAGATCACAGAGTAAAATATTTAATTTAAGGCTTTTCTACAGGCTTAAAGGTATAGTTAATTTACCAAAAAACTGCCTATGCAGGGGCACCTGTAGATAAAAAAACTAAACTGCTTTGACTAAAGTTGATTAATTACATTGCCTTTGGTGTAGGTCATTTTCATACCTCCTGAACCCCGACTGAAAAACTCCCAAAGATTGCATCATCCTGCCCTGCCTTATTGCTAGGAAGTTACTATAAGACGCCCAACCTTTACTGTTCAACTCTACCATCACATGCGCTCTCTCCCCCCTGACACAGAAGCTTTGAGCTTAGTGTTTGTGAGCTCGCTCCTGTGATGGTGGAGGTGAATAGTAAGAGCTGGGAATCTCTTAGCCATTTAATAGCAACAAGGCAGGATGGGATGGTGAGATCTCTGGGGGTTTTTCAGTCATAAATGGCCTACACCTAGAGCAAGGGCTTAGTCTGAGCTGCACAGTTTATTTTATCTACAGGCGCCTCTTACGTCCATAGGCACTTTTTGGTAAAGGTGAACTATGCTTTCAATTTACATATGCTATATAGTAAATGCCATTACAGGTGTGGCAACATATTCTTCCACATAATTGCATGGTTTGTAACAGAAATAGCAGACTGACTACATTATTTTGTTTGGTAAGTATTATGAATAGTAAACATTTGACCTCTTTCCTTGCAAGGAAATATGGATACCACTCTGTTATCTCTAATTACTCTGTGAAGGCATCCTGTAATGTGATACAGTGAACGTGGTATCGTTCCATTAGGTTACATCAGGACAATGCTTCCTTAGTGCAGTAAAGTTGGGCAATAGTTCTGCTCAGAACGGGTCCAAGGTTTCTGCAGGAAGATTAAAAAAGGTAACTGTCGTCAATGACTACACCAAGCTGCGGCAGAATTAGAGGCTAAACCTTACTATATTATATTTATGTTAAAAGGAGGTTTCCACTTTCAACAAGGTGCATGAAAAATGATGTGAAATTTAGTTTATTGAAATGCTTGCCATGTCAGATTGGCTATCAGAGAACACAAGTTGACAAGAGTTGACCAAAAAAGTGTTGCCAATAATAAAATCAGCATAAGACAAAATTGTGGCCTTAAATATCATTGCTCACTCTGAATAATCCCATTAACTGCATTGGGATGCCTGATGCTTAAATACTGTATACCATTTAAGAATACCTCACCTTGGTGGAAGTTAAGGCATAATGTGGTGGGAAGAAATAGGGAAAACTTGAACATGAGGGTTAACCCAGTGTTACAGGGACTTTAAATAAGGTAACACAAACTAGAATGACCGAATGGTACAGAATAATGATCTTCATGTTAAGCCTGTAAGCAGAGGGAGAGAAAGAGAAAAAGAAAGAGGCTAGACTCAGCTGGTAAGATGACATCTAGGATAGAAAAAATATCATTGGTTAACAGGTCCATTAACAGACTGTGATTTAAAATCTGGCATCTATCTGGCAAGGCAAAGTTTGTATAAAATTGCAAAGCCAGTCATGATCCTGGGAAATAAGTTCCTCCATTTTCACGATGAAGTTCATAGAAGACATAGAAGAACATTTTTTAATTTAGACACAAGAAGAGTTGAGAATGATTGCAATCCAATTACAAGATTTTATTGGTCAATCTATTTGGAGTGCAGAATTGAAAAAAAAATCTGTCATAAGTTAAACATGAAGACTGCCACTGAACTTTCTGAAAAAAATTATATCTGCCTGACTGATCAAACCTTCTGAATCTTTTCTGAGTTTTCAGATTTGCATGTCTGGTTTGGGTCATTGGGTATTGAAGCAAGTGGGTCAGAATAAACATCTCTGCTGATGGGATTTGAGCTTGTGGCAACATACAGCTTGCTTTCTAGTGTATACTGCTTTCATTTCAGGTCATTTTGAAATGATTCGGGATCATTTAGAGTTTGTTCACAAGTGCACTTGACCTTCTAAGCTGCATCAACCTGCTTTAAGCTGCCTTTACATTTTCAATGACTTACATGGAGAAGTAGTTATGACATAAAAAAGTCAATTGACAGACCTAGCAGACAGGTAGCTGGCATCTTCATAAGGAGAAAAGCAATGCATCCCATTTTTCATGATTTACTTCATGATTCATAAAAAAAAATATATCATTTGCCCACTTACAAAGAAATGAAGGGTCTACAATTGTTATCATAAGTGTATTTTCAATGATAGAGACAGAATATCAACCAAAAGTCCAGAAAAAAAAAAACACGATGCAAAAGTTATAAATTGAGTTCCTACCAACCAACTAGATTTCTGGCTCCCACAGACTCGCTACAGTATGTGCTCATGTGGTAAACAGAATAGTGCTGTCAATTTAAGAAGGTGCTCCTAACGACAACTCGTTATGTGTATAAAAGACACCTGTCCACAGAATCTCTTTCTTCCATTCAAACCTCAGCATGGGCAAGACCAAAGAGCTGTCAACGGACATCAGGGACTAGTTGGGACATCTGCACAAGGCTGGAATGGGCTACAAGACCCATCAGCAAGAAGCCTGGTGAGAGGGAGACAACTGTTGGAGCGATTATTCGCAAATGGAAGAAATACAAAATAATCAATTGCCCTCGGTCTTCATGCGAGATTTTGCCTCATGAGGTAAGGATGATCATGAGAAAAGTGAGGGATCAGCCCAGAACTACACGTGAGGAGCTTGTGAATGATCTCAAGGCATTTAGGACCACAGTCACCAAACAATCCATTGGTAACACAATATGTTGCCATGGATAAAAATTCTGCAGCACCCTCAAGGTCCCCCTCCTCAAGAAGGCACATGTACAGCCCATCTAAATTTTGCCAATGAACATCTAAATGATTCACAGAAGGATAGGGAAAAAGAGCTGTAGTCAGTTGAGACCAAAATTGAACTTTTTGGCATTAACTCGGCTCGCTGTGTTTGGAGGAAGAAAAATGCTGACTATGACCCTAGGAACACCATCCCCACAGTCAAACACTGAAGAGGAAACATTATGCTTTGGGCTGTTTCTCTGCTAAAGGTACAAGCAGACTTTGCCGCCTTGAGGGGCCAATGGACGGGGCAATGTATTATAAAATGTTGGATGAGAACCTTCTTCCCTCAGCCATACAAGAAAAAGAGAAAAAGGTGGGACTTGATATAAGGTGTGTAAACAATGGTAAGCATAGTACATACAGTATCTAACAAAAGTGAGTACACCTCTCACATTTTTGTAAATAATTTATCATATCTTTTCATGTGACAACATTTAAGAAATTACACTTTGCTACAATGTAAAGTAGTGAGTGTACAGCTTGTATAACAGTGTAAATTGTCTGTCCCCTCAAAATAACTCAACACACAGCCATTAATGTCTAAACCGCTGGCAACAAAAGTGAGTACACCTCACTTTTGAAAATGTCAAAATTGGGCCCAATGTGTCAATATTTTGTGTGGCCACCATTATTTTCCAGCACTGCCTTAACCCTCTTGGGCATGGAGATCACCAGAGCTTCACAGGTTGCCACCTGAGTCCTCTTCCACTACTCCATGATGACATCACAGAGCTGGTGGATGTTAGAGACCTTGCACTCCTCCACCTTCTGTTTAACCCCTTCCTTACCGGGCACTTAAACCCCCCTCTTGCCCAGACCAATTTTTGGCTTTCAGCGCTGTCGCATTTTGAATGACAATTGCGCGGTCGTGTGACGTTGTACCCAAATAAAATTTGCGTCCTTTTTTTCCCACAAATAGACCACCTCCTCACGTTCCAGAGATTGTAGGTGGTCGAGACACTACAGTAGTACCTCATCACCTTCTCCTGAGTCCACCGTTGGACACTTCGAGACCACTAGAGGTACGGGTTCTCCCAATTCCGTCACGACCTTTTATTACCACCGGTGTGTTTTATAACTGTGTAACCCGGGTTAAAACTGTAAAAGTTTTCACTCCACATGAGTGAAAACAACGGTCGCCAAATCTGTAATTACCGACACACAACTCAATAAAACTCCCCTGTCTGTTAAATGTGACAATATGTTCGACATGTGAGTGATGAAATGTAACATCGTTTCACATTAAAG
>BLSH010305993.1:466743-491682 GCA_018402905.1 Glandirana rugosa | reverse complement strand
CAAATCCGGCTTTAAACTTCTCCACAACGGTATCTTGGACCTGCCTGGTGTTTTCCTTGTTCTTCATGATGCTCTCTGTGCTTTAAACGGACCTCTGAGACTATCACAGTGCAGGTGCATTTATACGGAGACTTGATTACACACAGGTGGATTCTATTTATCATCATTAGTCATTGAGGTCAACATTGGATCATTCAGAGATCCTCACTGAACTTCTGGAGAGAGTCTGCTGCACTGAAAGTAAAGGGGCTGAATAATTTTGCACGCCCAATTTTTCAGTTTTTTATTTGTTAAAAAAGTTTGAAATATCCAATAAATTTCGTTCCACTTCATGATTGTGTCCCACTTGTTGTTGATTCTTCACAAAAAATTACAGTTTTATATCTTTATGTTTGAAGCCTGAAATGTGGCAAAAGGTCGCAAAGTTCAAGGGGGCCGAATACTTTCGCAAGGCACTGTAGATAGGTAACTTTGGTAATATTGAGTTACCAAATGACTCTTGCTTAGTATCCTGTTTATCAGGGATTTGATTTGTTACAGAGACTTAAGTGAGGTCAAGAGGTCCTAGTGCAGTAAGATGATGTATGGTTACCGCCTTGTCCTCCTTACTGCCAGTTTGCTGCAAAACCATTTGCTTATATTGCCAAGCCATGAGCATCAACACTTCCTGGTAGCCAGTCAATGCTAAAAAGGTAAGGAGCACCATTCAGGTAAAAAAATTTCTTTCGGGTATATTAAAAAACGAACTATGGGCTTTTACTATTTAGTCCCTCCGGTTGGCAGGCATCGAGCACTGCCTTAAAGTGGTCCTGTGCTACTCATGCCTTGAGAGGCAAAACCCTGTATGTGTTTTGACGACACCGATAGGGTTGTCACATTCATTGAACAATGTGGGCAATACACTCTTGGGCTGCATTGCTGATTTTCAAAGTCGCATAGATGGGAACAGGTGCCATTGAGGTCAATGGCCTGTGACTTGTCATGGAACTTTGTGTCCAGGGTCACATGACAAGTCACACTAGTGGAGACGAAGCCTAAAGGGGTGGTTTTCACGCACACTGTGGGAGAATTAACTCTCTCCAGACTCTTCCAAGAGAGGATACACATGAATGTAATGGCCTGAATCCTGTTGGCTCAAGCAGACAAGAGTAAGGATAGCAACACTTAACAGGCTGTCACATTTGTTTAACCACTTCACCCCCATGGCCTAAATTGGCGGCAGCTACTTTGAGTGTCTGTATCGGGATATAGCCTGCAGCTGCAGGCTATATCCCAATACCGCTTTTTATAACGGACGGCCGGCCGGCTATCTGGGGATAACGGCCGATCCGGCTCGGCAGCCGCTCGATCGTTATTCCCAGGGGCAGGAGGGGACATCCCCCCTCCACCTGCCCTTCTCCAGCCTTCTGTCCTACCGGGAGACTGGAGCTAAGATCCGGCGCGCCTGCCGGCTCAGAGGAGACCTGAAGGAAGCCGAGACCGGCTTCGATCGGGTCTCCTTTGGCAAATTCCGGAAAGCGATGTCACAACGTCACTTCCAGTTTACTCGGCGGTTAACGGCGCCAGTTTTAAAAAACGACAGTATTCAGAATCACTGTTTTTGGCAATCTGAATACTGTGAAGTGCAAAGGAGGGATGGGGGGTCTTTTATACCCCCAGTCCTCCATAAAGAGTACCTGTCACCGTATATTACTATCACTGGCGAGGGACAGGCTGGACACTGCTTGGTTAAAGTGCCACTGCGCGTTTAAGTGTGGGCACTTTTAAAACGGCACTTTAAATAAGGCACTACTTTAAAGGCAAGTACAAACATTAGCTATCTATTTCCAAGTCTGTAAAATTCCACTTTTCTTTTTTATTTCACTTTTTCCCCCTCTCTCTACCCTCCAACATGCTCATACTTTTCTTCTTTGCAGTAACACCCTCTCTCCTCAAACTCTCACTTCTTAACCCCCCTTCGCCACCACACAGCCTATACATATCCCCCCTCACTCTTGCCCTCTCAATACCACTGCACTTATCACCTCCGACTCATTCTGAGCCAACACAATACCACCACCTCCACTTCACTGCAGTGCCAGCCCTCGCTTAGGTTACACTCCCATCTTACTGCTCTCACCCTCCTACTACTCCTTATGTCTGGGGATATTGCCCTAAACCATGGCCCTCCTCTAGCCAACTCTTACCCCCAGAAGTGGCAGTCTAGCTTCTATGACAATAGCCGTAACTCCTGCTGTCTTATCTCAATTCCCCTGATTCCAAGAGTCAGCCCCCCCTTATGTGTGCCCTCTGGAATGCCCACTCTGTCTCCAACAAACTTGCCTCCGTCAATGACCTTTTCCTTTCCAACTTCCTCAATTTCCTTGCTATTACCGAAACCTGGCTCCAGGAATCCGACACTGCCTCTCCAGCGGCCCTCTGCCATGGTGGCCTCCTCTGGACTCACTCACCCAGGTCCAGTGGACGCAAAGGAGGCGGAGTAGGACTTCTCTCCCCAAAAAGCACCTTCCAGGTTCTTCCTACACCTCCCTCTCTTTCCCTCTGTTCTTTTGAAGTGCACTGCATTCACCTATTTTCTCCTGTTTGTTTGAGGGTTGCAGTCATTTACCGACCCCCTGGCCCTGTGTCACACTTTCTTGACGACTTCTCTGCATGGCTACCCTACTTCCTCTCCTCTGAAGTACCTGCTATCATCCTTGGAGACTTTAACATTCCAGTCAATGCTAACACCTCAGCCACTTCCCACTACTCAATTTAACCTCCTCCTTCAACCTAACACAATGGACACACCACCACTCACTCCAATGCCAACACTCTTGACCTTGTATTCTCCCACCTCTGCACTCCCTGCAACTTCTCTAGTACCCCTTTTCCTCTCTCCGTTCACAACCTCATCAGTTTCACACTCTCCCTGTCTCCTACCTCCCATGACGCCAACCCGCAAACAGTTACCCGCAGGAACCTTTGCCAACTCAACCCTCCCCTTTTTCATTCTGCTACTGACTGCCTTTATGATGAAATCAGTCCCCACTCCTGCCCAGACAAAGCCACTTCTGTTTACAACCTCATATTGTCATCCTCCCTGGACACACGTGCCCCCCATCTCCACGTGCAGAACAAGGCCTCGTCTGCTACAACCCTGGTAAACAGAAGACACCAGAAGTCTCAAGAAATGTAGCTGCGCTCTTGAGCGAGTGTGGCGTAAAACGAAAACCCTACAAGACTTCACCCTCTACAAATATGCCCTCCTCAAATACAACTCCTGCCTCCATTCCGCTAAACAAATCTACTATACCACTCTCATCAAATCCCTCTCATCCAAGCCTCGTCAACTCTTCTCTACCCTTAATTCCTTACTCCGCCCCCCCACTGCCCCACCCACCAACTTGCTCACTTCCCAGGAGATTGCCAATCACTTCAAAAACAAAATTGACACAATTCGTGACAAGATATCCTGTGTCCAGCTTCCCCCAGCAACCAACACACTAAGTCCAATACCCCACTCAACACTTTCCTCCTTCAAACCTGTTAGCTCTGAGGAAGTTTTCCAACTCCTTTCCACAGCCCACCCCACCACCTGCCACCTGGATCCTGTCCCCTCACAACTTCTACGACCACCCTCCTGCTCTGTCCTAAACTCTCTAACCCACATCTTCAACCTCTCTCTCTCGTCCAGCACCTTTCCCTTTCCACTCAAACATTCACTGGTTAACTCCATACTTAAAAAAACCTCACTGGACCCCACCTGTTTGAATAACTTAAAACCCATTTCCCTGCTCCCATTTGCCTCCAAGCTTCTTGAACACCTCGTCTACAACCGTTTGAGTTGCTACCTCACTGACAACAGCCTTCTTAATCCCCTACAATCCGGCTTCCACCCACAACACTCAACTGAAACTGCCCTACTCAAACTCACCAACGACCTACTTACTGCTAAAACCAATGGCCAGTACTCCATACTCATACTCTTAGACCTCTCTGCTGCCTTCAACACAGTTGACCACCCACTTCTCCTCAATAAACTCCACTCTCTTGGCCTCTGTAACTCTGCTCTTTCCTGGTTCTCCTACCTATCTCAGCGCACCTTCAGTGTCACATCTCCTCCGCTCCTTTGTCTCTTTCTGTTGGGGTACCCCAAGGCTCTGTCCTTGGGCCCCTCCTATTCTCCCTCTATACCTCTTCCCTGGGCCAGTTGATAACTTCCCATGGCTTCAATTACCACCTCTATGCTGATGACATCCAGATCTATCTCTCAACTCTGCACCTCAATCTCAAGCATCACAAACTTACTGAATGACATATCGGTATGGATGTCACGCCACTTCCTCAAGCTCAATCTTTCTAAAAGTGAGTTTGTAATATTTCCTCCTCCTCTGTCCCCTCCTCATGACTTTACCATTAAGATCAATGGCACAACCATTGGTCCTTCCAAACATACCAGGGTGCTGGGCGTAATCCTAGACTCCAACCTTTCTTTCAGCCCCCATATCCAATCACTTGCCGCCTCAACCTCCGCAACATCTCAAAAATTCGCCCCTCCTGACTAATGACACCACAAAACAACGTATTCACTCCTTAGTTATTTCCCGCCTTGATTACTGCAACTCCCTCCTCACCGGCCTACCGTTACATTGGCTATCCCCCCTTCAGTCTATCATGAATGCTGCTGCCAGATTTGTACACCTTACTAACTGATCCACGGCTGCTGCCCCGCTTTGCCAATCCCTTCACTGGCTTCCCCTACCCCAGCGTATAAAATTCAAAATACTAACCACAACATACAAGGCCATCCACCACACTGCCCCCAGCTACATCACCAATCTCATCCGCAGATATCACCCCAATCGTACTCTACGCTCCTCCCAAGACCTTCTTCTCTCTAGCTCCCTTGTTACCTCCTTCCATGCTAGCCTACAGGACTTCTCCAGAGCCTCTCCCATTCTCTGGAACTCCCTGCCCCAGAATGTCCGGTCAGCCCCCACCCTGTCTGCCTTTAGGCGATCCTTGAAAACTCACTTATTCAGAGAAAAAGCATACGTAAGTCGCGCCCACATATGAAAATGGTGTTCAAACCACACATGTGAGGTATCGCCGCGATCGCCAGAGTGTGAGCAATAATTCTAGCAAAAGACCTCCTCTGCACCTCTAACCTGGTAACCGTTAAATTTTTTCCAAAAAAATCGCGATTGAAAGACAGCTGCGCAAATACCATGTGACAAAAAGTATTGCGACAATCGCCATTTTATTCCCTAGGGTGTTTGAAAAAAAGTATATAATGTTTGGGGGTTCTAAGTAATTTTCTAGCAAAAAAACTGTTTTTAACTTGAAACCAACAAATGTAAAAAAGGGCCCCGGTGGGTAAGTGGTTAAGCACACGGTCAATACACTCCAAAGGAGTGTTTTCACTTGCTCTGTGAAGGGAGTACCTGTTCCGACAATGAATGGTTTCCAAGCCTTTCCAGGCAAACAATCCTATTCAGACTCTTCCTAAGAGATTAAGGATGAGTATGACTGCAAGAATACTTGTTAGGAAGAGACCGGCATCTTTCTTGGACTTTATCGCCAATGCAAATTCGCGCGCCTATGCGCGTTTGCGCACGCTCCCTTGACCCCGTGCGCCGGAAATGGCGCCAAACACTGCTATTTGAACCCTCTGCACCTGTCAGCAAGTGCTGTCTGTTCTACAGCGTTCCTGTCCCAGTGACCCCCCAGCATTTGTTCCTGAGAGTCTTCCTGTACCAGTGACCCCAGCTGCCCTTTGGACTTTGCTGTTATCTGCCTGCCCTGGCCTCTGCCTGTTTACGGCTACTCTTCTGCCTGATCCCTTTGTACTTCACCTGCCTGCATGTTGCCGACCCAGCCTGTACCCGACTACCCGTTTGCCTGACCCTTCTGTACTACTCAGCCAGCAAGTTACCAACCCGGCCTGCACCACTACCCTTCCAGCTGCACAAGCTCCAGCGGACTTCTACCTGACATCAGAGACTTGTCCAGCCCTCGTGCTCCCTTGTGCTCCAGAGCTCCCTGTCTGCACTATCAGGGGTTCTCGAACCAGGGCTGTAAGAGAGGTTGCCCCCGCATAAGCCAGACTCATCCACCTGGTACGTGACAATACTGCTTTGTTCAAGCAACCAATGATAAGATGATGGTAGCTAACAAGTTGTGACGTTCGTTAAGCATGTGGTCAATACAGTCTAAAGGAATTTTTCCACTGACCCAGTGAGGGGTTGCCTATTCTGGCAATGTGCCAGGGGCTCAAGGACTTCCCAGGCAACCGATGCACTTCAGTCTCATCCAAAAGAAGATACGAATGAACATGACTGTATGAATCTTGCTGCTACAGGCAGCCAAGGACAAAGATGTAAACACCAAATAGGTTGTCACATTCATTAAACATGTGGGCAATGCACTTAATACACTCTAAAGCAGTGGTTTCCACTCACTCTGTGGGCATATCAACTCTTTCCAGACTCTTCCAAGAGAAGATGCCGATGGAATAGGACTGTGTGGATACTATTGGTTCAAGCAGCCAAACACAGGACGACGACACCTAACAGTTTGTCCCATTCAGGAAACATGTGGTCAATACACTCTACAGGAGTTGTTTCCACTCAAGCTGTGAAGGGACCAGGTCCAGGAAATTGACACATGGCTCCTACCTAGCCTGAATAAACTTTGGGCTGTCCATCTTGCTCCACTGGGATGTGGTCCCTGTGTTCACATGCTAAATGCATCTATCAGGGAGCCTCTCTGCTGGTTTCGAAGGCGGCATATGAGTGTAAATCACTCTCAATGTGCAATATCATGGCTGGAGTGGACATTTTCCTTATTACTGCGTGACTGAGCTTCCTTATTGGGAGGCACTACACTGCTGTTTAATAGTCATTGAACAAGCTCAATCTTGCCTTCTTTTTCTGCAGAAAAGCAAATTCCAAACCCAAATAAAGACCAGCGCTACTAAAGAAGGTAGGGGACAGGGCTCATCTGCTTCCCAGGAAAAGCAGCCCTCTTTAGCTTCTGCTAAAATGTGCATGCACATGACTTTATGAATCCTGCTTTGCTCAGGCAGTCAGGGTTTAAGATGAGGCTAAACTCAATTGTCACAATTCGTTAAACATGAGGTCAAGACACTTTAAAAGAGCTGTTTGGACTCGCCTTGTACAAGGGTCATCTATTCTGGTAAGGTCCAGTTGTCCTTCCGAAGCCAGTAACTGGACTCAAGAGCTTTCTCAGGCTGACCAACCTTCTTCAGACTTTTCCAAAGAAGAGTATATGTAGGATGATCTACTCTGTCTGCTTTTTAATTCCTTCTTTCTAAGGCTGGTGAGATGCCTTTAGATGGAAAGCAGTGGAAGTAATTTAAAGGGCTTCTGAATCATCGGGTGAGGGCCCTGGAGATGCTACAGAGTTTTGTTGGTTGATCATCTTCGGCAAGAGCCAGCTAGTTCTCTCACAGATGTTATAGTATCTGGGTGTCTCAATCGACAGTAGTGTGGAAGGTGATCGTACCACAGAAGATACCCCTCTTGATCTTGATGGTTTGCGCTCTGAAGACGAGTCATTTGATATCAGCAAAACATTGGGTATTAATGAACGCAGCAGTCCCCACAGTGGCCTGTGCTCAATGGCATCTCAAACACCTTACGTTTGCATTACTCCAGCAGTGGGTCAAGCTCACTGTCAGAACCAGTTTGCTCAAGGTTTGCTCTTGGTGTTGAGTTATTTACTTTAAGGTCATCACAAAGGACAAGGGGGCACTCTTTACGTCTAGAGGAAAAAAGATTTAATTTCCAAATACGGAAAGGTTTCTTCACAGTTAGAGCTGTGAAAATGTGTAATAGACTCCCTCCAGAGGTGGTTTTGGCCAGCACGGTTGATTGCTTTAAAAAAGGCCTGGATTCTTTCCTTAATGTAATAATAATATACAGTCAGGTCCATAAATATTGGGACATCAACACAATTCTAATCTTTTTGTCTCTATACACCACCACAATGGATTTGAAATAAAACAAACAAGATGTGCTTTAACTGCAGACTTTCAGCTTTGAGGGTATTTACATCCAAATCAGGTGAACGGTGTAGGAATTACAACAGTTTGTATATGTGCCTCCCACTTTTTAAGGGACCAAAAGTAATGGGACAGATTAACAATCATAAATCAAACTTTCACTTTTTAATACTTGGTTGCAAATCCTTTGCAGTCAATTACAGCCTGAAGTCTGGAACACATAGACATCACCAGACACTGGGTTTCATCCCTGGTATGCTCTGCCAGGCCTCTACTGCAACTGTCTTCAGTTCCTGCTTGTTCTTGGGCATTTTCCCTTCAGTTTTGTCTTCAGCAAGTGAAATGCATGCTCAATCGGATTCAGGTCAGGTGATTGACTTGGCCATTGCATAACATTCCACTTCTTTCCCTTAAAAAACTCTTTGGTTGCTTTCGCAGTATGCTTTGGGTCATTGTCCATCTGCACTGTGAAGAGCCGTCCAATGAGTTCTGAAGCATTTGGCTGAACATGAGCAGATAATATTCCCCAAAACACTTCAGAGCTCATCCTGCTGCTTTTGTCAGCAGTCACATCATCAATAAATACAAGAGAACCAGTTCCATTGGCAGCCATAAATGCCCTACCTACCTACATGACACTACCACCACCATGCTTCACTGATAAGGTGGTATGCTTTGGACCATGAGCAGTTCCTTTCCTTCTCCATACTCTTCTCTTCCCATCACTCTGGTACAAGTTGATCTTGGTCTCATCTGTCCATAGGATGTTGTTCCAGAACTGTGAAGGCTTTTTTAGATTTTGTTTGGCAAACTCTAATCTGGCCTTCCTGTTTTTGAGGCTCACCAATGATTTACATCTTGTGGTGAACCCTCTGTATTCACTCTGGTGAAGTCTTCTCTTAATTGTTGACTTTGATACACATACACCTACCTCCTGGAGAGTGTTCTTGATCTGGCCAACTGTTGTGAAGGGTATTTTCTTCACCAGGGAGAGAATTCTTCGGTCATCCACCACAGTTGTTTTCCGTGGTCTTCCGGGTCTTTTGGTGTTGCTGAGCTCACCGGTGCGTTCTTTCTTTTTAAGGATGTTTGGCCACACCTAATGTTTTTGCTATCTCTCTGATGGGTTTGTTTTGTTTTTTCAGCCTAATGATGGCTTGCTTCACTGACAGCTCTTTGGATCTCATATTGAGAGTTGACAGCAACATATTCCAAATGCAAATAGCACACTTGAAAAACTCTGGACCTTTTATCTGCTCCTTGTAAATGGGATGATGAGGGAATAACACACACCTTGCCATGGAACAGCTGAGCAGCCAATTGTCCCATTACTTTTGGTCCCTTAAAAAATGTGAGGCACTTATACAAACTGTTGTAATTCCTACACCGTTCACCTGATTTGGATGTAAATACCCTCAAATTAAAGCTGAAAGTCTGCAGTTAAAGCACATCTTGTTAGTTTCATTTCAAATCCATTGTGGTGGTGTATAGAGCCAAAAAGATTTGAATTGTGTTGATGTCCCAATATTTATGGACCTGACTAACTGAGTACTAACATTTTTAGGTAAAGTTGATCCAGGGTGAATCCGTGAATTTTTTCCCCTGCTATAGCAAATTGGATCATGCTTTGCTGGGGTTTTTTGCTTCCTCTGGATCAACTGTGGGTGAAGGATTGTATATGGGATTATATGGTTATATATAATTTTTTCTATTTTTTTTTTTTTTGAACTAGTTGGACTTGTGTCTTTTTTCAACCTGACTAACTATGTAAATATGTAAGGAAGATTGAAGGGAGTGATTACTCGTTCTAGAGTTGATGGCAGCACAGGAGGCATTACTGGCCTTTGTACCACTGCTTCAGAGCCATCGTGAGGATTTAGATAGGCTAAAGTAGCATATGAGTCGAATCAGGGAGGAATAAGCAGCCTTGGGCAGATTGCGGCATACATTTTTCGGTGGCCGGAGTGCAATCTGTTGTCCCTGTCAGTTTCATACCTTTCTGGGGTGGAGAATACATAAGCAGACACTTTTTGAGCATATGCTTTGTGGATCTAAACAAATGGGATGTTTCCTACAACTATTTGCTCAGTGGGGCACCCCGCAAGTGGATTTAATGGCATCACCTGTCAGTGCTCAGCTGCCAGTATTCTTCCCATCCAAGTGCCAGGGGTCAGGATGCTCTGTCCCAGTGCTGGATTTTCTGGCCTGTATACGTTCTTCCTCAAACTCTTCTAATCCTGAACACAATCCGTTCATGGTTTCTGCTGTTAGGGCAGTTGTTGATCACTCCGCTGATATCACTTCAGAGATCTTTGGTACTTGGACAGCATGCCTCATCCAAATATGGCTCAATTGGATGGCCTGGTTATTTGCAAGAGGCATGCTAGCCCAGGTGGGCATAGCAGAAGAAGTTCAGTGGACGCTGCTCAAATCTTGGAAGATATCCTTAAATGCTACGTACTATAGCGCGTGGAAAGGATCTTTGGGATGGCAGTGATTATTCAATTCAATCCTAAGTCTTCCTCTTGTATTGAGGTCTTGGAGTTCCTCCAATCTGCCCTAGACAAAGGGCTTAGCTATAGTTCTGTCCAGCTGTTGACTGTTTCAGCTCTAACTGTTCATGCATAGTTGATAACTTTGGTGGCACGTTTCTATGCAAGCAACCTTATAGCTTTCTCAGCCAAGTCTCCATATTGTGAGTTGTTTCAAGACAGAGTGGTTCTTAATGCAGTTACATCTTTTCTTCGAAAGGTTGGACCTTTTCATCTAAGTTGGGAAGTGGTGCAATCTTTGTCTGCAGTTTTGGGACAGGTAGATTGGTCAATGGTGGATAAAATTTTTAGGTAATTTTTTCCACGTATCTGCATAGAAAGCAGAAGTTCAGGCTGGCGGATAACTGGTTAATCTATCAGTAGGTCCTAAAATGGGTCAAATGGCCCCACCTAGAATCCTTTCCCTCTTGGCTAGTCCAAACTATCGGATGGGCATAGGTAACTTCGGATCTTTTCCCTTCAGAGGGGGTTCATGCACATTCCACAATGGCAACATTGGCTTCGTGGGCAAGTCACGCCAGGATTCCAGTGGAAATGTTGTAAAGCTGCCAGCTGAAAGTCCCTGAACACTTCCACCTACTATTACTGTTTGAACTTGATGGATGGCCCTTCCTGGGCTTTGGGCACCTTGGTGCTCGTTTCTGCGCAGTGCATTTTTTGATACAATTCTTTTGCATTCAGTCTGCGTAATTTCTTTTTCTTTATTTTGCTTGGCTCCGCTCTTTCTTTTCATGCTAGCTACATTCCATTCGTAGGCTGACATGATTAGTCCCAGGAACATGAAAAATTGTTATCATACTTACCGTAATTTTCCTTTCCTGGGAGCTCATCATGTCAGCCTAGGGTTTCCTGCCCTGGTGTTCTGTTGCAAGGTCGTGTTAGGATCACTATGGGAGTATGGGAAGCCCTCCTTTTATTTGAGCAGGGGGTTGTAGTGTGGGGTCAGAGGGGTGGAGCTGACCCATTCGTAGGCTGACATGATGAGCTCCCAGGAAAGGAAAATTACGGTAAGTATGAAAACAATTTTCCGTATTTTCCGCCAAGTAGTAAGGCATGTTTTGCTTGGGGATCAAATACTTATTTTACTCACTGAACTGCAACTCAATTTATAACATTTGTATTATATTTTTTCTGGATATTTGGTTGATATTCTGTCCCTGTCATTTAAAATACACCTAAAAAAATGATAGACCCTTCATTTCTTTGTAAGTGGGCAAACTTACAAAATCTGCAGGGGATCAAATAATTATTTCCCCCACTGTATATACAAGGAACTGCACAGTTAAATAAATTAAACAAACCATGGAAGAGCTTTTCTTCAACAGACACTCATATTTTTCATTTAGCCCATTTGTGAGGTTCTCTATATTACTGCCTATGCTATGAGAAAGTAGCCTGTAGCACCAAGTTATCTCTATTATTTTCAGTTTTACTAGCACTGATGGGCAGACTACTGGCCAAAACTCCACAAACCGTGCTGATTTGCTGCGGTCTGTCAACAGGATTTTTTGGTGGAGGAGAAACAGCATACAGACTACCTGTTTGGTATAAAATGCAATAATCCACCTCCAATTTTTATAGCTTTAGATAAATACCATTTAAAGAAAGATAGGTTTCTGCAAATCACTGGGGGAAAATTTCATTAACCACTTCCTTACTGGGCACTTAAACCCCCCTCCTGCCCAGACCAATTTTCAGGTTTCAGCGCTGTCGCATTTTGAATGACAATTGCGCGGTCGTGCGATGTTGTACCCAAATAAAATTGATGTCCTTTTTTCCCCACAAATAGAGCTTTCTTTCGGTGGTATTTGATCACCTCTGCGGTTTTTATTTTTTGCGCTATAAACAAAACCAAGAGCAACAATTTTGAAAAAATAACAATATTTTTTACTTTTTGCTCTAATAAATATCCAAAAATAAAAAAAAAATTATTCATTGGGTTTGGTCGATTTATATTCTTCTACATATTTTTGGTAAAAAAAAATCGCAATCGGCATTTATTGATTGGTTTGCGCAAAAGTTATCGCGTCTACAAACTATGGGAAGTGATTTATGGCGTTTTTATTATTATTATTTTTTTTACTAGTAATGGTGGCGATCTGCGATTTTTATCGGGACTTTGATATTGGGGCGGACATGTCGGTCATTTTTGACACTTTTTTGGGACCAATGACATTTATTCAGCGATCAGAAATTTAAATGTCCACTGATTACTGTATAAATGTCATTGGCAGTGAAGGGGTTAACCTGCAGGGGGCAGTGAAGGGGTTAACAATGTTCCCTGGGTGTGTTCTAACTGTGGGGGGGATGGGCTGGTCGGGACATAACAGATCTAACTGATCCCAGTGACAGGGATCAGTAGATCTGTTTGTCCCGTCACAGAACGGGGAACCGCCGTGTTTACATCGGCGGTTCCCCATTCTACAGCTCTGTAAGGCGATCTCGGGTCAGGAGCGGACATCGAGTCCGCCCGACCCGCGGGCACGCCCACGCGGCGGCCGCACGCGCCGCCGCCGCCCAGTGCGCGCAGGGGGCGTGTAAAGGGGCGGACGTCCATGGACGTCCACCCGGATTTTCAGATCCGCGCTGTAGACGTCTTTCGTCTATAGCGCGGATCTCTAGTGGTTAAATTTATACAGTTATGTATTTTATTAAAATCAGTATATCAATTTTTACGTTTAGTGTAAGGGCATGACTGATTCATCATCAATCTCCTGTAATTCCTTGTACAACAGAACTAAAGCTTGGTACACGCTATTAGCTTTTTTCTTTCAACCCTGCGGGCTGAACAAAAAAAAAAAAAAACTCCAGAGCTCCAGGAGTCGATGTACCAACTATGCAATGTTAATACAGCAATCTCCTTCCCTAAGCTTTTGTGTTCTGGCAGGATAATAGCCCTCCCCACCAAAACCCACCAGCCATTGGCTGAGTGTGCTGATTGGATGCTGATCAGCACACCTTTTTTCGGTCATGTCCCTTCTGTGGGACCGGCTGCTGTACACATGGGCCAAATGTCAGCCAGTTTCTATTGAACCGTATACTAGCTCATTACTTACCTTAGAACGAAGCTGAGACGGGTGCGCTTGGTCCCCGCAGAGGAAGCTGACATCTTCCCTTGGGGGATCCTTCCGGGTTTGCGGCTCTGTCGCTGTGAGTGGCTGGAGCCGTGAGATGTCACTCCCACACATGCGCATGGGAGCCCGTCTTTCCGGCAGTCTTACCGGCAAGGTCCGGCGCTATGCGCCGGGCCTTTGCGGTGCATGTGCAGTATCGTCGCCGTAACATTAAGGGCGAATATCTCCTAAACCGTACAGGTTTAGGAGATATTCATTTTACCTACAACTAAGCCTTATTATAGGCTTACCTGTAGGAAAAAACAATTAAAAGGGATATACAACTGCTTTAAGGCAAGGGCTTGGGGCCAATCAGGTGTGCTGCAAGCAAATATTTTGGAACAAAGGTGCTGACAGGAGAAGGGAGCAGACAGATGGCCCCCTTAGTCTGTTGCCATCCAGTAGACGGCTGGGAAGGATAGACTTAACTTAACCACTTCCCTCCCGCGCGCAATATATTTATTGCGGCAGTGTGGCGCTGTCTCGCGAATCGCCGTAAATAGGCGGTGATTAATGGACGTGCAGCTGGAGGAGTGTGCCCGCGGCTCGGGCGGACCCGATGTCTGCCAGCGAGCCGCTATGAGCTGCCAGAGGGAAAGAACTGGGAACCGCCGATGTAAACACAGCGGTTCCCTGTTCTGACAGGCGGCACCTAAGAAATCTACTGATCCCTGTCACTGGGATCAGTTAGATCTCTTATGCCCCTGACAGCCCAGCCCTTTCACAGTTAGAACACACATAGGGAACACAGTTAACCCCTAGATCGCCCCCCCCCAGGTTAACCCCTTCACTGCCAATGACATTTATATAGTAATCAGTGGATATTTAAATTTCTGATCGCTGTATAAACGTCATTGGTCCCAAAAGTGTCAAAAATGTCCGACATGCCCGCCCCAATATCAAAGTCCTGATAAAAATCACAGATCGCCGTCATTACTAAAAGAAAAAAAAAAAAACATGTAAAAACGCCGGAAATTCATTCTTATGGTTTGTAAACGCAACTTTTGCGCAAACCAATCAATCAACGCTGATTGCGATTTTTTCACCAAAAATATGAGGAAGAATATAAATTGGCCAAAGCCGATGAATAAATTAGTTTTTTTATATATATTTTTTTGGATTTGGATTTTAGCAAAAAGTAAGAAATATTGTCAGCTAAAGCGACGCAGTGCCCAATTGCAAAAAAGTGCTCTGGTCCTACAGTGGGAAATCCTTCCGGGGGTGAAGTGGTTAAAGTGCACCTGTGTCCAGAGCATGGACATAAAAGCAGAAAAATAGCTATAAACAAGCCATCCCTGACCGCTCTGGATTTTACTATAAAATAATTCATCCTTCAAAGATCCTAGTCAGGTTTTAGTTGGTTTCTAACAGCACATCCACTGTTAGAAGGCTGGACACCTGCAAAGATGCTGCTTCATTGGAAAGCAACATGGAAGTGTATGTTATCACCTCTATAGATTAATTTCTCCATAAAGCCTATCGCTACAGAGGTAAATCAGGGTTTGTTTGTTGTGAATGCAAAGTTTTCTGCTTATTTAGGGTATAAAAGTACTTTAGAGTGCGCAGTATGGGCACAGTCACTTTAACTGCAGTTCACAAAAACTGGATTTTTTGACTTACCATAAAATCCCTTTCTCTGAGTTCGACAGGCACAGCGATTCTTAGGACTAAGTGGGTTATACTGCCCTCTTCAGGAGTTTACTAGGCAGAACAGGCAGTTCTAACAGCAAAAAAGAACAGTAACAGCCACAGCCCCTCCCAGGGGACAGTCCCCACTGGCAGATAACCCCACACCCAGCTCTGCTAGCACAGTTCGTAACAAGCAGGGCAACATCTAGAGGGGTGGGTGCTGTGCCTGTGGTTGAACTCAGAGAAAGGGATTTTACGGTAAGTCAAAAAATCCAGTTTTCTCTTTCGTTCGTTCGACAGGCACAGCGATTCTTAGAACTAAGTGGGACGTCCAAAAGCAGTGCCAAAAAATGAGGGGTGGGTAACAGAACAACAACAGAACTATACCCAACCGAACCCTCAGTAAGGAACCAACATGAGTCTCACCCGGACGTCTGCAAAACTTTGCGGCCAAATGCAGCATCCGAGGATGCTAAAACATCAACTTTGTAAAACTTTGAGAAGGTGTGCACAGAGGTCCAAGTAGCCACCTTGCACACTTGAGACACAGACGCCTGATGTCAAAAAGCCCAGGAAGTGCTAATCGCCCTGGAAGAGTGAGCCGTGACCGGAAAGGGAGGCTCCAGACCCCAAACAGCATAGGTTTCGGACACCGTCTGTCTAATCCAACGTGAGATAGCGGCTGATGAGGCCGCCAAATCTTTGCGTGGATCATCCACCACAACAAAGAGCGCATCTGACCTCCAAAAGGAAGCTGTAGTCGCCAGATACACCCGCAGGGACCGAACAACATCCAGGAAGTGCAAAGCAACCTCCTTAGGGTGAGAAAGGCGTGGGCATAGCAAAGGAAGGACAATGTGCTCATTGATGTGGAAATATGACACCACCTTCGGCAAAAAAGAAGGAGACGGGCGCAAGACCGCTTTATCCTTATGTAGGACCAGATAAGGAGACCTACAAGACAGAACCGCCAACTCTGACACCCGCCGAGCGGATGTGATAGCCACCAGAAAAACCCACTTTCTGCGAAAGCAAATGCAGAGAGATTTCCCTGATATTTTCAAAGGGCAGCCTCCGAAGTACAGAGAGGACCAAATTGAGGTCCCATGGTGCCAAAGGCGACCGTACCTGGGGGGGGGGGCCTGTCAAACCCCCTGCATGAAAGTACAGATCAATGAATGCGTCGCCAAAGGACGCTGAAAAAGATCGCCAGAGCAGAAACCTGACCATTGATAGTGCTCAACGCCAGTTTCTGGTCAAGGCCCTTCTGTAGGAAGGCCAGAACTCGAGACACCAAGAAAGAACGAGGGTTCCACTCCCCAGCTTCGCACCAGGCAATATAAGACTTCCAGGTGTGGTGGTAAATCTTATGTGAGGTGGCCTTAGGTGCCTTCAACATGGTAGGAATCACCGAGTCCGAAACCCCTCGATCCCTCAACACCTGGGATTCAATAACCAGGCCGTTAAAGCCAGAGAGGGTAAAGCAGGGTGCAAGATGGTCCCCTGGGACAGAAGGCCCTCGCAAAGAGGGAGCCGCCAGGGAACGTCCACCACCATCCGTACTACATCTGCGTACCAAGGATGCCTTGGCCAATATGGAGCTACCAGAACGGTCGGTATACCCTCAGATTCTATTCTGCGCAGAAGGCGCGGGAGCAGTTTGAGAGGAGGAAAAGCATAGATGAGTGATACCGATCCCACGGAGCTACAAGAGCATCCGCCGCTTCCACTAAGGGGTTCCTTGTCCTGCTCACGAAGGTCTGCACCTCCCGATTGAGGCGGGACGCCAACAAGACTACGTCCGGAACACCCCATCTCAGACAAATCTGATGAAACACATCCGGGTGCTGTGCCTATGGTTGAACTCAGAGAAAGGGATTTTACGGTGAGTCAAAAAATCCAATTTTCTCTTTCGTTCGTTCGACAGGCACAGCGATTCTTAGAACTAAGTGGGACGTCCAAAAGCAGTGCCAAAAAATGAGGGGTGGGTAACAGAACAACAACAGAACTATACCCAACCGAACCCTCAGTAAGGAACCAACATGAGTCTCACACGGACGTCTGCAAAACTTTGCGGCCAAATGTAGCATCCGAGGATGCTAAAACATCAACTTTGTAAAACTTTGAGAAGGTGTGCACAGAGGTCCAAGTAGCCACCTTGCACACTTGAGACACAGACGCCTGATGTCAAAAACCCAGGAAGTGCTAATCGCCCTGGAAGAGTGAGCCGTGACCGGAAAGGGAGGCTCCAGACCCCAAACAGCATAGGTTTGGGACACCGTCTGTCTAATCCAACGTGAGATAGCGTCTGATGAGGCCGCCAAATCTTTGCGTGGATCATCCACCACAACAAAGAGCGCATCTGAGCTCCAAAAGGAAGCTGTAGTCGCCAGATACACCCGAAGGGCCCGAACAACATCCAGGAAGTGCAAAGCAACCTCCTTAGGGTGAGAAGGGCGTGGGCATAGCAAAGGAAGGACAATGTGCTCATTGATGTGGAAATATGACACCACCTTCAGCAAAAAAGAAGGAGACGGGCGCAAGACCGCTTTATCCTTATGTAGGACCAGATAAGGAGACCTACAAGACAGAGCCGCCAACTCTGACACCCGCCGAGCGGATGTGATAGCCACCAGAAAAGCCACTTTCTGCGAAAGCAAATGCAGAGAGATTTCCCTGATATTTTCAAAGGGCGGCCTCCGAAGTACAGAGAGGACCAAATTGAGGTCCCATGGTGCCAAAGGCGACCGTACCTGGGGGGGGGGGGGGCGACATGTCAAACCCCCTGCATGAAAGTACAGATCAATAAATGCGTCGCCAAAGTAAGACTTCCAGGTGTGGTGGTAAATCTTATGTGAGGTGGCCTTAGGTGCCTTCAACATGGTAGGAATCACCGAGTCCGAAACCCCTCGATCCCTCAACACCTGGGATTCAATAACCAGGCCGTTAAAGCCAGAGAGGGTAAAGCAGGGTGCAAGATGGTTCCCTGGGACAGAAGGCCCTCGCAAAGAGGGAGCTGCCAGGGAAGGTCCACCACCATCCGTACTACGTCTGCGTACCAAGGATGCCTTGGCCAATCTGGAGCTACCAGAACGGTCGGTATACCCTCCGCTTCTATTCTGCGCAGAAGGCGCGGGAGCAGTTTGAGAGGAGGAAAAGCATAGATGAGTGATACCGATCCCACGGAGCTACAAGAGCATCCGCCGCTTCCGCTAAGGGGTACCTTGTCCTGCTCACGAATGTCTGCACCTTCTGATTGAGGCGGGATGCCAACAAGACTACGTCCGGAACACCCCATCTCAGACAAATCTGATGAAACACATCCGGGTGCAGGGACCACTCTCCCTGGTCCAAGCACTGACGACTGAGATAGTCCGCCTGCCAATTTTCTACGCCCGGTATGTGGACGGCAGAAATTGCTGGAACATGGCTTTCTGCCCACCGCAGGATGGGAGCCACCTCCGAGGCCGCCGCCGAGATTCTCGTGCCACCCTGGTGGTTCACGTATGCCACGGCCATGGCACTGTCTGACTGAACCCGGACAGGGCACCCATGTAGCCTCGACATCCAATGGCAGAGGCAGCACCAAATCGCCCGCAATTCCAGGACATTAATCGGGAGACGAGACTCCTCTGGAGTGAATCCTTTCCCGAGGAGCGGAAGGGACGAAAAAAAGCCGCCTATGGCCGGAAAGGAGGGGCCCTGTCGGCGACGGGAGTCCGAACTCCTGGAGTCCGAACTCCTGGACTTCAGGAGAAAGGTGCTTTTCCTCCAAGGAGTCACTGAAGAGCAGCACCCCCAGAAAGGCAAGTCCGCCAGGGCATTCTTAGAAATCTGGTCCGTGGACCAACACTTCAGCCAAAGCCACCGCCTGGCCACCCCGATACCGCGGACGCCTTGGATATCAGGGGAGCCGCGTCCAGGGCTGCATCTCACAGATACTGGGCCCCTTGGGTCATGAGATCCACACACTCAGGAGACGCCTGCGTCTTGCACAACTCACTGTGTAGCAGCTTCGCCCATTCAGTGAGCGTTTGTGACACCAGCGCAGAAGCCACAATGGGCCACATGGCAGACCCCGTTAGAACAAAAAAGGGATCTGACGCAAGCTTCAGCCTTCCTGTCAGCTGGGTCCTTAAAGGACGGCGTGCCTTCCACCAGGCGGCCTACAGGGGAATCAACCCCGGGAGGTGATGCCCACTTCTTCAATAATCTATCCTCAAAGGGATAATGGACAGCGAAATGCTTCGGAATGGGGAGGGAGCTCTGGGGCCGAGCCCAGTCCCTATAAACAAACTTATCCAGAAAATCCACATACGGAAAAACCTTGGCCGCTGGGCCCAGTCTATGTGACCCAAAGGGGACAGGCACCCTCCGAGAGGGTCCCGCTGCTTCTTCCAGTTGCAGGGTCTCACGCACTGCGGTGATCAGAGCGTCTACAAGAGCCTTCTCGTGCGCAGCAGTGGACGCCTCAGACTCATCCCCGCTATCAGGGGCGTCTGGGATCTCGCTGTCCGACAGCTCAAGGGGGTCCCCGCAACGGAGGAGCCCCCCTCGGGGTCCGAGTCCTCCCCAGAAGAAGGGGGGGCAAGGGACACTTTTTGGTGTCCCTGCGGTTCAATAGCGACTCTACCCGGGAACCGAACGTCTCCAGAACCGTGGACATGGCGTCTACAAGGGAAGGGGCCCTTGAAGTGCTGGCTGCAGGCACCGAGAGGTCCGGTGGGGAAGCACCCACATCGGCTGCCATTCCGTCACCCACCCTGGCCGCCCCAGAAAAATGAGGCCTATTGCCAGGAGACCACTGCACCCCCCACCCCACAGCTGCGCAAGGCCTGTCACAGGGGGCACCCGACCAGAAAGGAGCCGCTTGATGCTGCTGTCCGCCGCTGTTGCTGCCTTCACCGCTTCTGCTGCCCCCACTGCCGATGTGCCCAGAGCTGTCGCCGCAAGGGAGATCCGCGCCGTGCTGGGGGGGTAAATCGGCGCCAGAAATGGCCACACAGGCCTTCCACGTGTAGAAAACTAAAGGAAAATGGCCGCTGATGCACACTAGAGGCCAAAACCTCATGTTACATCCCCTGCATGTAAATGCGGCCGGCTACAAGAAAATGGCGGCCGGGCCCCGGCAAAATGGCTGCCGACGATGCCACGCAAGAGGAGGGGGGGACAGGGGGTAAGGCAGAGGGGGACCAGCTAGGGCCCATACACCCATTACGCCCTGGGAGCCCCGGTGAGGGGAAGGAGGGTACGACAGTGGGGTACCGGAGGGGCGTGAGAGGAAGAGGGGGGGGAACGACCACCCACTATGCTCATCCCGGAGGGGGAACCAGCCAGCTCCCCCCTGGCCCCCGAAGGGAAGGGGGGTGTACTTACCCCATCTAGTCGGGCGGTGCGGGCTCCCGGCTAGGGCGGAGGGAGCTGTCGGCCCTGGGCGCACTGCGTGCGATGGCGGGGCGTTTAACCCACAGGGCCACCCTGTCCGGATCGAGGTTTGTCGCGGTCGCCCCAGCATGAAGCATTCGGTCCAACGCGTGATGGCCGGCTGGGGAGACTACCTGGGTCCGAGACCCAGCCTGTTGCCCAGCACGGCTGCTTGATTGTAGTCTTCATCTGTGAGGCTGTCCCCTGACAGCCGAAGTGGACCAGAGAGGTACCACAGATCCCAACAGGGAGCCTAGGTCTACCTCCTTGCACTAGGCAGAGAAAACTGGGCTAGCAGAGCTGGGTGTGGGGTTATCTGCCACTGGGGACTGCCCTTGGCTGTCCCTGTTACTGTTCTTTTTTGCTGTTAGAACTGCCTGTTCTGCCTAGTAAACTCCTGAAGAGGGCAGTATAACCCACTTAGTCCTAAGAATCGCTGTGCCTGTCGACGAGCGAAAGAGAAATATTTTTTTACTTACCAAGAAACTGTTTTCTTGAAGTCGGCTGAGGGGCACAGGAATTTAAGAATTCTTAACCAGCAGGTTATACTGCACCTTAGAGGAGGATGAGTCACTGGCAAATAAAAATAGTAAAGTGGTTGTATAGGCTCGGTATGTTACCCTCATGCATTCTAAAAGTAAAAAACCTTCTGTTTGCAGCAGCGCCCCCAGCCCCCGTCAAAAAAAACTTACCTGAGCCCTAGCTTGATCCTGGGTCTCTCCCGCTACTGTCAATCACAGCCAGTGGAGGGAGTGGGGGCTCTGTGTGTGAATGGACGCACAGAGCAGTGGCTTAGGAGCTAGCCTGCTTGGGTGCCCCCCAAGAGCAAGCTGCTTGCTATGGAGCCTGGAGATCCAGCGGGGGGGGGGGGTCAGAGAAGAGGAGGATCGGGGCTGCTTTGTGCAAAACCACTGCATGGACCAGGTAACTATGACATGTTTGTTATTAAAAAAAAACCTTTAATATCACTTTAAGCCAGCCCCTGTATAACCCCGCTTCTAACCGTCATGCCCCAATTTTGTGTGCAAGCAATACAAAGAGACAGAACCTGTGTCCCTTAATGGATTTCAAGAAAGATTTTCTGGTAAGTACATAAATCTTGTTTTCTTTATTGTCCAGTAAGGGACATGGTCACACGGGTGTTAAGGAATTCTTAAAAGGTGAGACACTGCCACTGAGAGATCCAACAGATGTGGAGATCATACTATAAGAGTTACAGAAAAGATTAACACCTGAACCAAGACTAGATGAAGAAAGGGCCAAATCAGCATGGAAATTGCCATGAGCACCTGGTGCTACAGATCAGGTCATATAATCCACAATAGGGGGAAACTGTTTTTGATGGCGAGGTGGGCCCCAATCAGTGAAGAAAAGAACCAACCAATCATCCAAAAAAAAAGGTGCAACAATACACAAGGGGAGAAAAGACACACCAACAAATCAAATAATGTGGTCAACAGAAAAGAAAAGTTTACTATACCAAGTCCCAGAAAAAAAAAAGACCAAAATAAGAAATATTTTACTTGAAACCCTTTCCTCCTCGACCTTGCAGAGCAATTTTCATTCTTCATTGATGATCTTCATTGGAGGGAGGGCATAAACCAATACGAGTGGAGTCCAGGAAATCACCACAGCATCTACTGCGAAGGCTAGAGAATCCCTGATTTTGTTTATAAATCAGCTTGTTGTTGAACTTGGGGGCCAGGATGTCCACATCTGGTTTTCCCACCTTTGACAGAAATTTTGAAAGATCTTGGGGAGCAAAGCTCATTGCCCCGGGTCTACGCGTCATTGGCTTAAGAAGTTCACCTGCCAATTGTCCAATCAAGGCATGTGGACTGCCAATAGAGGGGGAATTGTAAGTTTCCACCCAGAAGAGAATGAGTTTTATTTCTCTTAGGTGCCCCTCAGATAATTTGTGCAGACCACTACTGTGGTGCTGTTTGTCTGAACCTTGACTGGATGACCTAGCAGAAGTGAGGTCCAGTGTTGTAGGGATAAACTTCTGGATCTCAGTTCAGAATGTTGATGGGGTGCTTTGATTCCCTTTGGACAGTCAGGGAGTTGTAAGCTCTGCCCCAGCCAGTAAGACTGGCATCTAGTGTTACCACCCTCCAAAGCATGTGAAGGAACAACTTTCCCAATTTCAGAGCAGGATTGAAGATCCTCCATGTTAAGGAGAGCTTTGTCTGGCAATTGAGGGATGGATTTGCTTGTTCCACGTTGTGAGTATGTTGGACTGAGGATGTTTGGAGTGAAACTGTGCAAAGAGAACTGCCTTGATGCAGGTACTTCAGATGCTGTGACAGCTGGCATGCAGACTTTAGAAAGCCGATTATCCAACCAAACCTTTCAAAGAAATAAATTGTCCCTTGGACGTTGGCATACAAGGTGATGGCTGAGGAGTCCTTCAGGAGGTCGTATGGGAAACCTGTGACATGAATGTCCTGGGTTCTCAGAAGAGTCAAAAGCAGGACAAGCACTTTTGTGAACATTCTGGGTGCAGAAGAGAACCTGAATGGTAATGCTACAAATGGTGTAGGTCTTCCACAGCAAAATGCAGAAAGTACCGTGTCTCCCCGAAAATAAGACCTACTGTGATTTTCGGGAAGAGCTGCAATATAAGCCCTACCCTGAAAATAATCCCTAGTTTAAAGTGGTTGTAACATGCTAGAATCCACTCATTTACAGTAGTATATAATGTAAAATGTGTGTGTTTCTGTAATCTAATTGAGTCAAATACCTTTGATACAGCGCCACTCGGCACTCTGATCTCCCGCTGCTCTCCTCCTCTTCTCCCAGCTGTGCCCCCCCCCCCCCCGGCAGTGCTCAGAGTGGGGAAGACAGTTCCGGCGTGTTACGGAAGCAAGGTATTTTACACAATTAGATTACAGAAGCGCACACATTTTACACTATGTGCTACTCTAATACAGAGGATTCTAGCATTTTACAACCACTTTTACTATGTTCACACTGGGGATTCCTGACAGGCTGTCAGACAGGGAGGAAGAGGGGGAGAGAAGGCAGCACACTGCATGGCAAGTCCTACCCCAAAAATAAGCCCTACTGTGTTTTTAGTTGCCAAAATGAATATAAGACCCCAGCTTATTTTTGGGGAAACACAGTATTGATGTAAGAGGAAGATGGGGATTTGCAGATAGGCGTCTTGTGTGTCTACGGATGCCAGGAATTTGAGAGAAGCAATGACAGATCTTGTTGAATCCATCTGAAATTTTGATACACAAAGAAATTAGTTTCATGGAGGAGATGTAAAAGCTCTCAGGGTTCAGCCAGTCCTTATTAAATACACAATTAATCTGCGTGTGTATGGGAAAAAGGGATTTTATTATAACTTACCGTAAAATCCTTTTCTCTGAGTTCACTGGCAGACGCAGCTCTTCTTAATTGACACGTGGGTTTTATGTCGTCCTATCAGGAGTGACTAGGCAAAACAGATGCAAAAGCATCAGGGATAGGCTGGTCCCTCCCATGGGGACCGTCCTCACCTGAGCCTATAAAACCCCCTGCTGGCCAATGGCATTCAGTTTGTCACAAGCAGTGCAACAAAAAAATCAGAGGGAAGGGAGCTGCGTCTGTCAGTGAACTCAGAGAAAAGGATTTTACGGTAAGTTATAATAAAATCCCTTTTTCTCTTACGTTCACTGACAGACGCAGCTCTTCTTAATTGACACGTGGGGACGTCCCAAAGCAGTGCCAAAAAACTAGAGGGGTGGGCAAACAACAACAACAACTGTACCCAACAGAGCGCTAGACGCACTCACACCGCTGCTCGCAAAACTTTGCGGCCAAAAGCAGCATCCGCAGATGCTGAAACATCAACTTTGTAAAACTTAGTAAACATGTGCACCGAGGCTCCGTGGTCCGAAGCCACAGAGTCCACACGTTTCGCCGGTGAACCCGGAGCCACGTGTACAAATGATTCAAAATGTTTCAACTACAAAGTCGTAGACGCCTACGACGAAAACCGGCGTTTCAAAACGCTCGTCGCCACACTCACGCAGATCGCGAGACAACCCATGTCAACAACAACAACAAACGGGTGGGGAGATCAAAAAACCGTGACGAAACCCTGCAGGGGTGCACAGTTAATTCTTCTCGACGCAGACAGTCACTTGCATTCTCTTTTTCCCTAAAATAATATTGAATGGCATTTTAGGAAAAGAGACTCAAGTGACTGTCTGCGTCGAGGGAA
>BLSH010305993.1:446052-458915 GCA_018402905.1 Glandirana rugosa | reverse complement strand
AGATAGCAAAAACATTAGGTGTGGCCAAATCAACTGTTTGGAACATCCTTAAAAAGAAATAACGCACCATGAGCTCAGCAACACCAAAAGACCCGGAAGACCACGGAAAACAACTGCGGTGGATGACCGAAGAATTCTTTCCCTGGTGAAGAAAACACCCTTCACAACAGTTGGCCAGATCAAGAACACTCTCCAGGAGGTAGGTGTATGTGTGTCAAAGTCAACAATCAAGAGAAGACTTCACCAGAGTGAATACAGAGGGTTCACCAAAAGATGTAAACCATTGGTGAGCCTCAAAAACAGAGTTTGCCAAACAACATCTAAAAAAGCCTTCACAGTTCTGGAACAACATCCTATGGACAGATGAGACCAAGATCAACTTGTACCAGAGTGATGGGAAGAGAGGAGTATGGAGAAGGAAAGGAACTGCTCATGATCCAAAGCATACAACCTCATCAGAAGCATGGTGGTGGTAGTGTCATGGTGTGGGCATGTTTGGCTGCCAATGGAACTGGTTCTCATGTATTTATTGATGATGTGACTGCTGATAAAAGCAGCAGGATGAATTTTGAAGTGTTTCAGGCAATATTATCTGCTCATATTCATATTCACAGTGCAGATGGACAATGACCCGAAGCATACTGCGAAAGCAACCAAAGAGTTTTTTAAGGGAAAGAAGTAGAATGTTATGCAATGGCCAAGTCAATCACCTGACCTCAGTCCGATTGAGCATGCATTTCACTTGCTGAAGACAAAACTAAAGGGAAAATGCCCCAAGAACAAGCAGGAACTGAAGACAGTTGCAGTAGAGGCCTGGCAGAGCATCACCAGGGATGAAACCCAGCATCTGGTGATGTCTATGCGTTCCAGACTTCAGGCTGCAATTGACTACAAAGGATTTGCAACCAAGTATTAAAAAGTGAAAGTTTGATTTATGATTGTTAATCTGTCCCATTATTTTTGGTCCCTTAAATAGTGGGAGGCACATATACAAACTGTTGTAATTCCTACACCGTTCACCTGATTTGGATGTAAATACTCTCAAATTAAAGCTGAAAGTCAGCAGTTAAAGCAGATCTTGTTCATTTCATTTCAAATCCATTGTGGTGGTGTATAGAGCCAAAAAGATTAGAATTGTGTCGATGTCCGAATATTTATGGACCTGACTGAATTTTATCTAAGGGAAGTTCCCAAAACATGGCCCGATGGGGGTACTTGAGGACTGAGGTTGAGAACCACTGCTGTACTGTACAATTAAGAGAATAGTTTTTTTGTACTCAAAGTAAAATCCTTTTCTTGGAGTCCATTGAAAGACATAGTAAGTCTTGCACCTTTGGGTTATACTGCCACCTACAGGAGGACTGGACACTGGCAAACAAAAAAAGCCAGCCCAGGAAAACCAAAATGACTCAAGTCGGTAGCAAAGCAGTACTGAGAGCATGATCACAAACACAGAGGGGGGTGTCCCTCAATTGACCCTATTTCCTTTGTTGGCCGTTGAGGGACACAGGAAGTCTTTCACCTTCAACACATCCAAAAGCAGTTCAACTAAGGGGAAGGCAATGCAGCAAACACAGGATAGCAGGCCCAACAGAACCGAGGACTGCCTGCAGCTGAAACAGCCACCTAAAGGACCTTATTCTTGAAGCTGACTTTAAAAGAGGTCTGAACATCCACATGGTAGAACTTTATGAAAGAGGAACAGGTGGCAGTCTTGTAAATGGGAGACTGTTACCTGATACTGAAAAGCCCAAGAAGCAATCACAGATCTAGCAGAATGAACCTTGACAGGGCAGGGTGAAACCCAGATCTTTGAGACCATAAGCTAGAGATGGTGGAACATGAAGCTAGTGCACACTTAAGGGTTTGATGATCACTGTACACCCCATAAACTGCGTGAGAAGACACAGGGCAGCCATATTGTTTAGAATTCATAAGTCAGCCATGGCATTTTGTAGAGTAGGAAACGCATAACAGCACTGATCTCTTTTCCATAATCCCAGGAGGGCATCCCCTACAATTAAACTTTAGGTAAATTCCAAAACATCCTTATCAGTCCATTGATAGCAGAACCTCTTAACCATATTAACATCAAAACAAAGCATGGCAAACAGATAACCTTTTGATGTAGCCCATCATAAACCCCATTAAGCCCAGTCTGGCTCTATTTATGGATTCATTCAAATGGTAAATCAAGCTGGACAAAAATATACAAGTTACCATAATTCAACCTATAGGTGTTCCAAAATATTAATATTTGTATAAAACTGTATTTGAGGGGGAGGATGGCAGCTACATGGTCATAAACATCCCACCGACCACTCTTCAGACCTTCTGAGTGGCCAGATCATCTCTGTCAACATCCTTCTTAGGGACCAGAAAAAGAAAAGAGAATCAGCAGTCTAGAGCTCTCCTTTACCATCAAACAAAAAACATCAGCCAGGATTTACGAGAGCCACTGTCAGGAAGCCCACCTGCACAGCTCTTTTCAGGAAGGACATTCCAGCAGTATCTCCATGCTTTCTGGCGCTCAACAGCGCATGTGCGTGCCTGTGCATACAAATCTTGGCGCCAAACAAAGCCATTTAAACCCTGCTGATGCACCAGGCGGGTGCTGTCTGATCTACAGTGTTACCTGTGTTTACTTGAGACCTGATATCCTGCTCTGAACTTGTTTACCGACCTGGCTTGTCCACGACCCTCCTGCTATCTATCTGCCTGCACCCGATCCCGGCTTGACTCGACCACTCTTTTGTCTACTCCTCTGTACCTCGCTGGCAGCCTGTTGCCGAACTTGCTTCCACCTGACTCCGCTCCTGTGCCTGTTGCCATCCAGAACTCAGTAGCCTCCAGCTCTGCAAGCCTCTCCAGCTCAACTGGGTAGCTTCCAGCTAACTGCCTGTAATACTCCGCAGGTCATCTACATCTCTAGCAACCCTGCTGACCTCCTGCTGGCGGACATCATTGGACTACCACAGGTACTCATACCTCACCATGCTCTTGTGGTCGCTGTCTCACCCCCAGTGGTCCCTCGAACTGGAGTCATAGGAGAGGCCATCCTCTGCCGTCAGGCTCCCTACCTGGTATGTAACTGTATCAGACAGCCATGACTGAGCCTGCAAGGGGGGCCTCCTTCCTACACGAGGTCAGCCAGTGCCTCGCGGATCTCACACAAGCCATCGGGTCTCTGCAAGGGAAACATGCCCTTCTCGAGGAGCGAGTCCTGTCCTCCACTCCCGCTTCTGCACCTACAGCGAGTTTGGACCCCGCCATCACCTTACCTGCTCCTGAACCCCAGGTGCCAACCCCCGAGAGGTTCTCCATGGACCGGACCAAGTACCGAGCCTTCCACAATGCATGCCAGCTCTACTTTGCACTCCAACCACAGACTTTCAGGTTAGAAGCTACCAAGGTGGGGTTTGTCATATCCCTGTTACAGGACCAGCCTCAGGCCTGGGCTCACCACCTGTTGGAACTCAGAGATGCTCGGCTGGACACACTGTCCTCATTCTTCCAGGCAATGTCCCACCTCTACAAAGACCCCCAATGCTCTGCTACAGCTGAATCTGCTCTCCACGCACTCTGACAGGACGGCAGAGCCATCGAAGAGTATGTCATGGACTTTAGGCGCTGGAGTGCGGATACCAGCTGGAACGCCGCCTTACTGCATCAGTTCCGGCTAGGACTGTCGGAAGGTCTAGCCCGGGTGGGGGTCTCGAGTGCTTTGGAAGACCTTATCCAGCGGTCTATTCAGACTGACCGCCGCCTGCGGGAACGCCGGCAGGAGAAACCGGCACAGTCCGCTTCCCGGCTTCCAATTCCCCCGGAAGAACATTCCCGCCGGCTCCAAGCCCACCTTTGCCTCTACTGTGGGGAGGCCGGCCATTATGTAAATGGGTGCCCAGCCAAACACAGAAAGGGACTCTTAGGCTCCTCAATGGAGCAGATAGCACTGCCGGTCAGGCTGGCCCACCTAGCTCTTCCCATTTCCTTCCAACTACCTGAAAAAACTGTCTCTGCCACGGCCATTGTGGACTCAGGGCCGTGTAGCTGCTTCATTGACCTGGACTTCGCAGCAAAATATGGAATCCCCCTCCAAGCCAAGCAACAGAGACTGTCGGTGTTCCTGGCCAATGGGTCCAGTGTTAAATCTGGACTGGTGACCCAGGAGATGCCTCCTCTGCTGGCCACCACCCTCTCTGACCACAGCAAGTTCCTCCAGCTAGACGCAATCGTCTCGCCACTGTTCCCGGACATCTTAGGCCTGCCCTGGCTCCAAGCCCATGACCCCCGGATCAACTGGACATCCGGACTGCTACAGTTCCAGTCTGCCTACTGCTGGGAACACTGCCTTCCTACACCTGTCCTGCCTTCCCCAACGCTAATGCGTCTGGACTCTGACCAGGGGCCCTGCCCCAGGTGCCCGAAGCTTATCATGCACATTTTAACGTGTTTAGTTAGCAAGGAGCAGACACGCTCCCCCCACATCGCTCCTATGATTGTCCAATTGAGCTCCTTCCTGGAGCAGAAATTCCTTTTGGACGGATCTTTCCGTTGTCCGAAAAAGAATTGGGGGCTCTGAAAGAGTACCTTGATGAGAAGGGGTTCATCCGCCCTTCCACGTCCCCAGCCGGTGCGGGGATCTTCTTCGTGGAGAAGATGGATCGCTCGCTCCGACCCAGTATTGATTACAGGGACCTGAATAAGATCAAGGTGAAGAACCGCTATCCCCTTCCCTTGGTGCCAGAACTGTTCCAGAGACTGCGCTCTGCCACCATCTTCACCAAACTGGACTTAAGAGGAGCTTATAACCTGATCCGCATCAGGGAAGGGGATGAATGGAAGACAGCGTTCCGCACCCGATTCGGCCATTATGAATATCTGGTCATGCCATTTGGGTTGTGCAACGCCCCGGCCACCTTCCAGTTCTTCATTAACAACATCCTTAGGGACTTCCTGGACATCTTCGTGATTGCTTATCTGGATGACATCCTCATTTTTTTGTCATCACTTGAGGTCCATCGGAAGCATGTCAAGGGGGTTCTCATCCGCCTCCGCCATCATAAGCTCTATGCCAAACTGGAAAAGTGTGAATTCGAGCGCCAGAGCATCCGATTCCTGGGGCTGATCATCGCCCCGAGTAGTATCGAGATGGACCCACAAAAAATTTCGGCAATTCTGTCCTGGCCTGCACCGGTTGATGAGAACGGGGTCCAGCGTTTTGTTGGATTCTCTAATTGTTACCGCAAGTTCATCCGGAACTTCTCAGGTATTATCTCCCCCATCACTCAGCTTACCAAACGGTGTCTGGTTCTACTGGTCCCCGGAAGCTCAAACCTTTAAGAAGCTCAAGGGACTTTTTACATCTGCCTCAGTACTGTGTCATTCAGACCCCGTTCTTCCCTACATCCTAGAAGTGGATGCCTCTGAGAACGCTGTTGGGGCAGTCCCCTCCCAACGTTCAGGTCTTAAGAGTTCTGTCCATCCAGTAGCCTTCTTCTCAAGGAAGCTGGGCCCAGCGGAGAGGAATTATGATGTAGGTGATAGGGAACTCCTGGCCATAAAGGCTGCCCTAGAAGAACGGAGATACCTGCTGGAAGGTGCAGCCCACCCAATATTGATTTACACAGATCATAAGAACTTCGAGTATCTCAAATCGGCCAAACGCCTTAGACCCCGCCAAGCCCGTTGGGCATTGTTTTTCTCGGGGTTTACTTTCCACATCACCTACTGACCAGGATCAAAAAACATTAAACCCGATGTGTTATGACGCATGTATGAGGATCCTAAGGAACCAGCGACACCCGATATCCTGCAAGCTGGCAATTTCCTGTTGCTCTCCACAGATCTCTTACCTCAGTTAAAGCAGGCCTCTGTAGGAGTACCTAACGTCATCAATAGCACCTTGCAGGCCAGAGACGGCCTTCTTTGGAAAGGGAATCAAATTTTTGTTCTGGAGGAGACCCGGATTACAGTTCTTGGCCTCTGTCATGACCATCCCTTAGCAGGTCATTTTGGAGTCCACAAAAGCGCAGAGTTGGTACAGCGCATTTTCTGGTGGCCCGACCTAGAAAAGGACTGCAAGGGATACATCAGGTCCTGCCCTATCTGCACCCGGAACAAGGTCCCCCGGAGTAAGGCAAGGGTTTGCTCTGACCGCTGCCAGTACCAGAGAGGCCATGGGCCAGAATTTCCAAGGACTTTATCGTAGAACTACCCCCTTCCGAGGGTTGTATGGCCATCCTTGTGGTGGTGGACCGACTGACAAAAATGGCCCATTTTGTGCCCTTAAAGGGTACACCCTCTGCCTTGGAGACTGCCAGGGTGTTCATTAAGGAGATTTTCCGGCTCCATGGAGTACCCATTGATATTGTGTCCGACTGGGGGGTGCAATTCCCCTCAAAGTTCTGGAAAGCACTTTGTGGTATCCTTAACATCACACTTTCACTATCATCTGCTTACCCACCCCCAGTCCAATGGACAAACGGAACAGACAAACCAAACCCTGGAACAAAAAGTTCGCTGTTTCTCCTCATTTGTTCAGGATGACTGGGTGTCCCTCCTGCCGATGGCAGAATTTGCCTATAATAACTCCTGCCATTCAACCACCAAACTCCCTTCTTCGCGAACCTGGGCTTTCCCCCTACCTTCTTGCCTGGCTTAGTCCCTGAATCCTCAGTACCTGCTGCTCTAGACACCGTGGACTTTTTCAACCGCGACAATAAGCTGCTGCAGGACACTATGGGGTTGATGTACTAAAGCTGGAGAGTGCAAAAAACTGGTGCAGCTTTGCATGCTAGCCAATCAGCTTCTAACCTCAGCTTGTTCAATCAAGCTTTGCCAATAAAACCTTGAAGCGGATTGGTTCCTGTGTGGAGCTGCACCAAATTTTGCACGTTCAAGCTTTAGTAAATCAACCTCTATGAGGCCCTATAAAGCTCAGGAGGATAGTAAGCGAGCTTTTGATAAAAGGAGAAAAGGGGAGCTAAGTTTGCAAACAGGAGATCGGGTATGGCTAGCGACAACCAACCTGAAGCTATCATGCCCGTCAAGGAAGCTGGGCCCTAAATATGTGGGACCATTCCCAGTAAAGAGGAAAATTAATGAGGTCTCTTATGAACTTTCGCTACCCACAAGTCTAAAGGTCCATCCATGTTTCTTTATTACAGCCATCGGTGACAGACTCCTTCCCCAATCCGACAGACAAGACGAGCTGAACCTATAATGGTTAACTGGGAAGAAGAATTTGAGGTAGAGGCTATATTGGACTGCAGGAGAAGAAGGGGTCAAACGCAGTACCTGATCAAATGGAAAGGCTTTGGACCAGAGGAAAATTGCTGGGAGCCTTAACAAAATCTGCACGCCTCAAACTTGGTGAGAGACTTCCTGCAAAACCACGCCCAAAAGAGGAGCCAACTGGGCATTCGGAGGCTGCCCGTAAGCGGGGGGCAATGTCAGGAAGCCCGTCTGCGCAGCTCTTCTCAGGAAGGACATTCCAGCAGTATCTCCATGCTTTCTGGCGCCCAACAGCGCATGTGCGCGCCTTTGCACGCCGGCGCGCTCATGAATCTTGGCGCCAAAGCCATTTAAACCCTGCTGATGCAACAGGCGGGTGCTGTCTGATCTACAGCATTACCTGTGTTTACCTGTGACCTGAAATCCTGCTCTGAACTTGTTTACCGACCCGGCTTGTCCATGACCCTCCTGCTATCTGCCTGCACCCGATCCCGGCTTGTCTCGACCACTCTTTTGTCTACTCCTCTGTACCTCGTTGCCATCCTGTTGCCGAACTTGCTTCCACCTGACTCCACTCCTGTGCCTGTTGCCATCCAGACCTCAGTAGCCTCCAGCTCTGCAAGCCTCCTCAGCTCAACTGGGTGGCTTCCAGCTAAATGCACCTTATACTCCGCAGGTCATCTCCATCTCCAGCAGCCCTGCTGACCTCCTGCTGGCGGACATCATTGGACTACCACAGGCACTCATACCTCACCGTGCTCTTGTTGGCCACTGTCTCACCCCCAGCAGTCCCTCGAACCGGAGTCGCAGGAGAGGCCATCCCCTGCCGCCAGGCTCCCTACCTGGTACGTAACAGCCACTGATCTATCCTGCTCATTGACTGGACTTTGAACTCACAGACTTGCTCATTGACTGGACTTTGAACTCACTTGATGGAAATCACAGAACCAGGACTTTGTTAAAGGGTAACTCTACTTTCGTGGGGAAAACAAATAGAAAATAAAGAAAAAAATAGTATAGCGCATATAATTGCAACACTAATATTGTAATTGAATGTTATTAAAAATGACCTTTCCTTTTCAATCTGCAGCTCTGTAATTTTCAGAGAATGCATTGCAATATGGCTACCTGGAGTTATTCTGTACACAGAGTGTGTACTGACCACTCCCCAGAAACATAATTTCCTGCTTGTGCGATTGGCTCACCAGTTTTCCCAGAAGTCTGCCTAAGATACAAGTCAGATTTCAGGCATCCTCTGCAACAAAAATTTCATTTTTGGAGAGATACTTTCAATAGGAACATGTCTAAAGGGATGCAGGCCCAGCAGATTTCCTCATTAGTGCTGTGCAGCTGCACACCTGACTGATAATTATGAAACCACTCCCATAAGACCCACTCAGAACAGAGGCACAGAAAAACAAATCGGGATTTCTAAAGAATAACTAAAGGTAGGAATGTTAACAGTTAAGCAACAGTTAACCCTTTTAATGACCCTGATGTTAACCTCTTCCCAACCAGTGTCATTAGTACAGTGACCGTGCATATTTTTAGCAATGATCACTGTATTAGTGTCACTGGTTCTCAAAAAAGTGTCAGTTAGGTGTCCGATTTGTTCACCGAAATATCGAAGTCCTGCTATAAGTCACTGATCGCCGCCATTACTAGTAAAAAAAAAAATTAATAAAAATTCCATAAATTTATCCCATAGTTTGTAGATGCTATAACTTTTGAGCAAACCAATTAATATACGCTTATTGGCATTTAGTTTACCGAAAACATGCAGCAGAATACATATTGGTCAAAATTGATGAAGAAATTAGATTTTTCCAGTTTTTTATTGCATATGTTTTATAGCAGAAAGGAAGAAATATTGTTTTTTTCAAAATTGTTGTTTTTTTTCTGTTTATAGCACAAAAAAAATAAACCGCTTAGGTGATCAAATGCCACCAAAAGAAAACTATTTGTGGGAAAAAAGGAAATACATTTTATCTGGGTACAACGTCGCACGACCGCGCAATAGTTAGTTAAATTAATGCTGTGCCATATTGCAAAAATTGTCTGGTAATGAAGGGGGTAAATCTTCCAGAGCTCAAGTGGTTAAATGATAGAGACAGAATATCAACCAAAAATCCAGTATAAACACATGATACAAATGTTATAAATTGAGTTGCAGTTCAGTGAGTAAAATAAGTATTTGATCCCCAAGCAAAACACGTCTTAGTACTTAGCACAGAGGTAAGACGTTTCTTGTAGTTGGTTACCAGATTTGTACACATCTCAGGAGGGATTGTAGTCCACTCTGCGTTAAAAATCTTCTCTAAGTCCTTAAAAGAGAATTATGGGGATGATTTTTATTTTATAATCATACTTAGGTGGATGCAGCATCGGTCCAATGCTGCAGCTGTTCCCAGGCGCCTCGAAGACTGAGAACTAAGCGATCTAACACCGCCAAAATGCGGTTCTCATAGCTCCCCGAGCAGAGAGCTGCTGACTGCTGATACCAAATGCACTCCGCTTCCTGGGAAAGCAGCCGTAATGATACCTGCCCTGGGGGACAGCAGCAACCGCCAGCCATACCCACCTGGGGGACAGCAGCAGTTGCCAGCCATACCTGCCCTTGGGGACAGCAGCAGCCACCAGCCATACCCACCTGGTGGACAGCAGCAGCCAGCCTACCCGCCTGGGGGACAGAAGCAACCAGCAATACCTGCAGGAATCCTGAGGAAGAAGGGAAGATTTGAGGTCAGTTTTTAATTAAAATCAAACAGAAATGGGCATATCTGTTCAATACAGTGGTATACTAGCTACACTAGGCTGCTTTCAAACTTGTCTGTAGGTGTAGTGCAGTGCACCAGTGGGTTACCTGCACTGAGTCATAAACATCTGTTATTACCTGCGGGTTTGGTGCGCTTTCAGAAAGTGCACTACACCTGCAAGATATAATAGAATTCTATGGCAAAGTGCAGCTAACCCGCAGGAAAGCCACAGGTACAATGTGCTGCACCCACGTCACATCAGTGTGAAAGCAGCCTTAGGCCCCTTTTACACGATCAGTCCAATCAGGTACACCTGTCTGTTTTTCAGGCGGACCCGACTGGACCCTCCATTCACCTCTATGGAGCGGAAGATGTAAGCAGATTTGTGTCTGTTTACACCCATTTACCTCCAATCGAATCAACTAAAAAAAAAAAAAAAAAAAAAAAACGGCGATCTGTCCCCCTCCATCTGGGCAGATAGGATTGGAGGGCCCATAGAGTAGAGTGCGCTGACACAGTCTGCTCTGCATATGCAGAGTGGACACAGACCTATCATCCGTCCGCTCTGCTCATTGTGGCCCACGACTGGTTACCAAGCCGCTTAAGTGGCCCTCGCTCTTCAAAAAGTTGGGCATCCCTGATTTAGATGTTCATTGGCAAAGACGGGCCTCTACATGTGCCTTCTTGAGGAGGGAGACCTTGCGGGCGGTGCAGAATTTCAATCGATGGCGGCATATTGTGATACCAATGGTTTGTTTGGTGACTGTGGTCCCAAATGCCAAGCTCCTCTCATGTTTTTTTTTTTTTTTTTTTTAATAAATCTTTTTTTTCTTTTCTTATAAACAAACAAAACAAATCATACACATTTGTCTATGGTATTAATGCAGATTCAAGATCCATTCACATCATAGAACCATCAATACAGTATAAAAAAACAAATTAATGAAAAAGTGTTTTGTCTGGAATAGATTGTAAGCTGTAACATTAGCAATCAACCCATGCACCATATAACAAAAAATAATAGACTTTACTCCCTTCTATCCCTTACAGCTCTACACAGCCTGTATTTAAAAGAAAAAAAAATATATTATTATCAATACACTCCATAAGCATCAGATGCCTTATAAGGCCTATCTAGCCACTTTGCCCAGACCTTATCATATTTACTGGGGCATCCCCTATTCATATAGGTATCTCTGTACAGTGGAAGATTATTTTTAATCAATTGTTTCCAGTATAAATTTTTGGGAGGAGAAGATTTCTTCCAGTGCAGAGCGATGGCTTTAATCACATAGAATAAAGTAGTGTTAACAAATTCTTGCTCTGACACTGTAGGAAGAATATCCTCCAACAAACCCAACAAACATATAGACGTTGAGACCGGCAGAGAGGCGGAAGTAATAGAATTTAACAGGTCCACCACCTTCACCCAGAAAATAGCTATAAATGGACAAGTCCAGAAGATGTGTGAGAAATCCCCTTGAGCGGCACCACACTGCCAACAATCAGGACCATACAGGGTTTATCTTATGATATGAGTGCCGTGAGATATGCTCTATGTATCAATTTAAATGTATCAATTTAAATTGTATCAAATCTCTCAAGGATACCAAAATCTAAGAGGGAAGCCCCACACTCGCCTCCAGTCCTCCATGTCCAAGTTGGGTATGTCTTGAACCCACCTAGTCCTAAGACCCTCCAATGGTGGGAGGGAAATCAGGACGAGATGGGAATACAATCTCAAGGTGGGCATCTCCAAGCATTCAGACCTAAGTACTGATTCTAGAGTAGACTGTACAATTGTCAAACTATCCCGTGGAAACTGAGCCTGAAAAGCACGGGAAAGCTGAAAATATATAAATAAGAGCCAAGCTCCTCTCATGTAGTTTTGGGCCGATCCCTCACTTTTCTCCTTCACTGATCATCCTTACCCCATAAGGCAAAATATCGCATGGCGCTCCAGATCGAGGGCAATTGATGGTTATTTTGTATTTCTTCCATTTGCAAATAATTGCTCCAACGGTTGTCTCCTTTTCACTAAGCTTCTTGCTGATGGTCTTGTAGCCCATTCCAGCCGTGTGCAGGTCTACAATTTGCCCCTGACATCCTTTGATGGCTGTTTGGTCTTGTCCGTGATGGTCAGGTTTGAATGGAAGAAAGATTCCGTGGACAGGTGTCTTTTATACATATAAGTTGTCATTAGGAACACCTTCTTAAATTGACAGGACTAATATGTGTACCACATGAGCACATAATGTAGCCAGTCTATAGGAGCCAGAATTACTGTTGGTTGGTAGGGGATCAAATACTTATTTTACTCACTGAACTGCAACTTAATTTATAACATTTGTATTACCGTATATACTCGAGTATAAGCCGAGTTTTTCAGCACATTTTTTTGTGCTGAAAAAGACCCCCCTCGGCTTATACTCGAGTCAGTGTCTGTGGGTGATGAGTAGATTCACATTAAACAGAGCCGTGCTGCTTCTAAGAGCCGTTCTGTGCTTTGTAAGTGTGATTAAACACATTGGAATGCAGAGAATGCTGAGAGAGGTGTCAGATTCTCAGCTTGATGTCGGGAGGTGGGGGAGGTAGGCGGGACAAGCTGATGTTAGCTGTTCAGTCCCACCCACCTCCTGATCTCCATGAAGAGCTGCAGCACTCTCTCATTCTTTGCATTCCAATGTGTTTAATCACACTTACACAGCACAGAACGGCTCTTAGAAGCAGCACAGCTCTGTTTAATGTGAATCTTCCTTACTCATCCCTTATGTGCTCTGGCTACAGTCTGTGTCCTGGCTAAAATCCCTGTGTCCTGGCTACAATACCTGTGTTCTGGCTACAGTCTGTGTCCTGGCTAAAATCCTCTGA
>BLSH010305993.1:411713-445827 GCA_018402905.1 Glandirana rugosa | reverse complement strand
AATCCCTGTGCCCTGGCTACAATACCTGTGTTCTGGCTACAGTCTCTGTGTCCTGTATAAAATCCCTGTGTCCTGGCTACAATACCTGTGTTCTGGCTACAGTTTGTGTCCTGTATAAAATCCCTGTGCCCTGGCTACAATACCTGTGTTCTGGCTACAGTCTCTGTGTCCTGTATAAAATCCCTGTGTCCTGGCTACAATACCTGTGTTCTGGCTACAGTCTGTGCCCTGTATAAAATCCCTGTGTCCTGGCTACAATACCTGTGTTCTGGCTACAGTCTCTGTGTCCTGTATAAACTCCGAGTGTCCTGGCTACAATACCTGTGTTCTGGCTACAGTCTCTGTGTCCTGGCTACAATCCCTGAGTTCTGGCTACAATTCCTGTGTTCTGGCTCCCTGTCCCTGTGTTCTGGCTACAATTCATGTGTTCTGGTTGCTGCATTTGCCACCCTAGGCTTATACTCGGGTCAATAACTTTTCCCATTTTTTTTTGGTAAAATGAGGTGCCTCGGCTTATATTCGGGTCGGCTTATACTCAAGTATATACGGTATGTGATTTTTCTGTGTTTTTGGTTGATATTCTGTCTCTATCATTTAAAATACACTTATAATAACAATTATAGACCCTTCATTTCTTTGTAAGTGGGCAAACTTACAAAATCTTCACAGGATCAAATAATCATTTTCCCCACTGTATATCTGTGCACAGATAGAAAACCTGCATTTTGCAAGTGCCAACAAGTTTCTGAACAATGACCTGAGTTTTAGAAGACTGCAGTTTGTTAAAGCGGTTGTATACTCAAGAGAAAAAAAAAACCTGTAAGGCAAAGGCATAATGAGCAAGTATGCGGTGCATACTAGCTCATTATGAAATACTTACTCAGAACAAAGCTCCCACAGGGCTGCCCAGTCCCCGCAGAGGGAGCGGACATCCTTCCGGGTTCGTGGCTCTGGCACTGTGACTATCTTTCTAGCAGACTTTCTGGCAAGGATTGGCGCCATGCGCCAGGCCTTCGCCGGTACATCATTGCGCATGCGCCGCTGACATAAGCGGCTGCATGCAAGTGGAATATCTCCCAAACTGTACAGGTTTAGGAGATACTCATTTTACCTACAGGTAAGTCTTATTATAGACTTACCTGTAGGTAAAAATGGTTTTGGGGGTATACAACCGCTTTAAGAATGTGTGCATATCTAGCAAATACTTAGCAGTATGTTTTTGTCTGAAGTATACAGTAAATTTTTAAAACAAAGACAATGGTAGCAAAAAGTATAACACTGCATTTTGTATCACATACCTCTGAAGCTTCCCACATTTCACGCTTGACAGTAGTTTTTCCTTCTCTTCAGTAGAAGAACAATTTTCATAAGCAGACAGGAGACTAGGTGACAAACAGAGTCAACTGTCTATAATGTGCTTGGGGTTTACATATTTATATAGCATCATAAAATGTAATTTATATGGCATAAAAATGTGATGCTCAGTTAATGTGTATCAAATTAATAAATTAATTTTGTATTTCTCTTTTACAATATCATTCTGAAAGATAATCAGTCTTTCCACAAACATTTCTTTCTTTTCAAATAAAATCTGTAGTAATATAGCCCTGCAAATGAATAATGCAGTTAATCTTCACAAGGTCTTTAATTCAAATGGATTTGAAACATTCCTAGTAAACATTGAAACGCATCATCTGATTGTTATTTTGCTACCTTAGTTAGTAATGCTTTTACTCAAAGAAAAAGTTTAGATTTTTATGTTAAGTCAGATTTTCTAATCATCTTTTTGAAAGACATTAAATACTGAGGTCCACCCCAAGCAAGCCTTAGCGCAAGCGAATGCGTGAGCTGGTTGACTATAGCTCTTCCACAGTTGTGGCAAATACAGTGTGCTGTGCACAGTGAATAGGAATTTGTCCTAAAAGAGACAGCAACAAGTCTGTGAGTAGGTCCAAACTGCATAAGAGTTTATTAGATCAAATGATCAAATATGTGGGTTGGCCAGTGCAACAGAAGACCACCAGTTAAGGTTTATTTTGACATAGTATTTAAGTACTCGGCAATTAACCACTTCCTTACTGGGCACTTAAACCCCCCTCCTGCCCGGACCAATTTTCAGTTTTCAGCGCTGTCGCTCTTTGAATGATAATTGTGCGGTCGTGCGACGTTGTACCCAAACAAAATTTGCGTCCTTTTTTTCCCACAAACAGAGCTTTCTTTTGGTGGTGTTTGATCCCCTCTGCGTCATTTCTGATCGCCGCTATAAACAAAAAAAGAGCGACAATTTTGAAAAAAAAACAATATTTTTTACTTTTTGCTATAATAAATATCCAAAAATAAAAAATAAAAAAACAAATTTATTCATCAGTTTAGGCCGATATATTCTTCTACATATTTTTGGTAAAAAAAAAAATCGCAATCGGCGTTTATTGATTGGGTTGCGCAAAAGTTATAGCGCCTACAAACTATGGACTTTGATTTATGGCGTTTTTATTATTATTTTTTTTTTTTACTGGTAATGGCGGCAATCTGCGATTTTTATCGGTACTGCAATATCGGGGCGGACATGTCGGGCGTTTTTGACACTTTTTTTGGGACCAATGACATTTATACAGCGATCAGAAATTTAAATGTCCACTGATTACTGTATAAAGGTCATTGGCAGGGAAGGGGTTAACCTGCAGGGGGGCAGTGAAGGGGTTAACTATGCTCCCTGGGTGTGTTCTAACTGTGGGGGGCGGGGATGACAGGGGCATGACAGATCTAACTGATCCCAGTGACAGGGATCAGTAGATCTGGCATGCCCCCCCCTCACAGAACGGGGAACCGCCGTGTTTACTTCGGCGGTTCCCCGTTCCTCCTCTCTGTAAGGAGATCGCGGGTCTCCGGCGGACATCGGGTCTGCCCGACCAGCGGGCACGCTCCCGCAGTGTGCGGCGGCTTGCGCGCGTGCCACTCGCGCCCGCGGGAGCGCGCCCAGCAGGAGCCAAATGGACGTCCTCCCGGCATTTTAGAGCCGCACTGTAGCCGTCATTCGGCTATGGCGCGGATGGGAGGAGGTTAAGATAACAAACACGCCACACATCATTGGCCATTGCAGATTGTTTTATAATCATAGTTAACTAAAGCTCTATTTGTAGGAAAAAAAGGACGCAAATTTAGTTTGGGTACAATGTCGTATGACTGCGTAATTGTCAGTTAAATCGACGCAGTGCCGAAACGAAAAAAGTGCTCTGGTCCTAAGCTGGGAAATCCTTCCGGGGCTGAAGTGGTTAAAAAATAATATTTCCTTGGTTACATAATTATACATGGCCACGATGTCCATCAGATGTTTCACAAAATAAGGCTGGCACCTTCTCAATGCATCTGAAAATTACCTTATCCCTTAGAGATGTACCCTTAAGTGTGGTTGTAAACTCTTACCTATACCCAGTGAAGTGACTGACCTCTAGTGATACACAGAGGTGAAACAAATCCACCTACACAAGTTGTACCTGTGTATTTTCAGCCATTTGTCCTGTACATTCTTGAAAAACTCAGAGATAAAGTAAAGGATTTTTTTTTTCACAGACTCACAAAGCAGGGGGCGGGGAGCTGCAGTTACACACTGTACAAGAGCTTTGAAAGTCATTCTTCATAACTGAGGACTTCCAGCCCCCTTTTTAGCTTTGCTGCCCTTATCTGGAGTCCCTCCATTTCAAGCACATCCATCCTGTGGATTGGTGACCAGAACTGGATGTCATGCTTAAGATGTAGCCTAACCAAAGTTTTGTAAAGTGGCAGAATTATTGTTTTATCTCTTTAGTAAATGCCATTTTTTAAAAAGGTGTTTATTTAGATTTTTCAGAAACACCATAAAACAAAAAAAAAAAAATGAGAACAGCTTTCATCCATAGTATACATTGGAGGGATACAGAGAATTCTTAGCACTTCATGTACACAATAGGTATGTGAACCCACACTCTAGTCACCCGAACACCTATCAAGTTTTCTCCAAGAGATGAGAGCAGTGTGAAAACAGGATTATAAAAGTTCCCAGTGTCAAAGAGGAGAACCCAACTACATCCACACATACACATTCAACCCATCACACATACATTACCACACAGCTGCACCACGGTCCCTATCATATTCCAATTTGGCTAAGAAGCCAGCATAAACCAATATAAGGCATAGGGAACAATTGCCCCTAGTATGTGCCACATGAATTCACCTCATAAACGATAACCCATCTAAGGAGGCCGTGATAAGACTTCTCCTCAGAAAGCCTCAGAAACATCCAACCATGGCTGCCATATTTTGGTAAACCTTAGGGCACACACTACTTTTATATATATTTTAAATTTAGGTAAATCCCCTAAACATTACGAAAGAGTGCATGAGCTGCAAGAGGGACAGTATCCTTCCAGTGTAATAAGATAGTTTTATGAGCATAGAATAACAGTATGAGTAATAGAGTTCTGGCATGTGTCCGGGGGACATAGTCATTGAAACCCATAAGAGTCCAACTTCGGAGTGTGAGGTATTGGAATATTAACCACTTCAGCCCCACAAGTATTTCCCACTTTAGGACCAGAGCACTTTTTGCAATTCGGCACTGCGTCGCTTTAACTGATAATTGCGCAAGCGTGCAACGTTGTACCCAAATGAAATTTGCGTCATTTTTTTCCACAAATAGAGCTTTCTTTTGGTGGTATTTGATCACCACTGCGTCATTTCTGATCGCCGCTATAAACAAAAGAAGAGTGACGATTTTGCAAAAAAAACCCAAATTTCTTACTTTTTGCTAGAATACAAATCCAAAAAAAAAAATATAATTTTTTTTTTTCCATCGGTTTTGGTTGATTTATATTCTTCCTCATATTTTTGGTAAAAAAAATCACAATCGGCGTTTATTGATTGGTTTGCGCAAAAGTTGCCGCATTTATGGATGATGAGAATTCATTTCTGGGGTTTTTATTTTATTTTTTTATGTTTTACTGGTAATGGCGGCGATCTGCGATTTTTAGCGGTACTGCGATATTGCAGCGGTCATGTCGGACCATTTTGACACTTTTTTGGGACCATTGGCTATAAAAATGCACTGATTACTGTGTAAATGCCATTGGCAGTGAATGGGTTAACCTGGAGGGGCGCTCTAAGGGTTAACTGTGTTCCCTGGGCATGTTCTAACTGTATGTGGGCTGGCCTGGCTGGGGGAAGGGAGTGATCACGGCTTCCATATACAGGAAGCCTGTGATCACAGTTCTTCCCCCTCTATGAGAATGGAGATCCGTGTTTACTTAAACGGACCTCTGTTCTCTCACTGCGGGTAGCCGGTGGCGATCGAGTCCATTCTACCCGCTCCCTGCCCCCCCCCCCCGACACAGTGAGCGCGCCTCCGGCGGCGCACGCTCACAGTACTAGTTATCGCAGCCGCCGTCATATGACGGCGGTTTGCGATAATGAGACACTCTGTCGCTATCAGACTGCGGTCGGCAAGTGGTTAAGCTTGCGTTCAAAGAAGCTGAATAGATCCTTCCAGAAGGATGATAGACCCAGACAAGTCCAGAACATATGAAAAAAAATCAGCAGCAACAAGGTTACATCTAGAGCAAGCAATATCCAAACCCAGCCCCATACGGATCAGCTTGGATTGGGTATAGTGTAGGTGATGAACGTACTTAAATTGAATCAACTGATCAGCAGTGCTGATGATATCATGAAAGCAGACCTCTGTAACCTCTTCCCAGTCCTCCTCAGAAAGTTCAGGCAATAACAATAGCCATTTGCGATGAGAGTTCTGGAAAGGGTCAGCTCCCATCAACTGAAGATGACCATAAAAAGTTGCCACCAATTTGAAGATTTCCTGATAAGCCAGGAGGTCTTCAATGGAAGATTTTGTGAGCTCAATGGTCAAAGACCCAAATTGCATCCGAATGGCATTCTGCAAAAGGAGGTACTTTTTGTCAATGAATTTATTGTCAATGACTTAGGATTTCAAAGGGCACAAAAGTGTTATCATCGACTATATGAGTGAGGTGAGTAATACCAAGACGACTCCACCAGGTCAAGTCAGGATGACCTCAGAGCTCAGGAAGATTTGTATTCCTCCATAAGGAGGTGACTGTGTAAATATGTTTCCCCCCTCTCTCCATGCCATAAATCCCACATCAATAGGAGAGGATCCTGAGCCTCTAGATCCTTTGGATCTGTGTAATTCATCCCTGAGAGAGGTGGAGAGAGACGAAAGGATGACAGGAGTGTGGTGGAGGGAGTCTTGGGGACCAGAGTGTAGCCATTCATAGACATAAGTGAGCTGGGAAGCAGTAAAATAATTTCCTAGATTTGGGTTTGCCAGCCCTCCAACGGTTTTATCCGCCTGCAGAGAGGGCCTGACTATACAGGGCTGCTTACCATTCCAAAGGAAGGAAGAAAAGGTAGATTCAATATACACAAACAATTTCTTGGGAAGAAAAAGCAGGGCAGCTTTAAAGCATTACAAGAATTTTGGAAGGAAAATCATCTTGGAGATATTTATGCAACCAATTAAATTAAGGGGCAATGATATCCAGGTTGTAAGTTTACCAACCAGTTGTTTAACTATTAGAGTAATGTTTAGCTCTTAATATCTGGAGAACTCACCATGGATTTGGATTCCCAGGTACTTAAAAGGATGATTTTATTTACATATTTGATCTCTGTATGTAGTCAATAGGTATAGGAGGGCCCACAGGGAAGGCCTGCGATTTTTCCCAGCCCACCTGTAGGCCAGAGACCTCCCCAAATTCCTCCACCACCTGCAAAAGTTTAGCAAAGGAGCTCTCCTTACCATACAGGTAGACAAGGGCACCGTCCGCGTAGAGACATATCTTCTCCTCCAAGTGACCATAGCAGATGCCCCCAATCTCTGACGTACTGCCAGAGCCAAAGGCTCAATAGCGAGTGCGAACAGAAGTGGAGAGAGAGGGCAGCCCTGTCTGGTACCTCTCTGCAGGGAGAAGGTATTTTGACATCATTGTTCAAGAGAGATATGGGTCGATATAACCAACACAAAAGCTTATCGCTATCAGGTTTGTGTATAACATTAAGTGCTTCATTCATTGAGTCCGGAAGTTTCCCACTCTAGGGATTCCCGGAAGATTTTAAGTAATTTAGGGGCTAATTCTTCAATATGTGCCTGATGCCACTCTGAAGGGAGATCATCCAAACCCAGGGTTTTTTGAGGGTAGCGAGCAAATGGCAGCTGTTACCTCTTGTACCGTTAGGCGTTTATCTAACAGGAGTCGCTGATAATCACTAAGTACGGGAAAGTCTAATGAGGCAAAGAAACCTGTGAAGGTAGCTTCAGGAGGAGCCATCACATCCTCATACAACGGTCCATAGAACGATGCAAACATCTGGTCATCTGAGTCAGCGCATCTGAGGTAAGTGACCTATCAGGGAGTTGAAGTTCAGGAATTGAACAATCTTGAAAATCTGTATAGGGGAGGAACGCAAGAAGCCTACCATTTTTCCCCCCATGCTCGTGAATATGAGCAGAAAGGTACAATTGCTGTATTTTTGTTAGATCTACCATATGAAGTTGATGTGCCCTGTGGGCATCCGTCAGCATACCCCAGGTATCAGAGGACAGGTTCATCACATGACGGGATCATGCGTTATACAATGGTTTTTGCAACGCCTCCTGCTTGGCCCGCCCAACAGCTCTATAATGTTTGATACCGGAAATGTAGGAACCCCAAACCACCGCCTTAAAGGCATCCCAGACAGGTCCCACAGTGGTAGAGTCAGAATTAGAAGACCAGTAATTGGACATGTCAGTTGGGATGGAGTCATGAATTTCCGGTGTGGAGACCCAGAGGGGACTGAGCCTCCAAACCCGAAATGAGGGTCTATGGCCCAGAGTCAAAGCCATTTGAACTATGGAATGGTCGGATATTGTGGGATATTGTCTGACATAAATAGGCTATGAATTGAACACATGAAAGTAGATCTTTTGTGGTCAGTGCATAGTCCAGCCGAGAAAGAGCAAAGTAAGATCTAGACTGGCAGGAGAAAACCTTTACCATAGGATATTTCCATCGCCAAAGGTCCACATATCCATAAGCATCACACCACACACAAAATAATTTTGATTCAGACATTAGAGGTTTCAACCTGTACAATGCAGGCTGCATCACTGAGTTAAAATCTCCAACAATAATCATGAAACAAATTGGCAATGAGGCAAAATGCACACTCAATTTAGTAAACACTGTTGCCGTGACTGGAGGGGGAAGGTAAAGCGTGACCAACAAGAGAGAGACCCCATGTAAAATAAGAAATTGTCCCCTAGGGTCGGAAATAACCGTTGGCAAGAGAAAGGTAGCCCCTTACGGATTAGGATCGCTACCTCATGAGCAGAATTAGAATAAGTGGAGTGATAATTGTGGGAAATCCAGTATTTCTTTAACCACTTCAGCCCCGGAAGGATTTCACACTTTAGGACCAGAGCACTTTTTGCGATTCGGCACTGCGTCGCTTTAACTGACATTTGCGCGGTCGTGCGACGTTGTACCCAAATTAAATTTGCGCCCTTTTTTCCCACAAATAGAGCTTTCTTTTGGTGGTATTTGATCACCACTGCGTCATTTCTGATTGCCGCTATAAACAAAAGAAGAGCGACAATTTTGCAAAAAAAGAAACAAATTTCTTACTTTTTGCTAAAATACAAATCCAAAAAAAAAATATAAAAAAACATTTTTTTTCAACGGTTTTGGCCGATTTATATTCTTCCTCATATTTGTGATAAAAAAAAAAAATCGCAATCTGCGTTTATTGAGTGGTTTGCACAAAAGTTGCCGCATTTACAGACGATGAGAATTGATTTCTGGGGTTTTTATTTTTATTATTTTTTTTACTAGTAATGGCGGCGATCTGCAATTTTTAGCAGTACTGCGATATTGGGGCGGACATGTCAGACCATTTTGACACTTTTTTGGGACCATTGGCATTTATACAGCGATCAGTGCTATAAGAATGCACTGATTACTGTGTAAATGCCATTGGCAATGAAGGGGTTAACCTGGGGGGGTGCTCTAAGGGTTAACTGTGTTCCCTGGGTGTGTTCTAACTGTGTTGCTGTTTGACTGGCAGGGGGAGGAGAGTGATCACAGCTTCCACGTAGAGGAAGGCTGTGATCACAGCCTTTCCTCCTCTCACAGAACGGAGATCCGTGTTTACTTACACGGACCTCCGTTCTTTCACTGCGGGGGGGGGGATCGCGAGTAGCCGGTGGAGATCGAGTCTGCCGCACCCGCTCCCTGGCCCCCCCCCCGAACACAGTGAGCCGCCTCTGGCGGCGCGCGCTCACAGTGCATGATATGGCAGCCACCGTCATATGGCAGCCACCGTCATATGACAGCGGTTTGCGATATCGAGCCACCTTGTCGCCATCAACCTGCAGTTGGCGGTCGGCAAGTGGTTACAGCTAGAATCTTGGAGCCCATTAGTCTCCTGAAGAGGCACAATACATGTGGTTTATATTGTTTAATTCCTTCAAGGACAGATGCTCTTATAAATTTAGAGTTGAGTCTGTGAACATTCCACAAACAAATAGTTACTGTGGACAAGAAAGCATTAAAACTCCTAGGGCAGGAGAGAAACCGAGGGATGAAGGCCCGGTGGAGGTAGTCTCAGGCCCTATCATGGCTACATTGCTAATAAAAGGGAACCAGTGGCACACAGGTATTCAACAATACATACTTCATACATACAACATCAAAACTCTATACAGAAACAGCAATTACTCAGGAAGGGTAGCAATACCCCTGCCCATCTCCTGAAAAAACGAGTGTGCTTAGACCCTAAACTAAGATGGGGCACATGGCCATTAACAACAAACTGAAAAAAAAAAAAAAGAAAAACAGTCAGTGTCCAGCAGGAATGGGGTGGGTAAATCCCCCCCCCCCCCCCTCCATGGCAGCTCAGGCTAGCTCAGTAGCTGAAGGTCACGGGCTCTCTTGCAGGAGAGATATATGGTCAATCACTAAATGGCTTAATAAAGCCCAGAGCAGTTAAATAAACAAAGAGGCTGCAATGATGATAAACTGACATCTGCTATGAATGGGTGCACATACATCAGATGGGGGGTCTTGAGGGTTGGGAAAGTGATTCCCACCAAGACATGGCATCCTGAGGGTTATTGCCCTACTTTGTTTTGTATCAGCAGCTAACACTAAGATTAAAGAATATGTTACCCCAACATTTCATATTCCTGATATACAGTATCTCACAAAAATGAGTACACTCCTCACATTTTTGTGAATATTTTATATCTTTTCATGTGACAACACTGAAGAAATTACACTTTTCTACAATGTAAAGAGTGTACAGCTTGTAAAACAGTGTAAATGTTCTGGCCCCTCCAAATAACTCAACACACAGACATTAATGTCTAAACCGCTACACCCCTAAGTGAAAATGTCCAAATTGGACTCAAAGTCTTAAATTTTGTGTGGCAACCATTATTTTCCAGCACTGCCTTAACCCTCTTGGGCATGGAGTTCAGCAGAGCTTCACAAGTTGCCACTGGATCCTCTTTCACTCCTCCATGATGACATCAAGGAGCTGGTAGATGTTAGAGAGCTTGCACTCCTCCACCCTCTGTTTGAGGATGCCCTATAGATGCTAAATAGGGTTTAGGTCTGGAGACATACTTGGCCAGTCCATCACCTTTACCCTCAGCTTCTTTAGCAAGGCAGTGGTCGTCTTGGAGGTGTGTTAGAGGTTATCATGTTGGAATACTGCTCTGCGGTCCAGTCTCCAAAGGGAGGGGATCATGCTCTGCTTCAGTATGTCGTAGTATATGTTGGCATTCATGGTTCTCTCAATGAAATGTAGCTCCCCAGTGCTGTCAGCACTCATGAAGCCCCAGACCATGACACTCCTACCACCATGCTTGACTGTAGGCAAGACACACTTGTCTTTGTTCTCCTCACCTGGTTGCCGCTGCACACGCTTGACACCATCTGAACCAAATAAGTTTATCTTGGTCTCATCAGACCACAGGACATGGTTCCAGTCATCCATGTCCTTAGTCTGCTTGTCTTCAGCTAACTGTTGGTGGGCTTTCTTGTGCATCATCTTTAGAAGAGGCTTTCTTCTGGGAGGACAGCCATGCAGAACAAATTGATGCAGTGTGCGGCGTATGGTCTGAGCACTGACAGGCTGACCCCCCCACCCCTTCAACATCTGCAACAATGCTGAAAACACGCATAGGTCTATTTCTCAAAGACAACCTCTGGATATGAAGCTGAGCACCTGCTTTCAACTTCTTTGGTCGACCATGGTGAGGCCTGTTCTGAGTGGAACCTGTCCTGTTAAACCACTGTATGGTCTTAGCCACCGTGCTGCAGCTCATATTCAGGGTCTTGGCAATTTTCACCTAGGTCATCTTTATGTAGAGTGACAATTCTTCCTCCCACAAATAACTTCAGGTGAAATACAGGACTCTTTGAAAACATGTGGTGTGGCTGTTTCAAGATGCACAATAAGAAAGATGGGCTGCATGGTTGAGTCGCCAGAAGACAGCCATTACTATGCAAATGCCACAAAGTATCCCACTTACAATAAGCCAAACAGCACACAAGTCTCAAACCTTCTGGCACAAAGTCATTTGGAGTGATGAGACCAAAATTGAGCTTTTTGGCCACAACCATAAACGCTACATTTAGAGAGGAATCAACAAGGTCTGTGAAACACGGAGGGGGATCGCTGATGTTCTGGGGATGTGTGAGCTACGAAGGCACAGGAAATTAGGTCAAAATGAATGGCAAGATGAATGCAGTATGTTATCAAAAAATACTGAAGGAACACTTGCATTCATCAGCCAGGAAACTGCGCATGGGACGTACTTGGCATTTCAACATGACAATGATCCAAAACACAAGGCCAAGTCGACCTGTCATTGGCTACAGCAGAATAAAGCGAAGATTCTGGAGTGGACATTTGTCTCCTGACCTCAATATCATTGAGCCACTCTGGGAAGATCTCAAATGTGCAGTTCATGCAAGACAGACCAAGATTTTCCAGGAACTGGAGCCTTTTTGCCAAGAGGAATGTGCAGCTTTACCATCTGAAAAGATAATGAGCCTCATCCACAAAAGACTTCAAGCTGTAATTGACATTAAAAGGGGCAATACACGGTATTAAGAACTGGCGTATGTAAACTTTTTATCAGGGTCATTTTGGTAGTTTCTGTTTTCATTATGATTTAAAAAGAGTAAACACAGCTGAATGATAATAAATGGCTTCAGCCAAACACTAACCATGAGTGAAAGAAAAGTTTTTGTGTTATTATTCATATTCTCTGAAAAATGGCCAAGAAATCAAAACTTCTGCCAGGGTAAATTTATGAGCACAACCACATTAGTATCACTAACGACGTCAGATGGTGTCAGTTAAAGTCAGTTAGCATCCCTCCTGGCTAGTGTTAGCTAGTGCCAGTCCCTGATTGCCTGCAACACTATCACAGTCACACTATAAGTCGCTGATCACCGCCATTACTAGTAAAGGTTCTGTCTGGGTCCGTATTCTGGTCAGGGGCAGAATAATACTAGTGTCCCCAAAAATGTAGTGTTAGCAGGATTAGCCCTTGCGACACAGATCAGAAAACATTTTAGCCTAAATGTATGAAGAAATTTGATTTTATTGGATATATTTTTTAAAAAAAAAAGTAGATCATTTTTCTTTTCAAAAATGTCGGTCTTTTTTCATTTACATAATAAAAAACCAGTGTTGATCAAATACCAAAATAAAGCTCTATTTGTGTGAAAAAAATGATATCCCAGATAGCAAGCAATTGAGCTACAAGTTTGAAAATGATTTGCTAAGCTCTTGCCAGGCTTCACAAGCTTGTTGCACAATTGCAGCAAATCCGTACTGCATGACTCCAGATCAACTTTCTTTGCAAACACTCTGCAAGTCTGCTGCAAGATCTGGTTCAGTTATGTTGTGCAATAGTCATCCCACCACAGAGGTCACTGACTTGCAGAGCTCTTGCTGTAGACTCACCACTACAACTTAGTTCGATAGAGACTTACCTCTCAGCTTTGCTCCAAATTGAAAAAGTGTCAACTAGGACGCTTAAAGTTATCTGCAAGCTTACAACTTGCCAGTGAAAATGTGCAGCAAGTTAACAAGACTTAAAATTAAACGCAAGTTATCCTTACTATCTGGGATAAATTTCATTTGCGTACAGTGTTACATGGCCGAGCAGGAGAGGACCAGGTGGTGGCCTTTTTGGAGGAACATTTGCATTCATCAGCCAGGAAGCTGCGCATGGCACGTACTTGGACATTCCAACATGACAATGATCCAAAACACAAGGCCAAGTCGACATGTCATTGGCTACAGCAAAATAAAGTAAAGGTTCCGGAGTGGCCATCTCAGTCTCCTGACCTCAATATCATTGAGTCACTCTGGGGAGATCTCAAATGTGCAGTTCATGCAAGACAGCCCAAGAATTTCCAGGAACTGGAGGCTTTTTGCCAAGAGGAATGGGCAGCTTTACCATCTGAGAAGATAATGAGCCTCATCCACAAAAGACTTCAAGCTGTCATTGACGTTAAAGGGGGCAATACACGGTATTAAGAACTGGGGTATGTAAACTTCTGATCAGGCTCATTTGGGTAGTTTCTGTTGTCATTATGATTTAAAAAGAGTAAACACAGTTGAATGATAATAAATGGCTTCAGCCAAACACTAACCATGAGTGAAAGAAACGTTTTTGTGTTACCATTCATATTCTCTAAAAAATGGCCAAGAAATCATAAATTCTGCCAGGGTATGTAAACATATGAGCACAACTGTACCCCCCTGAAATGGGACTTTAAACAGCAACAACACCACCAAGATTAAGTAAAACCCAAATTTTATGGTCACTCACATAAGTGGTGATCTATATAAAATAGTATAAAGTTAGAACAGGTTGCGTCATCATTGCAAACAATTCAAAGTGCATAGATATACATAATTTATCCAAATTTCTCTCCAGTGATCCGAAAAGAAGTCTTCGGTACCCAACGTCTTTCAGGTCCACTCCTTTTGTCAGGGGTATTGTACAGGAGAATATATATTCAATAACTTATCACATAGAGCAAATGATGCAATGCTCAGACATAGCTGGTGTTCAAGTAGGGACTGTTAGTCACTGCCATAGAGGGCGTGATTGGAGGTTCAATGCGGCCCCCAGGTCAGACAAGATAACCCACGGGGGTCCTTTACTGAAAGTGGTCGCTATCGCAGATATGGAAATAGTAGCTGCAACCGGATGGTGAAAGAGGGGTCCAATAGCAGAGCTTCAGAATACCCTGTGCCATTGTCCAGTGGAGAGCGTGGCACTGTGCATAGCCTCCAGAGACTCCCCCTGCTGTATTCCTCCTGTCCATGCGCTGTCCTCCCTGGCAGTGCCTCTGCTTGTACAAAACCCGTGACAAAGGGCGTGGACCTGAAACGTGTCGAGTACCGAAGACTTGTTTTCACTGGAGAGAAATTTGGATAAATTGTGCATATCTATGCACTTTGAATTGTTGGCAATGATCACGCAACTTGTTCTAACTTTATGCTTTTTTATATAGATCACCACTCATGTGAGTGACCAGGTTTTAATATGTTTGAATAAAATTTGGGTTTTACTTAATCTTGGCGGTGTTGTTGCCGTTTAAAGTCCCATTTCAGGGGGTATACTATATTCTCTGATATCTAGGGATGTGGCAACCACCACCTGGTTTTGAAATGGTGGAAGCAATTATATATGTAAGTGGGAGATCATCCAGGATCCCCAGTATGCAATGGATGGGTTCAAGTGATGTGGCAACATGAAACACTGAGTTAATAGTACTAACCACTGCTTCCCAGTAATGAGGTAGTTTGGGGCAGCGCCATAGATGGTGTATAAGATCCCAGTTCATGGTGGTGCACTTAGCGCACAGTGGTGTCTGTAGGATACCCATGCGGTGTAGCTTTAAAGGGAGTGTAATGCACACAAAGCACAATGTATAGTTGGGAGAGTTTTTGGACTGTGTTCAGTGAGCTCTGTAATATCGACTCAAGGGCAAGGTCCCACAGCTCATCATCCATCGGACCCACATCTTGTTCCCATTTCTCTTTGGCTTTACAGGGGTAACCTTCTAGGTAGGACAGTAAGAGCATTCCATAACAATTAGAAATAAACCCCTTGGTATCTTGTACAGATTGAACATAAGGGAAGACAATATTGTCACGGAGGTGAAAAGAAGAGCACACCTTGGGGAGAAAAGAAAATTTTGGTCTCAAGTTCACCTTGTCCCTGTGCAATACAAGAAAATTCTCTATACAAGAAAGAGCTGCCAGCTCAAAAACATGCCTAACAGATGTAATGGCCACTTGGTAAAACCTGAAGAACTTGTGAGGAGAGGACCAGGTGGTGGCAAATCTGGGAGACAAATGCTTGATGCTGAAAAGCCCAAGAGACACCAACTGCTCTACTGAAGTGTGCTCTAATAGGGAAAGGAGGAACTCTATTCCCAAGAGCATAGGCTCTGGAAATAAGTTGTCGCAGCCAGGATAGCTAATACAAGAGCTTGCAGGGAAAACAAAATGAGGCACAGCTTGGTGAACAAAAGTTGTCACTGCAAGGTGGACTCTGACAGCCTTGTCAACATCTAGGCAGTTTTATTTTTTGCCATGTTTTGTATTAGGACATATGGAAGGGGAGACAATATTGTCATTGAGATGAAAAGAAGAGCACACCTTGGTGAGAAAAGAAGGTTTTGGTCTCAAGACCACCTTGTCCCTGGGCAATACAGGAAAAGTCTCTATACAAGAAACAGGCTCAGAAACCTGCCTAACAGATGCAAAGGCCACCGGAAAAGCAACTTAAGGTATCCCAAAGACATATCTCTAATTGGCTCAAAGAGGGATCTCTGGACCCCTCTGGAGTACACAGAGCACCAGCTTTAGATACCTCATGAAAATAGCAGAAAAACACTGTGCTTGGGTTGGACAATAGCTGCCAGCACAAAGAGTTTGGAGACAAACTGTAAAAACGTATATAGTAATAGAGTGCAGCACTGAAAAATCAAGTAACATACAGTCAGGTCCATAAATTTTGGGACATCGACACAATTCTAATCTTTTTGGCTCTATACACCACCACAATAGATTTGAAATGAAACTAACAAGATATGCTTTAACTGCAAACTTTCAGCTTTAATTTGAGGGTATTTACATCCAATTCAGGTGTATGGTGTAGGAATTACAACAGTTTGTATATGTGCCTCCCACTTTTTAAGGGACCAAAAGTAATGGGACAGATTAACAATCATAAATCAAACTTTCACTTTTTAATACTTGGCTGCAAATCCTTTGCAGTCAATTGCAGCCTGAAGTCTGGAATGCATAGGCATCACCAGACGCTGGGTTTCATCCCTGGTGATGCTCTGCCAGGCCTCTACTGCAACTGTCTTCAGTTCCTGCTTGTTCTTGGGGCATTTCCCCTTCAGTTTTGTCTTCAGCAAGTGAAATGCATGCTCAATCGGATTCAGGTCAGGTGATTGACTTGGCCATTGCATAACATTCCACTTCTTTCCCTTAAAAAACTCTTTGGTTGCTTTCGCAGTATGCTTCGGGTCACTGTCCATCTGCACTGTGAAGCGCCGTCCAATGAGTTCTGAAGCATTTGGCCGAATATGAGCAGATAATATTGCCCGAAACACTTCAGAATTCATCCTGCTGCTTTTGTCAGCAGTCACATCATCAATAAATACAAGAGAACCAGTTCCATTGGCAGCCATACATGCCCACAACATGACACTACCACCACCACCACCATGCTTCACTGATGAGGTGGTATGCTTTGGATCATGAGCAGTTCCTTTCCTTCTCCATACTCTTCTCTTCCCATCACTCTGGTACAAGTTGATCTTGTTCTCATCTGTCCATAGGATGTTGTTCCAGAACTGTGAAGGCTTTTTTAGATGTTGTTTGGTAAACTCTAATCTGGCCTTCCTGTTTTTGAGGCTCACCAATGGTTTACATCTTGTGGTGAACCCTCTGTATTCACTCTGGTGAAGTCTTCTCTTGATTGTTGACTTTGACACACATACACCTATCTCCTGGAGAGTGTTCTTGATCTGGCAAACTGTTGTGAAGGGTGTTTTCTTCACCAGGGAAAGAATTCTTCGGTCATCCACCACAGTCGTTTTCCGTGGTCTTCCGGGCCTTTTGGTGTTGCTGAGCTCACCGGTGCGTTCTTACTTTTTAAGGATGTTCCAAACAGTTGATTTGGCCTCACCTAATGTTTTTGCTATCTCTCTGATGAGTTTGTTTTGTTTTTTTCAGCCTAATGATGGCTTGCTTCCCTGATAGTGACAGCTCTTTGGATCTCATATTGAGAGTTGACAGCAACATATTCCAAATGCAAATAGCACACTTGAAATGAACTCTGGACCTTTTATCTGCTCCTTGTAAATGGGATAATGAGGGAATAACACACACCTGGCCATGGAACAGCTGAGTAGCCAATTGTCCCATTACTTTTGGTCCCTTAAAAAGTGGGAGGCACATATACAAACTGTTGTAATTCCTACACCGTTCACCTGATTTGGATGTAGATACCCTCAAATTAAAGCTGAAAGTCTGCAATTAAAGCACATCTTGCTTGTTTCGTTTCAAATCCATTGTGGTGGTGTATAGAGCCAAAAAGATTAGAATTGTGTCGATGTCCCAATATTTATGGACCTGACTGTACATAATAAACTTAGCACATTTAGTTATAAATCTGGGGAAAAAAAGCCCGTCCCCCAAATAACATCATCTATGACAAAGTGTGTAGGGTAGGGCCTACGAAGGTGATGTTATCATGCACCTGGAGCCGGATTGGTTGATGGCCAGTGTCCCGATCGCAGCAACCCATAGAAAAGGGGATTTTATTAAAACTTACCATAAAATCCTTTTCTCTGAGTTCACTGACAGACGCAGACCTCTTTGACATGTGGGTTATATGCACATCCTACTAGGAGTTAACTAGGCAAAAAGAAAGAAAGCAAGCTGGCCCCTCCCAGGGGGCCGTCCTCTCTCTCCCATATAACCCCCTTGCTCTGCTTAGCATATCAGTTCGTAACAAGCCGTACAAACACAACGCAGAGGGGCGGGTGCTGCGTCTGTCAGTGAACTCAGAGAAAAGGATTTTATGGTAAGTTTTAATAAAATCCCTTTTTCTCTTACGTTCACTGACAGACGCAGCCCTCTTTGACATGTGGGGATGTCTCAAAGCTGTGTCAGAAAAGAGTAAAACGACAACAACTGTACCCAACAGAAACCTCTCAGGAGGCGCCAGCCGCGCCTACACTGCCGCCTGTAAAACTTTATGACCAAAAGCAGCATCCGAAGATGCTGACACATCAACTTTATAAAACTTAGTAAACGTGTGCACAGAGGCCCAATTTGCCGCCTTGCACACCTGTGACACCGAGGCCTGGTGTCTGAAAGCCCAGGAAGTGCTAACAGCCCTGGTGGAATGAGCCATGACTGGGAAAGGGGGTACCTTGCCCCAAACAGAATACGCATGAGTCACGGTCTGTCTGATCCAACGGGAAACAGTAGCCGACAAGGCCGCCAATCCTTTGCGCGGACCGTCCATCAGTATAAACAATGCGTCAGACTTTCGAAAGGAGTCTGTAGCCGCCAAATACACCCACAAAGCCCTCACGACATCCAATGAATGTAACTCAAATTCCTTAGGATGTGAAGGATGCGGACACAACGAAGGAAGAACAATATCTTCATTAATGTGAAAAGAAGAAACCACCTTGGGTAAAAATGAAGGAGACGGGCGCAAGACCGCCTTGTCCTTGTGAAGGACCAAGTAAGGAGACTTGCAGGACAACGCTGCCAACTCAGACACCCGCCTAGCGGATGTAATGACCACCAAGAAAGCCACTTTCTGCGACAGCAATTGTAAGGGAATATCCCTGATCTTCTCATATGGTGGCTTCTGCAGCACAGAAAGCACCAAATTCAAATCCCACGGTGCCATGGGCAACCGTACCTGAGGAGCCACATGGCGCACACAAATGTACGAATCAACGAATGTGACGCCAAAGGTCGCTGAAAAAGAATCGCCAGAGCCGAAATCTGACCCTTGAGAGTACTCAAGGCCAATTTTTATCCAGACCCTGCTGCAAAAAGGCCAGGACCCTGGACACAACGTAAGAGCGGGGGTTCCAACCCCCTGCCTCACACCAAGCAATATAGGCCTTCCAGGTGCGATGATAAATCTTGCGCAAAGTACACTTGCACGCTTTCAGCATGGTAGGGATCACGGAGTCAGAGACACCCCTATCCCTCAACACCTGGGACTCAATAGCCAAGCCATCAAAGCCAGCGAGGGTAAAGCAGGGTGCAAGACGGGTCCCTGAGACAACAGATCTTCGCGCAGTGGAAGGCGCCAGGGAACATCTGCCACCATTCGCACCACGTCCGCGTACGACGGACGCCGAGGCCAATCCGGAGCCACCGGGATCATTGGAATCCCCTCCGCTTCCACCCTGCGCAGTAGCCACGGTAGAAGCTTGATGGGAGGATGGGCGTACAGAAGACGATACCGACCCCAAGGCGCTACCAGCGCGTCCGTGTCGACCGCCAACGGGTCCCTCGTCCTGCACACAAAAGGTTTTTACTTTGTGGTTGAACCGAGACGCCATGAGGTCCACATCTGGTGTGCCCCACTTGTGGCCAATCTGGCTGAACACTTCCGGATGGAGGGACCATTCCCCCTGACCCAGCGTCTGGCGACTGAGGAAGTCCACCTGCCAATTCTCTATGCCCGGAATGTAGATGGCGGAGATCGCCGGCACGTGAAGTTCTGCCCAGCGCAGAATGAGAGCCGCTTCCGCAGCTGCTGCCGAGCTCCTCGTTCCGCCCTGATGATTCACATATGCCACTGCCGTGGCATTGTCCAACTGAACCCAAACCGGGAGGTCGTGCAACCTTTCCGTCCAGTGGGCGAGACAGAGCCTGATCGCCCTCAGCTCTAGCACATTGATTGGAAGGCGAGATTCCTGCGCCGACCAGCGGCCCTGCGCAGACAACTGCCCCAGGACCCCCCCCCCCCCCAGTCCGATAGACTGGTGTGTCCGTCGTGACTATCGACCAATTCAGGGGAAGAAAAGACTTCCCCAACGTTAAGGCCGGGGCACGAAGCCACCATGTCAACGACCCTCTGGTCTGAGAATCCAATCTGATCAACTGGTCTAGGGACAGTGGGGACTTGTCCCACCGAAACAGAATCGCTTGCTGAAGGAGCCGAGTGTGACTCTGGGCGTAGGGCACTGCCTCGAAGGCTGAAACCATGAGCCCCAACACCTGCATACAAAACCGTAAGGAAGACCACCGGCATGACAGCAGGGTTCGCACCGCTGCTTGCAGTGTCAGTAACTTGGCTGGAGGTAGGAACACCTTCGCCTGCTCCATGTCCAGAATCAGACCCAGATATTCCAGGCGACAGGACGGCGACACCGTCGACTTCTGCAGATTGATTAGCCAGCCGAAGTCCTTTAACGAGGTCATGGTGATGGCCACATTCTCCTACAGAGCCGAAGCAGACTCCGCTCTCAAGAGCAGGTCGTTGAGGTATGCTACCACCGCAATGCCCCTCTGCCTCAATGGCGCCAGGGCCACCGGCTTGGTGAACACTCGAGGAGCAGAGGCCAGACCGAAGGGAAGTGCCACGAATTGGTAGTGAAGATCTCCCACCGCAAAGTGCAGAAAGCGCTGGTGCCGGAGACAAATGGGGACGTGGAGATAAGCGTCCCTGATATCCAGGGACGCCATGAAGTCCCCTTGGTGCAGGGCGGCCACAACCGAACGGACGGATTCCATCCGAAATTTTCGCGCTCTCACAAAGTGGTTTAACGCCTTTAGGTCTAGAACTGGCCTGTCCCTCCCCCCTTTTTTGGGGACCACGAATAGGTTGGAGTAGAAACCGTGAAACCTCTCCAACTGAGGTACTGGCACAATCACCCCCTGGTCGGAGAGTGCCTGAACAGCCCTTAAGAGGGCCTCCCGACGCCCCTGAGGGAGTCTCAAGTTTGATGGGAAGAACCTGTCTGGGGGTAGAGTGCTGAACTCTATCCTGTACCCGGAGGACACCACTTTCTGCACCCAACAGTCGGAAATGCGGGCAGTCCACCTGTCTACGAACCCCAGAAGACGTCCCCCCAACCCATCATGCAGAGGAGGGCATGTCCTCTGTCTTTACATTCTTGCGCTGCCAGGGACACTTCCCGGCCCCTGCGGCAGGCTTGCCGGGCCTCGACCCCTTGCCCGCTGCGCCAGGGGCACGAAAAAACCTCTTCTGACCCAAAGAAACAGATCCCTGCTTGCGGCGGACCTCCCGCCACCTGGGCACCGGAAGGAAAGTACTCTTCCCCCCAGTGAAATCCTTGATGATTTCATCCAACTGTGGCCCAAAGAGACGGCCACCCTGAAAGGGAAGATCCGGAAGACCTTTTTTAGACACGTGGTCACCCGACCACGAGCGTAACCAAAGAATTCGTCTGATAATGACTGCAAAAACAGACATCTTAGACAACATGGGAAGCAGGTCCAAAGCTGCATCACACAGGTACCGAATACCCTGAAACAAATGGTCTGCCTTCTGCGACGCTTCCAGCGTCCTGCCGCAGTCCAAATCATTCTGCAGCTCTGCCATACATTCAGACAGATATTGCGCCGCCATGGCAGAAGCCAGGGCCGGCCGTATGGCTGATCCTGCCAACAGGAAAAGTGCCTTGAACACTGCCTCCGTCCGCCTATCGGCTGGGTCCTTAAACGAGGGGGACCCTTCCAACGGAATGGTCGTTGCCTTGTTCAGGCGAGCCACCGGAGGGTCCACTGTGGGGGACTCCCACTTCTTCATGAAACTATCCTCAAAGGGATAGCGTATAGCGAAGTGTTTAGGTAGGGCGAAGGAATTCTGCGGACGCTGCCATTCCTGATAGACCAGGTGGTCAAAAAATGTATCATAAGGATAAGCCTTAGGCGACCTAGGTGGCCTAGCAGACCCACAAACACATGCGGACGCTTGCGACTCCCCTGCCTGGTCCAGTCGCAAGGACGCACGGATATTAAAAATCAGTGCGGCCACCAGCGCTTTTTCACGCGCAACTGAGGCCCCCTGGTCCTCTTCGTTGTCTGAGGGTACCAGCTCACCCTCAGAGTTCCACGGGGGTCCCCGTGACCCCCGAAGCCATTTCCGGTTCGGACTCGTCCCCTGAGGAACAAGGGGGAGGCGGGCGTTTTTTAGGGGCCCCCAGAGGGTTGCTCGGCCCCACCTGGGGAAGAAATTCCCCAAACACTGCCCTCAGCTGTTCCAGGGACACCAGGGCCCCCAGCGCAGGCTGTGCTGTCGCTGACTCCTCCTCAGAAGGGCCTGCAGGATCATCTGCCATCGCACCACCGAAACTGACAGTCAAATTTAGAAAAAAATGATCTGACACCCCCACAAAGCAGCCGCACCGCCACCCCACAGAACGCCATGGAGACCCCAGGAGGACTGCACCCACCGCTACCACACCCCAGGGAGAGCCCACCTATACTTGCTGTTTTGTGCCCACAGAAACTGCTCCCAGCAGGAGTACATAAAGGACCACCAGAAGAAGTGCCGTCTGTAGTCAGCCACACTGTCCCAAGCGAAAAGGAAAGTAAAATGGCAGCAGCACATTTTACACTACTCTAGGGACATCCAATATGGCCGCCGAGATCATCCACAAGAGGCCAAAGCCTGTGTGCAGACCGCGACTACAGCAAAATGGCCGCTGCTGGCACTAGAGGGAAACCCTCAGTAAAATGGACGCGGCTACGGCAAAATGGCGGCGATCTGCCGCAAAATGGTTGCGGATCGCCGCATGGTGGTAAAAAAATGCACAGCTGTGGATTTAAACGGGGTGTGGAGCGGGGGGGGGGATGAGGGAGGGGGGCGAGGACACCCAGGAGGACACTAGCCCAGCGACCACCCTCCACCGGCCGGAAAATCGCTAAAGTACGCCCAGCACCCCCCCTCCGCTCCCCTAGGGGGGAAAGAGGGGGTCACTCACCACTCCAACGGGCGTAGCAGGTAGCCACCCGGTCGCAGACTTTCCTCCCCATCCGGAAAGGGATGCTGCAGGCCAAAGCCCCTGGAGAGGCACCGATTCCGGTCACCGGGCATAAGTGGGGGTCACCCACTGGCCACCCGCACGGAATGGGCACGATGCGTCGGGTCCCGCCACAGCATAGGACTAGCTCGCATCGGTCGGCCGTGCTGGGGAGAGTGCAGGATTCTAATTATCCTCTATGCCCCAGCCGGCTTCTTGATAGCAGTCTTCATCAGATAGCTTGAAAAAAATAAAAAAGCAACAGCAAAAAATATAAACCGCAGGTCCCATAAGGGAGCCAGGTCAACTCCTTGCACTAGGCATATTAAAACTGATATGCTAAGCAGAGCAGGGGGTTATATGGGAGAGAGAGGACGGCCCCCTGGGAGGGGCTAGCTTGCTTTCTTTCTTTTTGCCTAGTTAACTCCTAGTAGGTTGTGCATATAACCCACATATCAAAGAGGGCTGCATCTGTCAGTGAACGTAAGAGAAATGCTACTACTGTTGTCTGGATGCATTTGTTAAGCCTATTTAAATGTGAGTGCTATTCTTATTCCTATTTCTATAATACGCTTTGTCAAACGGTTTTACACTATGTGACTGTCTTTTGCATCTTGTCTTTACACTATGTGACTGTCTTTTGCATCTTGTCTTTGAGCAAACTGGGAGACATGTACTCGTACTCATCTTCTGGAGGATGTTAGAATTGGATGTGACCATTGTACTGTGCTAAGCACTGTTAGACCTATCTGTTTGTACAGAGGCCATTGCAATTTGGTAAGGAGCTGCAGTGTATGTCCTTACACTAGGTGTATTTTTTTCTGTTACTAGTTGGAATACTTTGGCACACTTTTTAAACACATGATGGTGTTTTACTATTGGATTAAGAAGAGCTCCTTGTTTGTAAATGTTTTCCTTTTTTTGCCATGTTTTTGTTCCATCTTTCACTATAGACTTTGATCGATTGTTTTATTCACAAGACTTTTTCTATATATAGATTTTGTCATTTATGTATATTTATTACTAAACATGTGAAGTTTATTATGAATGTTACTTGATTTTTCAGTGGTGCACTCTATTACTACAACAGGTTTAGATACCAAGGTGACACAGAAGATCGAACTGGGGGATATACAGTATATAAGTATCTCCCTGAAGAAAAGTCTTGATTAAGGACTGTAAAACAAGACATTTCTGGAAAAGAATGGTTTAAGCAAAAATCTGTCCCTTAGGAGTACTGAGGGTCAGACACGGGTTAAGGTCAAGAGAAAGTCAAAATACAAACAGAGTATTACCTGGGATTAAGATGTTTATCCTCCAGACATTCAGGCACAGTAAGCCTTCCATTAGAGATGGTAATATGGTAGATCCTACAGGAGGTTGTTGTTTTTTTTTTTTTTTTTGCTTAGAGTAAATTAAGGAAACCGAGACAGAGAAACCCCCTATTCTTCAGGACCTTGGTTTCAACAGCCATACCGTTATAGCCAGACAAAGACAGAAAAGCAGCATGGAATAATAGGGGTCTTTTCTGTTTGTTGTTGGATAAGGAGGCCAGGATGCCCATATCTGTTTTCCCCCACCTTTGACAGAGATATTGAAAGATCTCAGGGTGCAGACACCACTCCCTCGGGTACAGGTGTTGGTGGCAGAGGCAGTCCATATAGGTGTCAATTTCTTTCATTCAACTAGCGGGTTGAACATAAAAAACATTCCCATTGACCCATTGTATTCCGACAGCGGGAAGACTTCCCCCTGTCAGAATACTGGCTGGCAGCGCTGATCGAATAGCAAAAATCTGATTTGATAATTCGACATCTGTACAACATCCATGCCTTACATGGATCAAAATGCGGTTCCCCGCTGAACCGGTCGAATTTCGATTCATGTATGGCTGGTTTTAAGAAGTCCATGTGCCAATTAACTTTCTCACCTCTAGGGCAGATAAGGGGAACCACCATATCAAGGAGAGCTTTGTTTGGCTGGATGATCCATAGATTTGATCTGTTTATTCTACAATGTGAGGCTGTTGATTTGAAGCAAACTTAGGGGTGCTTTTTTGACCTGAGGGTCCACATGTCCAGGGCATGAGAAGGAATGACTTTGCATACACCAGGACAGAATTAGAGATCCAACATTTCAGAAAAAACATTTCTTTGGCTGAGCAAATGCATAGGACGATCCAGAGGGAGGATTTGATTGTTCCACAACATGTTAGGTTGAAGTGACCTGTAGGGAAATTTGGCAAAAGGAACTGCCCTTAAGGAGGCTACCATTAGGCTCAGAATCCTTATGCAGAAATGAACCGAGGAGTGCTTCTAGATCAGAGGGTCCACATGTGGGAACATACAGAGGAAACCTTTTCTGGAGATCAGAAAATTTTGGCTTGGGCTTTGCCCAAGATTAGACCCAGGTACTCTAGACTGTGTGAGGGCTGGAGTGCAGAGTTTGGAAAACAAAATGATAAACCAGCCAAAAGTTTGAAGGGATTGCCTCATCTTTTGGATGTTGACAGATATGTCTGGGGCAGAGGCGTCCTTCAGAAGAAGTTAGTCCAAAAACCCTGTGACAATAATGCCCTGGGTCAGCAAAAGAGCAAGAAATGGGCAAACACTTTTGTGAACACCCATGCTGTGAAGGAAAGCCCAAATGGTAGTGTTAAAAATGTAAGTTTTAGTCTTCCACAGCAAAACGCAGAAAGCATTGGTGTGGCAGTAAGATGGGGATGTGTAGATAGGCATCTTGTATGTGTACTGATGCTAGAAATTCCTCTTGACTGATAGAAGTAAAGACAGGTCTTGCATCCGGATTCCATCTGGAATTTTGGTACACAACATAATCTGTTTAGAGATTATAATATGGGGCAGATGCCTTGTTTGGTTTGGGGGCTGTGAATAAGCTTGAATAAAAACCTCTGAACCTTTCTCTGAAGCAACTGGTACAACCACCCTTTGTGATTGAATTTGGTCCAGATGGACAATAAATCTGGCAGAGTTTCTATTCTATTCCATTCAATTTTGTACTCCTCTGAAAAAAACTGATTGTACACAGAGATCAAAGATGTCTCAGATCTAGACTAGACTTGTGCAAAGGCTAACAGACGCCCCCTCTACACAGAGGAATGGGGGCATCCCTTCATTGTGAAGAGGGATTTTGGACAGGCTTGATGGGGTCTCACAGATTCAAGGCTTGAAACGAAAGGAAGTGCCCTCCTTTGGATGTGGCATAGAAGTACCTTTCCTCTATCTTTCCAACTTCCTTGATAAATGCAACAAGGGATTCCCCCAATAGGCATTCAATGTCAAAAGACATGTGTAAAAAGCTGAAGCCTCTTACAAGTGGCTTCAGCAGTCGAAGCCTTTAACCAAAAAAAAACTTGCGTATATGCAGAGACTTGGGCAATCAAAGACAGGTTCCAGATCTATATTCATTTGTCTTTTGCAGTTAACAATAGTCTGGCAGACAGATGTAGCATAGCATCAAATGGAGGGCGCAGAGCTGGATCTAAAAGGGCAAAGGGGGCCTTAAAGAGGACTTTAAAACACCCATGAATAGAATCCTTAATAGATGGAATGCCCCCAATAGAAAGGGTAAAATATTTATTGGGGAATAAAATGGCAGGATCTACTACAGGAACAGCCCCCTTTTTTTCCTAATGCAAACTTAACTCCTTAAATGGAGTTTGTTGCATTCAAACCCTCTCCTCCTCCACAATCACAAATGTCATTTATTTTTATATATATATATATATATATATATATTTTTTTTTTTCTGGCCCCATCCCTGCCACCATTCCAGCCTAGGCCAGAATGGCATGTATCTGGTCCAGTAGCCACCAGGGATACCCACATCACATCTGCCAGGAGGCTCCAGGACCAGGTGCCAGGACGCCATAACTTGAAAGGGACCGCTAGCTGAAGAGGACAAAATTGACGGTGCGGGACCCAGGCTATGTCACCTGAACAGCAGACCGCAGTGGGATAATACAAAAAGAAACCCACAGGTGGAAGTGAAGTACAGCTTTAAGTTCCATTTCCAAGGAATAAAGTTCATCAAAAAGCCTAAAGTTAAATTCCAGGTATGCATATTTTTGAATAGCTATATTGGTCCAGCTTTGACCAATGTAGCTATGCATATGCTTGTATCTTTCTTTCTGTTGCTTGCTTGACACATGCAGAACACGTTGCATTTTCTCAATGATGGTAAAACATTCTTTGATTGGATGAGGTCGAGATTGTGACATCAGCGCCCCACCGCTCCACCTCATCCAATGAGAGTATGCTTTGCATTCAAAGAGAAGATTCAAAGTGTTTTCTAAATGATGCCTGTGCAGGGGACCCAAAAGCTAGTGTATAGTAAAGGTGTCTACTACAGTGATTTTGAGCTTCCACAGGGATGATCCAGGAATGATTCATGTATACTTACATTGACCCAAACTGGACAGATGTAATTGTGCACAAATATGCTTACCTGGAATTCAGCTTTAAGAGGAATGAATATCCTTTCAGAAATAAGCCAATCATCAAAGTGCGCATTCAATTTGTGTCAATGAATGGAAAACGCCTTAGTATTTTTCCAGTCTCTTAGTGCCCATAGGGGCTTGTTTTACCTGTGGAGAACCAGGTGCTGCTATGCAAAGACTAGTTTGCATCACATCATTCTGTGTGTTCACAGTGGAATGCATTTGTTGAGAAGCCATAGCTTGTGGCTCAAAGAATGCAAGGGTTAAAAACTACTCTGCAGCTTCCAGCTACAGTATGTGCATCCCCATCACCTTCCTTTATTTCATCCTTAAAGAGGTTTGAAGGATCCAACTCTGATTCAGGAACAGGGTCAGCAGAAAGAGAGGAAGTGTGGCATTTTTGGCCTCTGGAAAACAAAGGACCTGTGAGTGGCAAACTTTCTGAGAGGGAGCGTCTCAGGTGGAGCTAGAGTCAGAGCAGAAGAGTGGTGTCATAATAGAACAATGCTCCTGGACAAGGTAACAGCTATCACATTTGAGTTCAGATTTTCCTCTAGTCCATTAGAACACATGTTGTTAGGATCTTTTGTCCAAGTTCCCAATGCGCATTTGATCTGCCTTCACAGTAAATGCAGTCAAAATGTATATTTCCATGTTTGGATACAGGAGGTGCTATACCAATTCTGTAAGATCTGGTGAGCAGAAGGGCGTTAGCTAGGAGGTAGCATGGTCCTGAGACCAAGTCTGGGTGTGAAAAAAAAAATGCCAACTGTTGGCTGGCTGCATGCACTGGGGTCTGGATGCGGTCTCCAAGGTAAACACAGAGCATTACCAATTCCAGAGCAATAAGCAGTAAAATCTTGATGGAAATGTCTTGAAAAGGGCAACCCTAGTAAAGTTTTTTCCAGTTTCCAATCACCAGAAGGTAGTCTGCATATAACCCATGGTCTTTGATTACAAGCCTGTATCCTGTCCTGCATGGGTAAGATAAACTGAAATCCTGCCTCTGGAGGCAATAATGTCTCCCACAATACATTCAGTTGAAGCAATCAGTCAAAGAGAGAAAGCTAGCATATGAAGGGAGGGGTGGTGTCCCTCAGTGGACTCAAAGGCTTTTTACAATAATCCTATTTTCTATATTTTCCATTAAGGCCCATAGCCTGATAATAAGCAACATAGGGGTGTCCAAAAGCAGTCCAAACAGAGGAGTGATACAATTAAAACAATAAATGCGAACCAGCCAAACAAAAACACAGCCAAAGCAAAAGGCAAACCAAGGTCATTAAAATAGCCGCTTGCAGAATCTTTCAACTAAAATTAGCATCTGCAGAGACAGATATGTTGACTTTGTGAAACTTTGACAATGTACAGTGAGTAAAATAAGTATTGAACATATCTCCAATTTTTCTAGGAAAATATATTTCTAAAGGTGCTATTGAAATTAAATTTTCACCACATGTCGGTAACAGCCCATGCGATCCATACATACAAAGAAACCAAAACAAATATGTTCAGAAATTAAGTTATGCGTAATAAAATGGAATGACACAGGGAAAAAGTATTGAACACGCTAACTTAAATGTATTTAATACTTCGTACAAAATACTTTGTTGGTAATGACATCTTTGAGACGCCTCTTGTATGGAGACACTAGCCGCATGCATTGATCAGGTGTGATTTTTAGCCTATTCTTCCACACAGAGTTCAAATCTTGCAGGTTCTGTGGGCCTCTTCTATGAAATCTGATCTTTAGTTCTTTCCATAGATTTTCAATTGGATTCAAGTCGGGTGATTCTCCCAGTATTTCATAAGCTCGTCTAAATGTTGTGCAGCAAACTTTAAATGAGCTTTGCTTAATGTTTTGTTTGAAATAATTGTACTGGCTAATTCCAGGTCTTTCTGAAGCTCTCCACAAGTGATCCTTGGTTCTTGGATAACTCTTCGGATAATTTTTTTTCACTTTTTTTTCAGAAATCTGGTGAGGAGCACCTGGTCGTGGGCAGTTTATGGTGAAATTATGTTCTTTCCACTTCTGGATTATGGCTGCAACAGTGCTCACTGAAACATTCAGAAGTTTAGAAATCCTTCTGTAACCAATATCATCAGTATGTTTTGCAACAATAAGGTTTCGAAATTCTTGAAAGAGCTGTTTGCTTTTACCCATCATGAGATGTTTCTTGTGTGACACCTTGGTAACGAGACACCTTTCTATAGGCAATCAGTTAAGACTGAACCAGCTGATATTGATTTGCACTGACAAGGGGCAGGATTGCTTTCTAATTACTGATAGATTTCAGCTGGTGTCTTGGCTTTCCATGCCTTTTTGCACCTCCTTTTTTTCATGTGTTCAATACTTTTTCCGTGTGTCATTCCATTTTATCACATATAATTTCTGAATTTATTTGATTTGGTTTCTTTGCATGCATGGATTGCATTGGTCTTTACCGACATGTGGTGAAAATTTAATGTCAATAGCACCTTTAGAAATATACAGTATCTCAAATTTGAGTACACCCCTCACATTCTTGTAAATATTTTATTAGATCTTTTCATGTGACAACACTGAAGAAATGACACTTTGCTACAATGTAAAGTAGTGAGTGTACAGTTTGTATAACAGTGTAAATTTGCTCAAAATAGCTCAACAGACAGCCATTAATGTCTAAACCTCTGGCAACCAAAGTGAGTACACCCCTAAGTGAAAATGTTCAAATTGGGCCCAAAGGGTCAATATTTTGTGTGGCCACCATTATTTTCCAGCACTGCCTTAACCCTCTTGGGCATGGAGTTCACCAGAGGTTCACAGGTTGCCACTGGAGTCCTCTTCCACTCCTCCATGATGACATCACGGAGCTGGTGGATGTTAGAGACCTTGCGCGCCGCATCTTTCCATTTGAGGATGTCCCACAGATGCTCAATAGGGTTTAGGTCTGGAGATATGCTTGGCCAGTCCATCACCTTTACCCTCAGCTTCTTTAGCAAGGCAGTGGTGATCTTGTGGGTGTGCTTGGGGTCGTTATGTTGGAATACTGCCCTGCAGCCCAGTCTCTGAAAAAAATTTACACTGTTATAGCAAAAAAACACCCACTGACCTAGCGGAGTGGTCTTTAAAAAGAGGCACTTTATCTCATAGGAACTGAAAATATAGGCCTGTACTTTAACCACCTCACTTCCGCCCACCGTCAAATGAAGGCGGCGCAGAACTGCTATTGTTCTGGGACGACGTCATATGACGTCGTCCCTTTAAGCCGGGATTGCACGCGATCGGGCGCGCGCATCCCGACTCTGTTGGTGTCGGCGTGTCCCCAGGACACACCGCGTCACCGACAGGGGTGAACAGCCATTGGTTATGGCTGTTTACCATGTGATCGGCCGTCACAAAGTCACGGCTGATCACAAATGGCACGTCCGCCGTTCGCACGGCGCATGCACGCGATCGGGAGCGTGCTGCGCGTTGGTGGCGGCGTGTTCCCGGGGAACACTGCCTGTCACCGGCACAGGTATCAGCCGCCGGCCGGAGGCTGTTACCTTGTGATTGGCTGTGATCTACTTCACAGCCGATCACATCCAATGTAAACAGAGCGGTAACTCACTGTTACCAGCTCTTCTCTCCTCACACAGTGTCCAGTGTGAGGAGAGAACAGCTGGGATCAGTGAGTTACTGATCTGTACAGTAAAAACACACTGTCACCTGCCCCCCCCAATGGACCTGTCACCCCAACAGTCACCCCATCTGCCTCCATAAAGGGTACCTGTCATCATAAAGTGCACCTGTCATCATAAAGAGCACCTGTCACCCATCAGTGACCATGGCATGTCACCCGTCAGTGACCACCACCAGTCACTCGTCACCCATCACTGACCACCACCCGTCACCCATCAGTGACCACCGCCAGTCACCTGTCACCCATCAGTGACCACCGCCAGTCACCCGTCACCCATCAGTGACCACCGCCAGCCACCCGTCACCCATCAGTGACCACCGCCAGTCACTTGTCACCCGTCACCCATCAGTGACCACCGTCAGTCACCTGTCACCCGTCACACATCTGTGACCACCGCCAGTCACCTGTCACGCATCTGTGACCACCGCCAGTCACCCGTCATGCATTAATGATCACCACCAGACACCGGTCACCCATTAGTGACCACCGCCAGACACGCGGCACCCATCAGTGACCACCGCCAGTCACCCATCAATGACCACCACCAGACACCCGGCACCCATCAGTGACCACCGCCAGTCACCCATGACCCATCAGTGACCACCGCCAGTCACCCATCATTGACCACCACCAGTCACCCATCAGTAACCACCACCACACACCCGGCACCCATCAGTGACCACCGCCAGTCACCCATGACCCATCAGTGACCACTGCCAGTCACCCATCAATGACCACCACTAGACACCCATCACCGACCACCACCAGACACCCGGCACCCACCACCACCAGACACCCGGCACCCATCAGTGTGCACCGCCAGTCACCCATCAGTGTGCACCTCCAGCCACCCATCAGTGACCACCATCAGTCACCCATCAGTGACCACCACCACACACCCGGCACCCATCAGTGACCACCACCAGTCACCCATGACCCATCAGTGACCACCGCCAGTCACCCATCAGTGACCTCTACCAGTCACCCGTCACCCATCAATGACCACCACTAGACACCCATCAGTGACCACCACCAGTCACCCATCAGTGACCACCCCCAGAGACCCATCACCCATCAGTGACCACCGCCAGTCACCCATCACCTATCAGTGACCACCGCCAGTCACCCATCACCTATCAGTGACCACCGCCAGTCACCCGTCACCTATCATTGACCACACGCCCGGCACCCATCAGTGACCACCGCCAGTCACCCATGACCCATCAGTGACCACCGCCAGTCACCCATCAGTGACCTCTACCAGTCACCCGTCACCCATCAATGACCACCACTAGACACCCATCAGTGACCACCACCAGTCACCCGTCACCACCAGACACCCTCACCCATCAGTGACCACCACCAGACACCCATCAGTGACCTCAGCCAGTCACCCATCAGTGACCACAGCCAGTCCCCCATCAGTGCCCATCACCAATCACCTGTCAGTGACCGTCACACCCATGAGTAAACATCACCTGTAAAAGTCTCACACATGTGGTATCGCCATACTCGGGGGGAGTAGTAGAATGTATTTTGGGGTGTCATTTTTGCTATGTACATGCTATGTGTTGGAAATATCATATAAATGGACAACTTTGTGTAAAAAATAAAAGCGTTTTCATTTTTTCCCCACATTTTCCAAAAACTACTGGAAAAAAAAGTGACATGTTCAAAAGACTTATTATGCCTCATAGATTATACGTTGTAGTGTTTGCTTTCCAAAATGGGGTCATTTTGTGGGCAATTCCATTGTTCTGGTGCTCCAGGGCCTTCAAAAGTGTAATAGGGTGTTGAGAAATGAGATGTGTAATTTATGCTTGTAGAATGCCTGAAGGTGCTAGTTCAATGTTGGGCCTCTGCATGTGGTCAGGCTATGTAAAAGTCTCAAACATGTGGTGTCACCATACTCAGGAGGAATAGCAGAATGTATTTTGGGGTGTCATTTTTGCTATGTACATGCTATGTGTTGGAAATATCTTATAAATGGACAACTTTGTGTAAAAAAATGCGTTTTCATTTTTTTCCCACATTTTCCAAAAACTACTGGAACAAAAATGAACCGTTCAAAAGACTCATTATGCCTGAATGATTATTCGTTGGGGTGTTTGCTTTCCAGAATGGGGTCATTTTGTGGGCAATTCCATTGTCCTGGTGCTCCAGGGCCTTCAAAAATGTGATAGGTCGTCATGACATTATTTCCCTAGAATACCTGACGGCGCTCCCTGCATGTTGAGCCTCTGTATGTGGCTGTGTGTCTGTGAAAAAGTCTCAGACATGTGATATCTCCATACTCAGGAGGAGCAGCAGAATGTGTTTTGGGGTGTAATTTGTGGTATGCATATGCTGTGTGTGAGATATAACCTGTTACAATGACCATTTTGTGAAAAGAAAAAAAAAAGAATAACAAAATCTTCATTTTGCAAAGAATTGTGGGAAAAAATTACAACTTCAAAAAATTCACCATGCCTCTTACTAAATACCTTGGAATGTCTACTTTCCAAAAAAGGGGTCATTTGGGGGGTATTTGTACTTTCCTGGCTTGTTAGGGTCTCAAGAAATGAGATAGGCTGTCAGTATATCAGGTGGGATCAATTTTCAGTGATTGGCACCATAGCTTGTAGACTCTATAACTTACACAAGGACCAAATAATATACACTTATTTGGGTTATTTTTACCAAAGATAGGTAGCAGTATAACTTTTGGCCAACATTTACAAAGAAAAATTACTAATTTGCAAAATTTTATGAAAGAAAAAGGCATTTTTTCACAAAATTTTCAATCTTTTTTTATTTATAGCACAAAAAATAACCCCCCCCCCCTAGTGATTAAATACCACCAAAAGAAAGCT
>BLSH010305993.1:380890-409433 GCA_018402905.1 Glandirana rugosa | reverse complement strand
TCGAAGGACGAAACCATGAGTCCCAACACCCGCATGCAGAACCTTAGGGAGGACCTCCGGCGCGACAGTAGGGTCCGAACCGCCGCTTGCAGCCCCAATAGCTTGTCAGGAGGCAAGAACACCTTCGCCTGCACCGTGTCTAGAATCAGACCAAGGTACTCCAGGCGACATGAGGGGGTTAGCGAGGACTTTTGCAGGTTGATGAGCCAACCGAAGTCCCTTAGTGTAGAGGCCGTGATTCTCACGTCCTCCTCCAAGGACACTGCCGACTCCGCCCTCAAGAGCAGGTCATCAAGGTACGCTACCACTGCGATACCTCTCTGTCTTAGCAGTGCTAGGACCGGTGCCAACACCTTGGTGAACACCCTGGGAGCCGAGGCCAGACCGAAAGGTAGGGCCACAAACTGGTAGTGCAGGTCTCCCACTGTGAAGCGCAGAAAACGCTGGTGTTTTTGGCAGATGGGAACGTGCAGATAGGCGTCCCTGATGTCCAGGGACGCCAAGAATTCCCCTTGATGCAGGGCGGCAACAACCGAGCGAACGGACTCCATCTTGAACTTCTGTGCTTTGACAAAGCAGTTCAGAGCTTTGAGGTCCAAAATCGGTCTGACCCCGCCCTTTTTGGGCACCACAAAGAGGTTTGAGTAACAACCGCAGAACCTCTCCTCCAGTGGAACTGGCACCACGACGCCCATGTCCGCAAGGGACTGGACCGCGCCTAACAGCTCCTCCAGACGCCCCTGCGGGAGTCTTAGGTTTGAGGGAAAGAACCTGTCTGGGGGCAGAGCTTTGAACTCTATCCGGTGGACACCATATCCAGGACCCACCGATCGGAGATGTGAGCTGTCCAGCAGTCCGCAAACTCCAATAACCGCCCCCCCACCCGAGAGATGGGCGGGGGCAACCCGTCACGCTGAGGAGGGCTTATCCTCCGCTTTACCGGGTTTCCGTTGCCAGGCTCTCCGTTTGGGTTCCGGAAGAAAGAGACTCTTCCCCCCCGTGAAATCCTTAATGATTTTGTCCAGCTGCGGTCCAAATAAACGACCCCCCTGGAAGGGAAGGTCAGTGAGGCGTTTCGTAGACGCCTGATCACCCGACCAAGACCTCAGCCACAACACCCGTCTGAGGATTATAGCAAAGGCTGAAATTTTCGACAGCATGGGCATGATGTCCAGCAGGGAGTTGCACAGATAATGGAGGCCTTCCTCCACGTATTGCACCTTATGCAACTCCATCCTCGCACAATTGCAACGCAAATTATTGCTCACCGAGGAGAGGCACTCAAAAAGAGACTGTGCTGTCATTGCCGAGGCCAGAGCTGGCCGCATAGCAAAACCTGCTACCTGAAAGATAGCCTTAGACACCATTTCCGTGCGACGATCCGCCGCGTCCTTAAAGGTGGGCGAACCCTCCATAGGAGGGGTGGTAGCCTTTTTTAGACGGGCCACCGGTGGGTCCACCGAAGGGGAAGCCCACCGCTTAAGGAAGGCATCCTCAAAGGGATAGCGCACCGCAAAACGCTTAGGCAAGGTGAAGGAATTTTTGGGGGAACCCCATTCCTTAAAAACAGCCCGCTCAAAAAATTGATCATAGGGAAAAACCCTAGGAGACTTAGGAGGCCTCATAGACCCACAGACATAAGTGGAAGTCTGCGCCTCCTCAGACTGATCAAGGCACATGGCCTGGCGAATGTCAGCAATTAACACCGCTACAATTGCCCTGTCGCGCGCCACTGAGGCCCCCTGGTCCTCTTCAGTATCTGAGAGGACCAATTCGCCTTCAGAGAGTTCCACGGGGATCCCCATGACAACCGAAGAGACTTCATGATCTGAATCCTTGCCCGAGGAGACATGGGGGGCCAAGCGCTTAGCGGGGGGGCTCCGGGCCCGGAGCAGTAACCACCTTTGGAATGAATTCCACAAAAGGAGCCCGCAAAAGGTCCAAAGTGACCGCAGGGGCTTGTGCGGATCGCTGCTCTGTCGGTTCAAAATCAGAGGACGCTGCAGGGTCCATAGCCGCCGCGTCGCCGTCCCCAGACATAGGCCTGAATGGGACACCCCCCCCACGTAAACACCACCACCACCTGAGACCACCCAGAGAGCCTGGGAGGACAACCTAAGCCAACACCCCAAGAAACCAGCCAAACCTGCTGCTTCTAGCCCTGTAGCCTGTGAGCGCTGTGAGAGAAAAAGCGCGCCTGGGGACTGTACCACACGTGCAGCTGCCGCCTCTCTGAGGAGAAAGCGCGCGCAGTTACACAGAGTGCAGTACCACAAATCGCCACCGGGGAGAAAATGGCGCTCGTGCAGCACGAGCCAACCACCGCAAAATGGCGGCGGTTAAAAAGGCAACGCGAACTAATCTTCCCCCCTGTTCCCCAGTGGGAACGCCGGTACAGGCCCCAGGGCCCTCTACATCACAAACGCGACGCCGCGCCAGACCGGGGGGGGGGGGGGACCGGAGGTGGGCAACGTAATTACTAGGTGCCCCCCTTGCAGGGACAAGCTACCACTAAAATTAAAACTGCCCCGGATGCTCACCAGTCCGACGGGCGTTGCGGGTAGCCACCGGAAGCAGACTTTCCCCCCTTGTCCCGGGAAGGATTGCTGCTGGCCAAGGCCACTGGAAAGGCAAAAGCCAGACACTGGACACAAGTGGCAACAGCCACAGGCCGCCCGCACGGAACGGGCCCTGAGCGACGTTGCCCTGTCATTTTAGGGTAGGTCGCCAGGAGGTGGCCGGGCAGGGCAAAGCTTTGGATTCGTGATATCCGCTCTATGCCAAGGCCGGCTACTTGATAGAAGTCTTCCTCTTTTTCTTAGAAAAAAATCACATGCAGAAAAACGCAGTTGGAAGTCGGAAATCCTATGTCATCATATCATTTGGAATAGCAAAAAGATAATTGGTCTGACTAAAAGAAGCAATGACCCTACATCCAGACAACAGAGAAAGATCTCCCTGGGTTAAACTGATGCTGGATACAAGTGAAAGTCAAAATCAGAGACCACTTTGGGCAAAAAGAGGTAATTGGTCTAAAAACAACCTTGTCTCTATGCATTATGAAATTAGGCATCTTACAGGACAGTGCTGATAACCCAGAAACCCCTCTGGCAGAGGGGTTTCTGGCAGAAGCAATGGTCACAAGAAAGTCAAGTAAGAGCCGGTTCACACTGAGGCGGCACGACTTGCAGGGCAAAGCAAGTCGCGCCGTTCGAGGCTACCTCAGCGCGGCTTGCAAGGAGACTTCTTTACATAGAAGTCAATGCAAGTCGCGCTGAGGTCGCCCCGAAATAGTGCAGGAACCTTTTTCTAAGTCGGAGCGACCTGAGTCGCTCCTATTAGAACCGTTCCATTGCACTGCATGGGGACGATTTGTCAGGCGACTTGAGTCGCCTGACAAGTTGCCTCAGTGTGAACCGGCTCTAAATGTCCCAAATAGGTCCGGGGGGGGGGGGTCTCTGTAATAATGACAATGCAATAAATAAATCCCACAGTTTGAGTGCCACTTCAAGCAAGTTGTCAGTAGGTTTTCAGCAAGCTTCAAGAAGCTCTGAAGCCTGCTAGCAGAATGTTTAACCAGTTGCCGACCGCCTTGTGTACATTTACTGCGGCAAACTGGCAGCTGTACGTAGATCGGAATCCATAAACGGCGCTTGCGGCCGAGGCTAGAGGGCGCGCAGTGATTTTTGGCCTGGACCTGCTGATCAGTCCTGACCAATGAAATGCCTCTTCTGCCTCTGTTTACATTACAGAGGCAGAGGAAGTGATGTCACCCTCCCTCCTGAAGTCCTTTTCCATTCCAGAGAGGGAGAGACGACATCTAAAACATGAGTGCACCAACACTATACTAACACCAGTACACATAGGCACACTTTTCACCCCCTTGATCACCTCTGATCGCCCCCCTCCCAGTTAACCCCTTCATGCCTGTCACTGTCATAGTGTCATAGATCAGTAAAAAGATCTGATCGCTGTACTTGAGTCACTTGTGATACTAATCAGTATTAGGGTAGGTGGTAGTAGGTACAGGTGCCCCCCCTTACCCCCTCTATAAAGGTATTAACCCCTTGATTTCCCCATCACCTGTGATCACTGTATAAGTGTCACGGGTGACGCTTATGGTCAGCATCAATCCCAGGCAGGGTCAGATTAGTACAGGTACTCTGACACGCACACACACACCTAGATAGGTTAGTTAGTACCATATTATCTGAACAGATCAATATCTATTATCTGATCAGATCTAGTTTAGTGTCCCCACTAGATTAGTGTTCTAAAAAACGCGGCGTTAGCTGCATCAGCCCAGATACCTGCTAGCACCTGTGTTTAGCGCCTCCGCCAAGCCCACCCAAGTGCAGGATCAATAGATCACTGTCACTTACAAAACACATCACACATATCTGCAGCGTTTGCAGAGATCACGCCCAATCTCTGCAAAACAGTGATTTTGGTAGCGATTTGAAACAGGCTCTGACAACCAGGTGCGCTTTTTTGCCTGTGAGTCACAATAGCGTACATATAAATTTAGAGCCCAAAATGTCCAATCAGACGTACACTAGTGAAGAGGCATACACGTTGCTGAGCATGACAGACGAGAGCGATGGGGAAGCTCCACTGTCAGATTCAGGCTCAGCATACAAACCCCGTAGACAGCAGCGGCACCCTGACAGATAGCTCTGACGACGGAGTAGCGGTCCCTGCTAAGGTCAGGCATACCCAATCCCATTCTGCTGTCGCTGAGGTGCAAGAACCGCAGGGTTCTCATATGGAGCAGAGAGCCAGTACTAGCACCGCTCCTCCTTCTGGTGAACTGGCAAGCACCAGCGGGCTAGTACACCCTAGTCGTACAACCAGCACTGCAGTAACACTTAGTGACATGGCAAGTCACATGAGCGCAGTTCAAGCTGGTGTGGCTAGCATAAGTAATGTCCCGCAGCCACGAAGAGGAAGAGCCCATAGTGCTCCTAATTGGCCCTAATTGGCAACCCGGCACTGATTCAGCGCCCGTACTTCCCCCATTCACTGGCCAACCCGGAATTCAGGTGACTACAGTTGATTTTACGGCCCTTGATTTTTATTAGCTGTTTTTCACCGAAGATCTCTATATATCTATTGTGGACCAAAGCAATTTGTATGCTGGTCAATTCATTGCCGCTAATCCCCATTCGTCACTTGCCAGAGAATGGAAACCAATTACGGTTTCCAAATTTATAACCTTTCTGGGCCTTTCCCTCCTCATAGGCATAGTTTAAAAATCTGAGTTGCGGTCATATTGGTCCACTGACCCAATTCACCATATGCCTGTGTTTTCTGCTTCCATGACCAGGGCACGATACAAGCAGATCCTGCGGTTTATGCACTTCAACGACAATGTACCCTGTCGTCCTCGGGGTGACCCAGAATTTGATTGGCTCCACAAAATTCGGCCCCTCTTAAACCACTTCAACTAAAAATTCACAGCCTTGTTTATTACCGATCAAGTTGTCTGCGTAGACGAGTCCCTGATTACATTTTCTGGCCGCCTTGCTTTCAAAAAGTACCTCCCCAGCAAGCGTGCCAGATATGGGGTCAAGATATAAAAGCTCTGTGACAGGGCCACAGGCTATACATGTAGTTTTATGGTTTACGAGGATAAAGATACTCACGTGGAGCTGGAAAGATGCCCAGACTACATAGGGAGCGCTGGCAAGATTGTGTGGGACTTGGTGTCACCCTTATTCGGAAGGGGGTACCATTTGTACGTGGACAATTACTACTCAAGCGTGCCACTCTTTAGTCATCTTTACAATCAAGGAATTGCCGCATGTGGCACCGTGCGACCTAATCGCCCCAACGGCTGGTAGAATCCTGACTTAAACGGGGGAGAGAGCCTGCTTGAAAAGTGGTACTTTGCGGTGAAGTGGAGAGATACAAAGAATGCTTTCGTTCTTTCTTCCCTTCACGCAGACACGGCAGTCCAAATTACAACGACTGGTGTTGTGGAGAAACCCCTCTGTGTTCATGAATATAACCAAAATATGGGAGGGGTGGACCTCAATGACCAGTTGTTGGCACCGTAACTAATTGCCCGTAAGGTCAGATGCTGGTACAATAAAGTGTCTGTATATCTATTCTAATTGGCTTTGCTGAACACTTATGTGCTATACAAAGCATCCGGATGGACTGGATCCTTCCTTAAATTCCAGGAAGAGATTGTCACAGCCCTTCTGTTTCCAGATGGTGCTGCACCCCAACTTCCCAATGCAAATGCAGTGAGCCGGCTGCACGAGTGGCATTTTCCGCATGCCGTTCCTGGTACCCCTACCAACCGAGCCCCCCAAAAGAGATTGTCAGGACCTGGTGATGGATGACCCGATGCCTGCTGTTCCAGTGCCTGATGGCTTGGTGCCTGCTTGCTGTTCCAGTGCCTGATGACCCGATGCCTACTGTTCTAGTGCCACCAGCGGGTGTCTCCCAGCAGATTGATCATACAGGTCGTTCGGCTGCACCTGATGGGTCTGCTGGGATTATATAAGCCCGCCTTGCACCCAGTCCCAGTGCTTCGGTATTTTCTCTGCAAGCCTGTCCCTGCCTTTGTCTGATCCGTCCTGGTCCCGTATCCGTGATCCTGTATCCTAACCCTGTGACCTGATCCCAGGAACCTGCTCCCTGCTTCCTTACTCTCCTTCTGCTCCCAGTTACCGGGCTCCCTGTTCCCCTGATCTCTTGTCCCCTATTTGCTTATATGTGTGTTTTCTACATTGTATTTAGTTAGAAAGTTCGGTGTCATTTTGGGGTTTTCTGTGTTCACTATCTGTTACTTGCTTGTTAATGTTTGCTGGTGTTTGGTGTTGGTAGTGTGACATTTTCCTAATAAATATATGCATATTTTCACTTTAACATCTGGTCCTGATTCTTTTAAGTGCAGTCAACTGATCTGATCATCCCTGCTGGATGCCTGCATATGGTATCCCTGACATAATACTGAAGCCATACAATCAGATCGGCTGCACCTGGGAATCAGGTCCGAGCACTTGCTAATTGCTGCAAGATGCATGCTGAGGAGATTTTGTATTTCTCACTGCTTGCAACAGAAGACAGGAATTATTGCTGCCAGATTTTGAAAGAGCAGACTAGGGAGCAATTGTTGGAATGCATTTGTCTGGCTCACTCTTTTGTTGACCAAGGCAGATTTTTGTTTGAAGAGATCCAGCCACTAATTCAAATTTGCGCAGAGTTGGCTTTGTCTGGTGTCCCTAGTGGTGGTGGTGATTATACCCCTCCTTTCAGTGTGAATCAGGTGGTATCATTGGTTTGGTTACTGGTAGATGACTCAGCCTTTTTCTTTGAACACTACTCAGCATGTTCCCAACAGGTGCTAGCCGAGTGTATTAATTCTGTGCACTCTCTGGTCAGACAGGCAGTATCCTCTCTGCTGCCTGCAACAATCCCACAAAAATCCCCCCTCAACTGTTCCCTCTTTTTTACCACCCCCCGCCCTTCTCCTCCATCAGCTGCACCCACTACTTACAGCCCTGCATCCCCATACAGAATTGCAGTGGCTAAACCCAAAAAGAAACTGAAGTTTTTCCCAACCCGCAAAATCCTACCACTATCCAATCCTGCCTCCACACCTGCCAATCTGCTCCAGTCTGCTTCAACAACTGATCTGTTCCAGTCTGTCTCCACACCAGCCGATTTGTTCCAGTCTGCCTCCATACCTGCCACCTTGGTTCAACCCATGAAAATTGGACCCTCTGCTTCCCACCTGCCTGTCGCTATTCCACCTGACTGTACTGGTTCTCTGTCCACCACCCAGTTTGGCCCTATGGACTCTTTGCCGGATGTTAATCAATTTGACTTCGCTGATCCTGATGCCCTGCTAGGTGGTCCTGCTCCTGATGCCCTGTTTGATCCTGTTCCTGAAGCTAAGCCTGCTGTTTTGGTGCCCGCTGCCCTGCCTGTTATCCCAGAGCCTGCTGCCCAGCCAGGTGTTTCGGTGCCCGCTGTCATGCCTGCTGCCCAGCCTGCTACTCCAGTGCTCGCTGCCCAGCCTGTTTCGGTGTTTGCTGCCGTGCCTGCTGCCCAGCCTGCTGCTCAAGCGCCCGCTGCCCAGCCCACTGTTCCAGTGCCTGCTGCCATACCTGCTGCCCAACCTGTTGTTCCGGTACCCGCTGCCCAGCCTGCTGTTTTGGTGCCCACTGCCATGCCTGCTGACCCAATGCCTAATGCCCAGTTTGATGAGTCAGTTCTTGTTGCCCAGTCTGATGATTCCACTCCTGATGCCCAGCCTACTGATCCAATACCCGCTGTCCAGCCTGATGACCTGGTGCCCGCTGTCCAGCCTGATGACTCAGTGCCCACTGCTCAGCCTGATGACCCAGCACCCGCTGACCTGGTGATGGATGACCCGGTGCCTGCTGTTCCAGTGCCTGATGACCCGGAGCCTACTGTTCCAGTGCCTGTGGAAACTTTGCTGGACTGTTCCCGCACCCACATGAACTCAGTGCCTGCTGATCCAGTGCCTGATAACTCAGTGCCTGCTGTTCCAGTGCCTGATGACCCAGTGCCTACTGTTCCAGTGCCTGACGACCCTGTGCCCACTGTTACAGTGCCTGATGGCCCTGTGCCCGCTGATCCAGTGCCTGATGATCTGATACCCGCTGATGACTCGGTGCCCACTGTTCAGCCTGATGACCCGGTGCCCGCTGCCCAGCCCGATGACCCGGTGCCTGATGACTCGATGCCCGCTGCCCAATCTGGTGACCCGGTGCTCGATGACCCAGTGCCTGATGATCCGATGCCTACTGATGACTCGGTGCCCGCTGCCCAGCTGGATGACCCAATGCCCTCTACCAAGCCTGATGATCCGGTGCCCGCTGCCCAGCCTGATGATCCAGTGCCTGATGACCCGGTGCTCACTGATCCAGCGCCTGACGACCTGGTGCCCACTGATCCAGTGCCTGATGACCCGGTGCCTGCTGATCCAGTGCCTGATGACCCGGTGCCTGCTGATCCAGTGCCTGATGACCCAGTGACTGCTGATCCAGTGCCTGATGACCCGGTGCCTGCTGATTCAGTGCCTGATGACCCTGTGCCTGCTGATCCAGTGCCTGATGACCCGGTCCACACTGATCCAGTGCCTGATGACTGGATGCCTACTGCCCAGTGTGATGACCCGGTGCCTGCTGATCCAGCGCCGGATGACCTGGTGCCCACTATCCAGTGTGATGATCCGGTGACCGCTGATCCAGTGCCTGATGATCCGATGCCCACTGACCCAGTGTCTGCTGATCCAGTGCCTGATGACCCGGTGCCCACTGCCCAGTGTGATGACCCGGTGCCCACTGATCCAGTGCCTAACGACCCACCGCTCGCTGATCCAGTGCCTGATGACCTGGTACCCACCGATCCAGTGCCTGATGATCCGGGGCCCACCGATCTAGTGCCTGATGACCCGGTACGCACCGATCCGGTGCCTGATGACCTGGTGTCCGCTGATCCCATGCCTGATGACCCGGTGTCTGCTGCTCCAGTGCCTGATGACCCTGTACCCACTGCTCCAGTGCCTGATGACCCGGTGCCTGCTGATCCCATGCATGATGACCTTGAACCCGCTGATCCAGGGCCTGTGGATGCTTGCCTGCCTGATGCCCAGCTTGCCACTGTTTTCCCCCGGCTTGATGCCCAGACTGATTTTGATGCCCCTGTGTTGCCTGCCTCCGCGGGTTTCATACTCGATGTCCAGCTAGCTGTTGATATCACACTTAGTGATACGCCGCCCAGCAGGTTAAAGGGCTCTGGTCGGAGAAGTGCAATAGAGTCCACAGACACGGAGAGGAAACTTTGCTGGACTGTTCCCGCACCCACATGAACTGTCCAGTTAACGGTAGAATGGAGCATCCGGAGGCCGCTCCTTAAGGGGGGGGAATGTCAGGACCTGTATCCTTCCTTGGGTCACCTGCTGGTGGCAGTGCTGTGTGGAAAACCAAATGGTGTAGTTCTGGTGGCCACCAGTGGGTGTCTCCCAGCAGATTGATCATACAGGTCGTTCGGCTGCACCTGATGGGTCTGCTGGGATTATATAAGCCCGCCTTGCACCCAGTCCCAGCACTTCAGTAATTTCTCTGCAAGCCTGTCCCTGCCTGTGTCTGATCCGTCCTGGTCCCGTATCCGTGATCCTGTATCCTGACCCTGTGACCTGATCCCTGGAACCTGCTTCCTTACTCTTCTTCTGCTTCCAGTTACCCTGATCATTTGTCCCCTATCTGCTTATATGTGTGTTTTCTACATTGTATTTAGTTAGATGGTTAGGTGTCATTTTGGGGTTTTCTGTGTTCACTATCTTTTACTTGTTTGTTAATGTGTGCTGGTGTTTGGTGTTAGTGTAACATTTTCCTATTAAATATATACATATTTTCACTTTAACATCTGGTCCTGATTCCTTTAAGTGCAGCCAACCGATCTGATCATCCCTGCTGGATGCCTGCATATGGTATCCCTGACAGAGATGTTGTGTCTGCAGACAACGCGGATACAGGCTAAACACCCGTTTTTATTGTCCCTCCTGTCCTGACCAGCCTGGTCTTTGTATCGGTAACTGTTTCCAGCGCTACCACACACTAGTTGAGCATTAGCGTAGGGTACAGCACTACACAGGTATAGGGCACACTGTCACAGGGTCTCCAAAGATGCCTCCGCATTTTGAGAGACCCCAAACTGGAACAATTATTATTAAAAAAAAAAAAGTGTACCAAAAAAAATAAATACATTTAAAACCACAAAAAAAAAATAAAAAAAGTTATAAAAACCAAAAGAAAAAAAAAAGAAAAAAGCCAAAAACAGTTGTAAGCTTCTTTTTTCTCTCTCTATTCTCCCTCTATTGTTTTCATTTTTTAATATTACTGTTTACAATGTTTTATTAATCGTTTTTTTGCTTTTCAGGTAAGCCATTCAGCTGCAGCACTGATTTATTTATAATGATAGCAACAGTGTTTGCTCCTGCCGTACGTAAAGCAGCGACTCCAGCGCTGTAGGAGGCGATTTCATCACCACAGTTAAAAAAAGAGCATATATACCGGAGCCCTTTGATAAAGAGCTATCGCTTGAAACGCATCAGCTACCTGCATACTTAGACATAGCACCGTCGCAGCCTGTGAGCACATGGCAGTGCTCTAAATGTAAGTCACTTTTTTTTACTATTTTTAAGGCTGGCTTTTTTGAGTTTCTAAATTCAATTTTATTATGGATTACATATGTTGCTACATTTTTGTTTTATTTGGGCAATATGGTTGGTGTTATGATGGCCGCCTTTCCCCTATGCCTTTGGAATATCTGTGCATGTCCTGGACACCTATTGGACTGTAGACCTATCGTGGGAGTCCGGCCAACTGGCTGCATCCATACAGGCACTATTTAAGTTTACTTCTGGTGAGCGTGCATTGCTTGCAGTGGTGGTGTCATATCACTTGAAGTCTCTTTCTTCATCTTCACAGGAGTGTTTGTACTGTCACTGTGCACTTTTACTCTTCAGTGTATAGATATACTGCACTAAGATGTTCTATGTTTTATTTTTCTATATGGGAGACATTGTGAACAGAGAGATAATCCAGTTTATCACAGTGGTCTTATCTAAGCGCTTTGGCTGCTCTCTTAATTGAGGAAGCACTTGGAGCTGTTGAGTGAGCAATCCACCTAGAGACTTTTTGTTCTTTGAAGATTTTCAGAATTTATCACATGATTATTGGGACACTTTATTAACTATACTTTTTGCATCGTTTTTGCACTTTAACCTTTTCAGCGCTGAATATTTTGTTTTTGTCTGTTTTATGAGGTTGTGTTATTCCTTTTGTGCTGGCAGCTGTAGGTATTTTTGTTTAGCGCTGATTTTTCACATATTCACTTCATATATAGCATATATAGCGCCGTTCTAAAAATATATACCAGAGCATAGGGGCAATCCGCCCCAAATCCCACCCACTGCCCCATGCTCCGGTATATATTTTTAGAACGGCGCTATGCCCATCATTAGAAGTGGGTGGATGAAGGGCAGTTTTCTAATGGTGGGCATTCCCACCGATTGATTCTTTTTTTTTCATTTAACCCACAGGCTGCATGAAAAAAAGAGAACATTATAACATATGCCCAACAAGGACCAGCAACGTACTGGTATGTTGCTCGTCCTTGAGTGGTTTTCTCAGGCTCTCCCAACTTGGAACGCAGGAATGCAGCCGGTGGTTCTGCCAGCTGACCATAGGGCTGATCGAAGACTAGAATGGCTCCAATCATCTCTATAGCCTAAGAAACCGGAGGCTACGAGCATTTCATGACTTCAGTTTCACCGGATATAAACAGCACCATTAGGAATTTGGGAAAGCATCTGATCACACCAATCTTGGTGTGGTCAGATGCTTTAAGGGCTGAGGAGAGATCTAGAGTCTAATAGACCCCAAATTTAAGAAAAAAAAATATGGGACACTACCTATTTTTATCATAGAGGATATTTAATTTCCCTGTGATCACGATAAAAAAAATGAAAAAAAAAATGAAAGGGACAGTGTGAAAATAAAATAAAAAGCAAAATGAATTAGTGATTGAATAATGACAAAAAAATACACAAAGCTGTCACTGAAATGATATATTGCTCACACATGCCGTGGGTATATGTGGAATTATACCCCAAAATAAATCCTGCTGCTTCTCCTGAGTACGGTGATACCACATGTGTGGGACTTTTTGGCAGTCTAGCTGCGTACAGGACCCCAAAAACCAGCGCCTTCTGGATTTCTAAGGGTGAAAATTGCTGATTTCACTACTCACTAGCTATCACAGTTTCAGAGGCCATGAAATGCCCAGATAGCAAAAGAAAAACCGAAATGACCCCATTTTGGAAAGTGGCTACCCCAAGCTATTTGCTGAGAGGCATGTTGAGTCCATGGAATATTTTATATTTTGCCACAAGTTTCGGGAAAATTACAAAGTTTTACATTTTTTTACACAAAGTTGTCACTAAATGATATATTGCTCACACATGTCATGGACATATGTGAAATTACACCCCAAAATACATTCTGCTGCTTCTCCTGAGTACGGGGATACCACATTTGTGAGACTTTTTGGGAGCCTATCTGAGTACAGGACCCCAAAACCAATCACTGCTTTCAGGCTTTCTAAGTGCGTAAAATGGTGATTTTACTCCTCACTACCTATCACAGTTTTGGAGGCCCTGAAATGTCAAGGTAGCACGAAATGATCCCATTTTGGAAAGTAGACACCCCGAGGTCTTTGCTAAGAGGCATTGTGAGTATTTTGCAGCTCTCATTTGTTTTGGAAAATGAACAAAAGAAAAATGTATTTATTTTTTTTCTTTTTTCAATTTTCAAAACTTCGTGACAAAAAGCGAGATCTACAAAATACTCAGCATGCCCTCTCAGCAAATAGCTTGGGGTGCAATACATGAACAAATTTTAAAAAATGAGTAATTTTCCCGAAACTTATGGCAAAATATAAAATATTCCTTGGACTCCGCATGCCTCTCAGTAAATAGCTTGGGGTGTCTACTTTCGAAAATGGGGTCATTGGGGGGGGGGGGGTTGTGCTATCTTGGCATTTCATGGCCTCCAGAACTGTGATAGGTAGTGTAGGGTGAAAGCATAAGTTTACGCCCCTTAGAAATCCTGAAGGCGATGATTGGTTTTTGGGGTCCTGTACGTGGCTAGGCTCCCGAAATAAGTAGTGAGGAGTAAAATCACCATTTTACGCCCTTAGAAAGCCTGAAAGAAGTGATTGGTTTTGGGGTCCTGTACTTGGATAGGCTCCCAAAAAGTCTCACACATGTGGTAGCCCCGTACTCAGGAGAAGCAGCAGAATGTATTTTGGGGTGTAATTCCACATATACCCATGCCATGTGTGAGCAATATATCATTTCTGTGACAACTTTGTGTAATTTTTTTAAAACATTCTTTGTCATTTTTCAATCACTTGTGACAAAAAAAAAATTCAATGGGCTCAACATGCCTTTCAGCAAATTCCTTGGGGTGTCTACTTTCCAAAATGGGGTCATTTGGAGGGGGGGGGGGGGGTTGTACTGCACTTCCATTATAGCACCTCAGGAAATAAGATAGGCAGTCATAAAATAATAGCTGCGTATATTCCGGAAAACGTACCCTAGTTTGTAGACGCTATGGAGACATGTGGCTGAATGCATTTTGGCAAAATTTATGACTAAAATTTAGTTTATTGTATTTTTCTAATAACAAAAAGCATGAAATATCATTTTTTACAAAATTTCCGTTCTTTTTTCGTTTATATCACAAAAAATAAAAAGAGCAGAGGTGATCAAATACCACCAAAAGAAAGCTCTATTTGTGGGGGAAAAAAGGATGCAAATTTGTTTGGGTACAGCATTGCATGACAGCGTAATTACCAGTTAAAGCAGCGCAGTGGCAAATTGTAAAAAATGGTCTGGTCATTAAGGGGGTAAATCCTTCCAGGCCTGAAGTGGTTAAAGTGGCAATCAACACTCCCATAAGGATCTGTGTTCAACATTTACAAACTGGAGTTGAATGGTACTTTAAAAACTTCAACAAAGCTTGCTGAAAGATCTGCAAATGCTTTGTCACAGCTTGCTGTTCACACCGCTCTTATACAAGCTGAAGCACACAGGCCTTAATTACTAGCAAAAGGACATTGAAAAATAATGGAAAAGGCAGACACTTGACCTTTTAAATTGCTAAGGGCCAAGTCTTGGTCTTCCCCTAACTGAAAAAGGGGAAGAGCACAGCCCACTGAAAATCATGTGGGGAGACCCTCAGAGACTTACACCAGCAAAATTTTTTTTTACAAATCTGATGATAAAATCTTGTGGTCAGTAAACTTATAAGCTTTAAAAGGGTAACTCCACTCCAGATAAAAAAAACATGTAACATATACAACTGCTACACAAGTCATATTGTAATTAAAAGTTATTAAAAATGACCTATCCCTTTCAAACTGCAGCGCTGTAATTTTCTGTAAAATGAAATTCAATATGGTAACCTGCAGGAATTCTGTACACAGATGGATGTACAGAACGCCCACCAGATATGTCATTTTCCTGCTTGTGTGACTGGCCCACTGATTTTCACAGACTTCTGATACAAGTCAGATTCTGGGCATTCCCTGTAAAAAAAAGTGTCATATTTGGTGAGATACTCCCAAAGGGATATCATATCTAAAGGGATGCAGACCCTGTGGTTTTTCTCATTAGAGCCCTGCAGATGCAGCAGCTGATTGATAAATATGAAATCACTTCCATTCACATTTACTTTGCACATGGACACAGAAACAAATCACTATTTCTTCAGAATAACAAAAGGTAGAAATCTGCAACAAAATTTATTAAAATCCCTGCAATATACATTGATCACCCAGAGGGGATTTGTTTTTTTTGCTTAACAAAAGTGGAGTTACTCTTTAAAGTTGTTGTAAACCCAGACATGAAATATGAACAAAGCATATCCCTCTACAGTTAAAGCGGAGTTCCACCCAAAAGTGGAACTTCCGCTGGTTGGATTCCTTCCCCCCCTCAGGTGTCACATTTGGCACCTTTCGGGGGCAGAGGGAAGAGGACACCTGTCCATAGACAGGTGTCCTTTTCCACACATCTGGGAGCTCGGGCCGGGAGCCGCGGCAGCTGACGTCAGCAGCCCGGCACCCTCCTCGCTCTGCTACTGGCCGCCTGACCAATAGCAGAGCACAGCGGAGCCTCGCGTATGCGCAGTAAGGTACCCGTCGTGAAGCTGTAATGCTACACGTCCGGGTTCCCTTACCCGCAATGGATGCAGCTGCTCCCGACCCCGATCCGAAGATCTGCGGTGGGTGCCGACATCGCTGGACTCCAGGACAGGTAAGTGTCCTATTATTAAAAGTCAGCAACTACTGTATGTGTAGCTGCTGACTTTTATTTTATTTTTTTTAGGCGGACCTCCGCTTTAAGTACTTGGATTACACTTTGTATCCCTTGTGTAGCAGCACTCAGACTGGGAAAGAGAGAGGGAGAGTACTAGAATTGAATCATGTGTGCTGAATGCAATTATGCTAACAATGTGCCAATTGACCGAAGAATAGAGCTGAGTGACCAAAGAGATGAGCTTGTCTTCTGCTGCTCTTTCACTGTCCAGTCAGCAGGCAGGGGGTGGAAAGTAGACACTTCTGTGCAACTTAGTTATAACTGACAAGATGGTATCTTCCTCCTGCCTGTGCAAAGCAGCTGAGTAAATTCCAGCACTGAATAAAAATTAATCCAAATCATTTGTCAGATAAAATAGCTAACCTATTTGTATATTAAGATATACAAGGTATGGAGTAGAGAAGGAGACATTGCTGGAACTGGCAGCAGAGGAGAGCTCCTGCCAGGAAAGGAAGGGAAATAAAAATTTCCAAGAAAGGCAGTCCTTTAACCATTGCGCCATCTTTTATCGTATCTGTGGAATTCCATTTTGAACGTTTTTATTCTGGAGCATGCAAATGCAACTTTTAAAATAAAACACCCATTGGTTAAAGGATATCCTGTAAAGCTTACTCATAACCGAAGGGTATTGATGTGGAGGTCCCTATTCCTATATGACTGGGTTGTGGAAGGTATAGTTCGATTGTGTCCCCTGGAGGAGGAGCTGCCACCCAAGGAATTCTGACAGGAGTCCATGTGATCTGATGGAATAGAGGAATCTCTTGTGGTGTTAAACTATGAATGTATACCAATGAGGAGATCTTCACCCACTGGAAATGTAGACTCCCATGTCTAACCATTAAATTTAAGGGTTATACTCACTTTATTTGAAGGACTTATGTATGTGATGGTTTTTGTACACACATAAATTTCTCCCACTGACTTGTGGGAATTTTTATTCACTTTATATGTTTATTCATTTTTTACAGCGCGGCACTGTTTTGTTTGTTACTTTTTCCAATTTTTATTGATGTTGGTGTGCTGGCAGCTTGTTTCTAATTTTTTGTATAGGGAGCACAGTAATATTTTCTCCACTATTTGTATATTAGATGTGTGTTTAGATGTCTGCCTGGAGTTTAGCTTTAAGCAAAATTATATCCTTTACTCCCGTATCTCCTGGCTTAAGTTATTAATACCAATGACAGGTTATTCACAGTGAAGTTTTAACAAGTGTACAACTGTATAAATCACCAACCATGCGGGAAGAAATATTTCACTTGTGAAAGAGAGCTAGAAAACATGCCTGGTCCATGGGGACCAATATAATAAATACTGCTACTATTCAGGCAGCACTGCAAAGTGTACATGCAATTGTACTTTACCTGGCTGGAGTGTTATATCTTTCCAGGATAGCTGCTGCTTTCTCCCCACTCACACCACTAATCTGCATTAGTTGCCGAGCAAACACCTCTTTTACTGTCTGAGCCTGTAGTGGAAACACAGGAGATGGACACAATGTGATCTATAGAAGCAACTACATAAGAAAATATTTCATATCATGGTATGGCTGTATGTATACCTATATTTTCCTCCATTACTCAGTATTAAGCAAGTGGGTACTTGGCTACAAACAAAGCATTTATGTACCACAAAAAAAAACCTGTAACTTCCTGTAAACATCCATACTGACTAATAACATGATATTAAAGATAGATGAAAAATACAAATGGTGATTGCATCTGTAGAATGCATCTGTGAATGTGTAGACATTACATGTGATTAAAGCCTTACCAGTCTTATTTATCTGAAATGTTTGTAACATACATGATTCCCTTTCATCGTCGGCATAAAAATATAAGTTGATGGTATTTTTACTGAATATAGTGGGGTAATTCAGTCTAGCACTTGGACACCCTTTTCTGTTGGAATAATGGGAGGCATTTAAAACTAACTGTAAGTTGGCGTACATAGACAGGCTGAGTGTCTATTTACACTGTGTAGTAGGGCACAATATCACATGTATTTTCTTTTACTCTTTGGTGCCCTTTAATGTCCCAAAAGCATAGAGAGTCTGGTTTTATGGAATCCACACGCTGTCTGCTGTCAATCACATGGGCAGTGCATCTGATGAGGAACTAGTGTCTCTGAATTCCCATCAGGCTCCATCCACTCAGCTACAAAACTCTGCTGCACTGTCTGTATGACAGGTGCAGCGACAGCTGCAGTGAAGAATTAGTGTCTATATGGACATTCTGGTCTCAGTGCGCCTCCACACAACAAATGCAGGTGCTTGCTCCAAATTTATGTATCTGTTACCAATGGATAAATGGATTTGGAGCAAGCACCGGCATTTGTCATGGGGAGACAAAACTGATTTCTAAAGAGTGTCATAGATACTCTTTATGAACTCCAAAGAGTGTGGTGTGAAAATTTTAATATATAATATATATTTAATAATAGTTTCCAAAAGCAAAAGGACATAAAGGAGTAAGAAAACTTGGGCCATCTTTCTAAGCAGCAATGCTGATCAGTACACAAGTAGATGTAACACATATTTATTACATAAAAGCTTATTAAAGCATGAGGCAACAAATCAAACAGGATTACCTTATTCTTCATGGCCCCTTCATTAAACTCTTTAAACTCCATCAAAATGCAGCTATGGGTATCATGTTGGATAGCACAATGGGCTTCCTCTTTAGTGCAGCTCAGCAGGGATTTGTTCTGTAAATATCTACAATTAGAAACTAGAGCTAGGCAGAATACATAATAGTATATCTATGAAATGTAAATCAAAAGAATACGATAGTATATAAGGCTAGCTCTTAGCTTGCATTGGAGTGAGAGACTATTAGGTAAATTCCTGAATGGACCACATCTTACCATATACATGTTCTGTAGATAGCGGGTCATAATAGTCAAGTAGGCTGCAGATTCCCGAACATCTTTGGTACGCTTGATAAAGAATCCATCAACCACCTAAGAATGATAACACACAAAAGCTAAGTAGCATTTGTTTGAGGATACAGTGCATCACAATCCCTCATAAAGATATCCTTCATAAAGAATGCTTGCCATTCCTGAACTAGAAAGCCAGCAATGAGTTTGAAAACAGTAGAGGAGGTATGAGCCCATACAGTTACTCACAAGTGATAACTTCTACTAAAGGTGGAAAGGCCATGGAATTAAAACAAGGTCATGCCGGTAAGTGTGTTTGTAGCCTTTGGTTGCCATGTAGGGTTCCATACATCAATGACCACCTAGCAAATAGTACAGCCATAATATACGAAACGTGTCTTTGGCAGTCAGAGGGTAGCGATACATTGGGGAAAAAGATCTGTATTCATTTCCCAACCAAGTTAATATAGTGATCGTGTTTGCCAGTAGACGCACAAACACTCTGTATATCCTGCATACTTGTCACCTAGGTTTCTCACTTCGAGATGGTGAGGGGCTCCAGGGGTTGTGTCTGCTAAGCAGTAAACAAACTTTGTTATTTACTTAGATCTTAAATAGTTCCGGTCAGGGTTCTGGAGACTGGAGGCTTTGTAGAGCTTTGGATGCGATAAAGCCTCCAGTTATAGGTCCATGCATTACCTTTCAGCTAGACCTCCCTTGTTAATCCCAGCTGTTCACAGACCTTTTTATATCTGAAATGACTGAAGCTAGGGGCTCCCACTCTCTCTGCTGTGAGAGCCTGCTGCTGGGTGGAAAGGCCAATATGGACCTGCAATCTTACAATGCAATGGGGTATCCCAAGTTCAAATCCTAGCCAGGCTCAGGGTTGCCATGGCGTAGCGTGTGTTCTAATATGAATATGACCCTGCAAAAAAGATTGAAATTTTATTATTTGATCAGACTTACAAACAAGTTTTTGCAACTGCAGGTATTGAATCCTATTTAGAATGTGGAGTAAGTGGTCTGCCTTGCTGATTAGAATACAGCAGAGCATTAGGCCCGCAGGCCCCAAAATTGTGGATGAGCTTGAGGCCCTCCAAGTTGATCACCCAGAAACAAGGAAAACCCTGACCTTGGGTAAGACAGCCCCATTCCCCCAGGGGTAACCAGGCTCCTAAGAAGGGGGGGGGGGTGAGGCAACACGAGTGCCAGATATGAAGCAGCTGCCTAGCACTAAAGGAGTCTCTCCTTTGAGAAACACAAGGCATATTAGGTGCTGGTGGTGCCAACATTTGGGTCATATGCAGTAGTATATTTAGGTGTTGTGCTGCCCTAGGCCTGACTAAACTCATGCACCCCCTAATTTAAATATGAGCCACCCTTTCCTGTCAAGGCCACACCCCTTCCATTTTAAGAACTGCCCTGAAAGTTTCTAGTGGGGACACTAGTTCTGAGGGCCTTGGGGGAATTGGAATAGATTTCCTTAAGAGATTTCCTCACACATCCTGTTTCGCTATGGGGCAGCACAACAACTCATTGACTGTGGCCCGCCCCTTGGGCCACCCGGGTCCCCTACATATGTATGGGCTGTCCCCCTCTGATGGGGTCCTGCCGGTATTATCATACCGGCAGCAAGTGCAGCCACTTTATGGGGGGTGCCAGACCGGTTTGTCTCCCGGCCCAGTCCACCCCATAAGACTAAATGTGTAGTGCAAGCCGGCGGTGACTCTTTTCGTGCTGCCCCCCTGCAAAGTGCCGCCCTAGGCCTGGGCCTTGTTGGCCTAGGCCAAGATACAGTGTTGGTCATATGTATAGCAGGCACTCGCACCAGGAAAACTGAATTATGTGGACTGCTGCTGTATAGAGGGTTTCCAGTATTGGGGACAAAAAATAGAAACTAAAAAGATGGAAACAGCGCTGCCCAACTCTGGATAGATATTAATTTAGACCAAACCAATTACTATAATGAACCAATGGGTTAAATTACCATATAAATAATAAATGAATGGACAGCATGTAAAGTGCTTGGTGCTCTAACTTATTACATTACTATTGTTGACAATTTGAATAATTCATGAATTTATAAAGTGCTGAAGTGCTCAAACATAAGCGTAAACGTGACAACAGTGAAATAGATTCATATGTGCAAAAAAATTTCTTTGAATAAAGTGCTGGTGCTCAAACAATCCTTGTGCAGTGATTACCGTGCTTTCCCTCTGTGGGTATATTGCACTCACCAGAGGCGTTGGACCTGCTTACCTTATGGTAAAGTGAGTCTTGCATGGCTTGTAGGCCACTTGAGGGGGGACCTGTCCCACCGTGATATCCTTTACCAGTCTCCTGTGTGTGGACGGTCTCCAAAGGCAGGTCTCTCTGTCCAGGGTACACAGGGTGAAAATAGAGAAGAAGGGCGGCAAAGTGGTGTGGTGGATAGCACTTTCACCTGGCAGCAAAAAGGTCGCTGGTTCGAATCCCAACCACGACACTACCTGCCTGGAGTTTGCATGTTCTCCCTGTGCCTGCATGGGTTTCCTCCGGGTACTCCGGTTTCCTCCCACACTCCAAAGACATGCTGGTAGGTAAATTAGATCCTGTCTAAATTGTCCCTAGTATATGTATGAATGTGAGATAGGGACCTTAGATTGTAAGCTCCTTGAGGGTAGGGACTGATGTGAATGTAAATATATATGTAAAGCGCTGCGTAAATTGACAGCGCTATATAAGTACCTGAAATAAATAAATAAAAAAAACTCCACATAAAGTGATAACGTTTACCTCTCCTTTATTGCCATGCTCATATTAGCTTTAAAAACATTAAGCTTCCTAACACATCACCAACAGCCCGCAGAGTGGAACGCAAGCTGGAGCAGACATCCACCGTCCACCACATCTACTAGCGAGATTCACCTGAACTGTTGTAAGGACGTTAGCGTTCATCACAGTGCCTATTATAGGCTTTTAATGTTTTTAAAGCTCATATAAGCATGGAAATAAAGGAGAGGTAAACAATATCACCCTATGTGGAGTTTTCTTCTTCTCTATTTTCACCCTGTGTACCCCGGCCGGAGAGACCTGCCTTTGGAGACCATCCACACAGAGGTGACTGGTAAAGAATATTGCAGTGGGACAGGTCCCTCTTCAAGTGACGTACAAGCCATTCAGACTCACTTTGCCATAAGGCAAGTGGGTCCAACGCCTCAGGTGAGTGTAATATACCCACAGAGGGAAAGCACAGTAATCCCTGCACAAGGATTGTTTGAGCACCAGCACTTTATTCAAAGAGACTTTTTGTACATATGAATCTATTTCACTGTTGTCACGTTTACACTTATGTTTGAGCACTTCAGCACTTTATAAATTCATGAATTATTCAAATTGCCAACAATAGTAATGTAATAAGTTAGAGCACCAAGCACTTTACATGCTGTCCAATAATGTATTATTTATATGGTAATTTAACCCATTGGTTCAATATAGTAATTGGTTTGGTCTAAATGAATATCTATTATCCAGAGTTGGGCAGCGCTGTTTCCATCTTTCTATTTTCTATCTGGGACATATGGCTGCCAATTGCCCTATATTACAGAAGCCTATAAAATGTACCCTGGGTATGTCATTATTTGACATGTCTGTCCTGACAGCACACCTAAGAACTCAGACGGTAAGGGAAATATGTCCTATTACCATAGAAGGATAGCCAGTGGAGGCATTATTACACTCTGGAAGCCTTGTCATCTTGATCCATGCCAGTCTGGTGGATTCTGCCAGCATTGTATCAGACTGTATGGGAGTACTATTCTGTACATGTGGTGAGTGGTGATGCTAAAGACTATACTATTGTGGTGTTCACAGGAGAGTCACCTAGTGAAAATGCAAAGCATGTCATGGGTGTAATTGAGAACTTATGGCACAGTGTAATGCTGGGCTGTAATTTACCACTGTTGTGGAAACTGCGGGAAGGGGGGGGGGGGCAGCTAGCTAACTGTGGCTGGGATAGATTTGGGGACTACACAGATATGGAATTCTAATTGTCAAAAACATGGAAAAAATTGAAAGGTGATAAGCGTATCCACTGTATGGTGACAAAATGTGCTTCTTTCCATAGGTGTGAGCTGACTAGTTTGTGGAAGGTGAATATGGGGTTTGATTTCCTAAAACTGAAGAGATAAAAATCTGGTGCAGCTCTGCACAGAAACCAATCAGGTTCCAGGTTTTTTTTCTGTCAAAGCCCAATTGAACAAGCTGAAGTTCGAAGCTGATAGGCTACAATGCACAACTGCACCAGATTTTGCACTCTTTAGTTTTAGTAAATTAGCCACTATGTGTCATCTAGGTTTCTCACCTACATGGTAGGCAGCTCCAGGGATTGTGTCTGCTATGGAGGAAACAAACTTTGTTTTTTTTTCCAGATCTTAAGTTCTGGAGCCTACAGGTTATGTAGCACTTCGGGTGGGAAAAGCATCCTATCTTAGGTTGATGTCTTACACGTTAGCCAACACATCACTAGTCTCAGCTGTCAACAGGTCTTTATATATATAATTATATGGATTGGTGCGCTTCCATGATTACAGCAAATAAATAGTGACATAAAATGCTTTAAAGTGCTGGTCCATGGATCTTAAAGAAATCACATAAATAAATAAATAATATATATATATTATCTTTGAATGATTATTCATATATGGTTGATGGCAGGAATATTACTTATTTATTTGTAATTTTTATTTATTAACTACTTCACCCCCGGAAGGAATTCCCACTGTAGGACCGGAGCATTTTTTTTCAATTTGGCACTGCGCCGATTTAACTGTTAATTGCGCGGTCATGCAATGCTGCACCCAAACGAAATTTGTGTCCTTTTTTTCCCCACAAATAGAGCTTTCCTTTGGTGGTATTTGTTCACCTCTGCCCTTTTTATTTTTTGCGATATAACCGGAAAAATAATGAAAATTTTGAATAAAAATTATATTTTCTACTTTTTGTTATTAGAAGAATACAATACACAAAATTTTTGTCATAAATTTTTGCCAAAACACATTCAGCCACATGTCTCGGGTAAAAAAAGGTCAATTAGCGTATATTTATTGGTTTGCGCAAAAGTTATAGCGTCTACCACCTAGGGTACATTTTCTGGAATGTACGCAGCTTTTATTTTATGACTGCCTATCTTATTTCCTCAGGTGCTATAATGGAAGTGCAGTACAAAACCCCCCCAAACGACCCCATTTTGGAAAGTAGACACCCCAAGGAATTAGTTCAGAGGCATGTTGAGCCCATTGAATATTTTATTTTTTTGTCACAAGTGGTTGAAAATTGACAAAAAAAAAAAAACAAAACATTACACAAAGTTGTCACTGAAATTATATATTGCTGGCACATGCCATGGGTATATGTGGAACTACACCCCAAAATACATTCTGCTGCTTCTCCTGAGTACAGGGATACCTCATGTGTGAGACTTTTTGTGAGTCTATCCGCATACGGGACCCCGAAAACCAATCACCGTCTTCAGTATTTCTAAGGGCAAAAATTTATGCCTTTACCCCACACTACCTATCACAGTTGCGGAGGCCATGAAATGCCTAGATAGCAAAAAAAACAAAAAAACAAAATGACCCCATTTTGGAAAGTAGACACTCCAAGCTATTTGCTGAGAGGCATGTTGAGTTCATGGAATATTTTATATTTTGCCACAAGTTTCGGTGAAATTAAATTTTTTTTTCACAAAGTTGTCACTAAATGATATGTTGCTTGAACATGCCATGGGTATATGTGAAATTACACTGCAAAAATACATTCTGCTGCTTCTTCTGAATACAGAGATACCACATATGTGGGACTTTTTGGCAATCTAGCCGCGTACGGGACCCCGAAAACCAATCACCGCCTTCAGGCTTTCTAAGGGCATAAAATGGTGATTTTACTTCTCACTTCCTATCATGGTTTCGGAGGCCATGGAATGAATGCCCAGATAGCACAACCCCCCCCCCCCCAAATGACCCCATTTTGGAAAGTAGAAACTCCAAGCTCTCCATGTTGTGAATTTTGCAGGTCTCGCTTTTTGACACAAGGTTTTGAAATTTGAAAAAAGAAAAAAAAATACATTTTCCGTTTATTTCTTCATTTTCCAAAACAAATGAGAGCTGCAAAATACGCACCATGCCTCTTAGCAAATACCTTGGGGTGTCTCCTTTCCAAAATGGGGTCATTTGGGGTGGTTTTGTGCTATCTGGGCATTTCAGGGCTTCCAAAGCCGTGACAGGTGCTGAGGAGTAAAATCACCATTTTATGCTCTTAGAAAGCCTGAAGGCAGTGATTGGTTTGTGGGGTCCCGTATGCGGCTAGACTCCCAAAAAGTCTCACACATGGGGCATCCCCGTACTCAGGAGAAGCAGCAGAATGTATTTTGGAGTGTAATTTCACATATACTAATGGCATGTTCAAGCAATATATCATTTAGTGACAACTTTGTGAAAAAAAAAAAAAAAAAGTAATTTCACCGAAACTTGTGGCAAAAAGATAAAATATCCCATGGACTCAACATGCCTCTCAGCAAATAGCTTGGGGTGTCTACTTTCCAAAATGGGGTCATTTGGGGGGGGGGGGAGGGGGGTTTTACAATCTGGGCATTTCATGACCTCTGCAACTGTGATAGGTAGTGTGGGGTGAATGCGTCAATTTTAAAAAAAATATACCGGAGTATAGGGGCAATCCACCCCAATTTCCACCCACTGCCCCTATGCTCCGGTATATTTGCTCTTTTTTTAACTGTGGTGGTGAAATCACCTCCAACAGCACTGGAGTCACTGCTTTATATATGGTGGGAGCAAACGCTATTGCAGTCACCCTAAATAAATCAGCGCTGCAGCTGGCGTACCTGAAAATCAAATAAAGTTTAATAAAACACAGTAACATATAAAAAAATTATATTCCTGCTAAGAATAAAAAAAATAATTAAACATTACATGAAAACATTATAAAAACATTACATACCTGCAAAAAAAAAAAAAAAAACATAACATAATAATAAACAGCAACAAAACATTACAGGTATGCATAAAAAAAACAAGAAACATACAACTGTTTTTGGCTTTTATTATTTCATATTTTTTTGGTTTTTATAACTTTTTTTTTTTTTTTCAGCAGTGAAGGTTAGGGTCTCCAAAAATGAGGTGACATCTTTGGAGACCCTGTGAACGTGTGCCCCCTGTGTAGTGCTGTTCCCTATGCTAATACTCAACTAGTGTATGGTAGCGTTCAAAACAGTCATCGATGCAGAGACCAGGCTGGTCAAAACAGGATCGGCAATAATATCAGGTGTCACGCCTGTATCCACGTCGTCGGCAGACACGACATCTTTTTTGGAGGTATCATTGGGTAGGAGTACCAGGGATGGCATGTGGAAAATGCCGTCCACCGGCTATTAGGTCGCACGGTGCCACATGCGCTAATTTGGTGATCAAACAAGTGACTAAAAAGTGGCATGCTTGTGTAGTAATTGTTCACATACAAATGGTACCCCTTTCCGGATAAGGGTGACACCAAGTTCCACACAATTTTGCCAGCACTCCCCATGTAGTCGGGGTATCCTTCCGGCTCTACGTGACTATCTTTGCCCTCATAAACCATAAAACTACATGTATAGCCTGTGGCCCAGTCACAGAGCTTATACATCTTGACCCCGTATCTGGAACGCTTGCTGTTTGAAAGCAAGACGTCCACCAAATTTAATCAGGGACTCATCCACGCACACAAATTGGTTGGGAATAAAATGTGCTGCAAACTGCTGGTTGAAGTGGTTTATGAGGGGCGAATTTTGTAGAGCCGGTCAAATTCAGGGTCCCCATATGGATGACCGAGTTCATTGTCACTGAAGTGCATGAACCGCAGGATCTGCTCGTATCGTGTCCTGGCCATGCAAGCAGAGAAGACATACATATGATGAATTGAGTCAGTGGACCAATATAACCGCAATTCAGGTTCTTTATGTATACCCATGTTGAGGGTAAGGCCCAGAAAGGTCTTAAACCGTAATTGGTTTCCAATCTCTGGCAAGTGACAAATGGGGATTAGCGGTGATGTATTGACCAGCATATAAATTGCTTTGGTCCACAATAGATCTACAGAGATCTTCGGTGAAAAACAGAGAAAAAAAATTGATGGCTGTAAAGTCAACTGTATTCACTGTGATTCCAGGTTGGCCACTGAATGGGGGAAATACGGGCGCTGCATCAGTGGTGGGTTGCCAATCAGGGTTTGCAAGCATTTATCTTTGTCTTTGTGGCTGCAGGACAATACTTGTGCTAGCCACACCAGTTTGAACTGCACTTATGGGACTTGCCACGTCACCAAGTGTTACTGTAGTGCTGGCTCCATACGAGAGCCCTGCGGTTCATGCACCTCAGCAACAGCAAAACGGGATCTGGTACGCCTGACCTTAGCAGGGACCACTTCGTCGTCAGAGCGATCTGTCATGGAGCCGCTGTTGTCTACGAGCTCGTATGATGAGTCTGAATCTGACAGTGAGGCTTCCCCATCGCTCTCATCTGTCATACTCAAAAACGCGTAGGCATGGGGCTAGGCCCACACATGATGAAATGGATAATGGGGCTTTACACATCACCGACGGCACAGGTGAAGGTCAATGGGGGGCTGTCAACGTCATTCGGAATGGTACGAGACAAGGCTGCCCTTTGTCTCCACTATTGTTCGCCCTGGTTCTGGAACCACTGCTCCGGAGGATACGAGCGAACCCAAACATTAAGGGGGTCAAGGTGGGGAACACGGAACATAAATTATCTGCTTACGCGGATGACATACTGTTCCATGTGGTAGACCCAATAGTGTCATTGCCAAATCCGATGAAGGAGTTTGCCTCCTACAGTCTGGTATCCAATTTCCAAATCAACTACTCCAAGTCAGAGATCTTACCAATTATTGCGCCACCGAGCCTAATTACCTCACTGCAGGGAAGTTTCCCATTTGTGTGGACATCCTCCGCCCTGAAATACTTGGGTATTTACTTAACAAACAACATAGCTGACCTTTACACCCTTAATTATGCCCCAATGCTTAAACAGATTGACCAGGACCTACGGGCGTGGGATAAGGACACATTCACCTGGGTAGGTCGCACGAACATTCTTAAGATGGTGACCCTGCCACGCATACTATTTTTGCTGCAGACATTACCGATTCCCTTACCGAACCGTTTCTTTAAGGAACTTCGCAGTTTGTTTATCAAATTTGTGTGGAGAAACAAGAGACCCAGGATAGCCATGGCGTTGCTGCAGAGACCAAAGAAGGCCGGGGGGCTTGGAATACCCAATATCTCCCAGTACTATAATGCAATAGCACTACAAAGGATCCTTAATTGGAGGTTCCATACCAAAACTAAGCTGTGGGTACAGATGGAGAAGGTGCGAACAAGGGGACCCCTTTTGGTCCCCTTAGGTGTATGACCACGGTCGCCACTCCACGGCCCACTGTCGCTTTCCGCGCGTAAGTCGGACAGGGTGTCAAACTCCCGCACCCAACAATTCCCCCTACGGGTGCTCCTCTCTGGGGACACAAGAGAACCATGGGTTCCCCGTATGCGATCTAAGGATGGACGGTATTGGAAGAGGTAGACATGGGTGTCGAATCAAAACCATACCTTGGAGGTTAATTCCTAGGAAACATCACGATAACGTAATATCATGACCCTCTATAACCCATAAGGTTCGGGGGGCCGGAAGA
>BLSH010305993.1:359139-380635 GCA_018402905.1 Glandirana rugosa | reverse complement strand
CCTACCGGACTCCCCTGGACACTGCCTACTCCATCTTCCGACCACCTCCATGGCTGCTTATAGGAGGAGCGCTCTCCCTCACCCTCTCAACGCCGCCAAACGCTTAATCCCAATACATTGGAAGAGTGACAGGATCCCGACAGAATCGGAGTGGATTGGAAAGGTGGGGGAGATCATGGCGGCAGAGGAGTGGGTGGCCACGTGCAGAGGTACATCAAAACGGTTTGACGCTATATGGGCCCCCTGGAAGGAATATGTTTCCAACACGGCCCAAGTGGCCTCTAGCCTAGACCTGGCTCTATTAGCACTGGCTGACCCTCAGTTTGCAAAGAAAGCAGGAATAAACCCTGGACAGCTCTAGGAACGGGATAGTAGCTGGGAGCTGGCCTGGGGGAGGAGCAAATGACCCCGTGTGACCGTAGTTGCTAATATCATTTACTATGACAATATCCTGGAATGGCTGAACGAACCTGATCCGGACTATTCTTGAGGAGTGGCATGGTCTGATTACATTATTGGCGGGCAGGTACTGGGCATGGGGGTTGATGGGTGGCGGGTGGTTGCCCGGGGGGGGATTGTCTGGCCCGAAGGGACCGAAAGTCTGGAGCTGGGGGACCCTCCTCGGGGAATGGCCACCGGGGGTGGACCCGGGGGCCCGGGGCCTGCGGTAATAGAAGCAGAAAAGTACAGTGATGAGCTATCTCCTCAAGACCCCCTTTCCCTCCCCTCCCTCTTTTCTTTTGTTTTTGAATGCCAACGGTTGGTACTGGACCTTCTTTTGCACTTCATTACTGCATTTCGCTTAATTGTGTTGACACTCCTTAAAGACAACGATAATATAGAAATGTTAGAAATTATATGCTGCACACAAGCTGCACTAAATGTCCTTATATGACACTGACGAATGTGCAACCAGTGATTTGATTTATTTGCCATGTGTCCGCTCTAATGTTGGATTTACACTCATTTAATGTTTGTCTTATACCCTTTGCAAACAAAAATAAAGATTATTTAAAAAAAAAAAAATGCGTAGGCCTCTTCACTAGTGTACCTCGGATTTGACATGGCTTCTAAATTTATAGGTTCACTAGTGTGACTCAGGCAAAAAAGTGCACCTAGTTGTCAGAGCCTATTTCAAGTCGCTACCAAAATCACTGTCAGATTTCGCAGGGATCGGGGGTTATCGCTGCGAACACTGCAGATATTTGTGCATTGTGTTTGGTAAGTGTCAGCGATCTATTGATCCTGCACTTGGGTGGGCGGAGGGGCTAAACGCAGGTGACAGCAGGTATCTGGGCTGATCCCGCTAACGCTCAATTTTTTAGAACACTAATCTAGTGGGGACACTAATATATATCTGATCAGATCAGATATTGATCTGATCAGATACTGCAATAGTATCTAACACCTATCTAATGTGTGTGTATGCGTGTCAGAGTACTTAACTAACTGGCCCTGGCTGGTGTTTACGCTGACCCCAACGCACGTTAAAACCTAGCTGGGGTCACCGCCGGGCGATCGGGGGTTAAATCCCATAAAAGGTATATAAAATAATATACGGCGGGTAATCTGATTGAAAAAAAAACTACTAGCTAGCTAGCGTCACCCATGACACTTATGCGGTGATCACAGGTGACAGGGGGCCATCAAGGGGTTAAAAACTTTATTGGGGGGGGGAGAGGGGGGTATTTACACCTACCTAGCCCTACTACTAACCTACCCTAACACTGATTTAGTGTCACAAGGGTCACAAGTACTGCGATCGGTAAAAATCAGATCACTGCACTATATGACACTGTGTCAGGGGGTGACAGCACTGAAAGGGTTAACTGGGGGGGGGGATCAAAGGGTTAAAAGTGTGCATAACTGTACTGGTGTCAGTGTAGTGTTGTGCAACTCATGTTTCTGAAGTCTCTCTCTCCTCTCTGCAATGGAAAAGAAAGCAGGGAGGGGAGATTAAAAGGTATATAAAATAATATACGACGGGTAATCTGATGGGGAAAAAAACTATCTAGCTAGCTAGCATCACCCATGACACTTATACAGTGATCACAGTTGACAGGGGGCAATCAAGGAGTTAAAAACTTTATGGGGGGGGGGGGGTATTTACACCTACCTAGGCCTACTACCTACCCTAACACTGATTATTGTCACAAGTACAGCGATCAGTGAACAATCCGATCGCTGCACTTAGTGACAGTGACAGGGAGGGAAGGGGTTAACTGGGGGGGGGGGGGCCTAACTGTCCTGGTGTCAGTGTAGTGTAACTCACGTTTCAGATGTCTCTCTCCTCTCTGCAATGAAAAAGGACGCAGAGAGGGGAGGTGACATCACTTCCCAGGTCTGTGTTCGCTAAGACCGATCAACAGGAATATAACAAAATTCATTGGTCTATTCCTGCGGATTGAACGGTCCTGTAGCGATTCGGACCGCCGCGACCGCACTGGAGGCGTGTGCGCGCCCCCTAGCTGAGCCCGTGATCGCCGCCTATTTATGGCGATTCGCGGAACACGTCCACACTGCCACAGTAAAAAGGCAGTGCGCGGTCGAGAATTGGTTAATGTGATTTCTTTGAGATCTTTGCACTAGCACATTAAAGCATATTATGTCACTATTTATTTGATATAATCATGGAAGCGTGCCTATCCATATACCATTTAATTTGTTTTGTATTCTGACAGAGTGCTGCATCCTACATTTTGAAATTCCACTAAGCGCAAAAATATCTTTCTCTATACATATAGTTTATATATCTGAGCAAACTGATTCTGGGGGTCTCACTCTCTTTAGTGTGAGAGCCTGCTGCTGGGTGGAAAGGTTTACTGATGACAGAACATTAAAATGGTATCAGAGCTGCCTGTTTGTTGGGAAATCCATAAGGTCCCTTGCACACTGGCTATCCAGTGTTTTAGTGTGCTTGAGAAGGACAAGTTACAGCATAAAGATGTGCTGCAGGCAGCCTATCAAAATCTATGGCAGGCTTGCAGCTGGAAAGGGCTGAATGCTGTATCAAGTGGTACTGGCCATTCTGCATAGTGGATCTCCTTTCTTGAATGCACAGGGATGTCTCTGTCGTATGGTTTACTGGTACCAACACCAGCTGAGAATGTCCACCTTACAATGAGCATTTGGCTTGAAAAAAAAACTGGTTGCTGTATTGCTTTAGTGTGATATGTGACATTTTTGCACTTGGATACACAAGTAAAATGAGCATTTATTATATATGGAATCCATATCCTTGGATTGTTTAAATGGAAGTAGTAAGTAAGGATCCTTCTTAATTTGGAAGTCTGTCTTTCATTTGTGAAATCACAAGTGTGAACCTTAAGTGATATATATATATATACATATTACATTGTATTACCAAAAGTATTGGGATGCCTGCCTTTACACACACATGAACTTTAACCACTTCACCCCCAGAAGGATTTCCCACTGTAGGGTTGCGATTTGGCACTGCATCGCTTTAACTGACAATTGCGCGGTCGTGCGACGTTGTACCCAAACAAAATTTGCATCCGTTTAACCCACAAATAGAGCTTTCTTTTGGTGGTATTTGGTCACCACTGCGTCATTTCTGATCGCCACTATAAGCAAAGAAAGAGCGACAATTTTGAAAAAAAAAAAAAAAAAAACATTTCTTACTTTTTGCTAAAATACAAATCCAAAAAAAATATAGAAAAACAAATGTATTCATCGGTTTTGGCCGATTTATATTCTTCTTCATATTTTTGGTTAAAAAAAAAAAAAAAAATTGCAATTGCCGTTTATTGATTGGTTTGCGCAAAAGTTGCCGTGTTTACGGATGATGAGAATTCATTTCTGGGGTTTTTATTTTTTTTTTATTTTTTACTAGTAATGGCGGCGATCTGCGATTTGTAGCGGTACTGCGATATTGCGGCGGACGTGTCGGACTATTTTGACACTTTTTTGGGACCATTGGCATTTATACAGCGATCAGTGCTATAAAAATGCACTGATTACTGTGTAAATGCTATTGCCAGTGAAGGGGTTAACCTGCAGGAGGCAGGGAAGGGGTTAACTCTGGGCATAAGAGATCTAACTGATCCCAGTGACTTTGATCAGAAGATCTCTTATGTCCCCACTGACAGATTGGGGAACCGGCGTGTTTACAACAGCGGTTCCCCGTTCTTTCACTCTGACAGCTCATTGCGGCTTGCCGGCAGACATCGGGTCCGCCCCGAGCCGCGGGCACATTCCTGCAGAGTGTGACGGGCACGAGACTCGCCCCCTAGCTGCGCGTCCGCGAATCGCCGCCTATTTACGGCGATTCGTGTAATACAGCCACACTGCCGCCGTAAAAAGGCGGCACGCGGTCGGGAAGTGGTTAATGGCATCCCAGTCTTAGTCCGTAGTAGGATTGAATATTGAGTTGGACCACCCTTTGCAACTATAGCAGCTTCAACTCTTCTGGGAAGGCTGTCCATAAGGTTCAGGAATGTGTCTATGGGAATGTTTGACCATTCTTCCAGAAGCGCATTTGTGAAGTCAGGCACTGATGTTTGGCCCCTTAGTTCCAGTGAAGGGAACTCTTAAGGCATCAGTATACCAAGACATTTTGGACATTTTCATGCTCCCAACTTCGGGAAGAGTTTGCGGATGGCCCCTTCCTGTTCTAACATGACTGCGCACAAGTGTACAAAACAAGGTCCATAAAGACAGGATGAGCAAGTTTAAGGAGGAGGAACTTGACTTGCCTGCACAGATTCCTGGCCTCAATCCAATAGAACACCTTTGGGATGAATTAGAGTGGAGACTGCGAGCCAGGCCTTCTCATCCAACATCAGTACCTGACCTGACACATGCATTTCTGGAAGAATGGTCAAACATTGCCATCCTGTCCTAAACCTTGTGGACAATCTTCCCAGAATAGTTGAAGCTGTTATAGCTGCAAAGGGTGGGCCAACTCAATATTGAACCCTATAGACTAAGACTGGGATGCCATTAAAGTTAATGTGCGTGTAAAGGCAGGTGCACCAGTACTTTTGGTAATATAGTGTATATGTACACACATACTGTATACACACACAAATATATACACACACACAAAAACAAGCAAAACTGCACCTGGGCCCATGTCAACCAATGGGGATTTTTCCACCATAGAAAATAAGAAAGCTTATTAGTTTACTCAACCTCTGCACCTTTTTCTATTCCTCAGTTCAGTAACTCATGCATTTTTTGCTGAATCTTTATACATAACAATGCAACACAAAATGACCACAGATGTACCCTGAGACATTGCTTGTAAGACATTACCTGCGTGTTTACTATGGCTTGCTGCAGGGTCGCTTCTGGAATACTTAGGTGTTGTGCTGACCCATGATCTTCAACTAGATATATTGGATGAAGCAGATCACACTTCTTAAGACGAAACTAATTAAGAAATAAAGAGATATTACTATCATGAAACACTCACAGTCAGTGTTTTGTTTAAAGGTAACTGTAAAAAAATAAATAAAAAAAACTGCTGGCAAGTATGAAAATCAGGCACCTAGGAGGTACTTGCACATACCTGCAGCAGCTTTCTTTTTCCCTCTTGCCTAAATGTGGTTCAATTCTGCATGGACAAAGCTCCCACTTAAAAAAATAACAAAATGGGCAAATACCTCAAAAAACACTGTATATTGTACCTCACTGTATGCAGTTACACTGGGTACATCACGTGGTTGTGTTAGAAACATCAGCTGGTACCTTCTAACTAGATTTACTATGGTGTTTAATAACACCATAGTTACATCAGGTACTTTGTTGTCTGTGGCCTCTGAGATAAAAAAGGCTGTAACAAAAATTTCAGAACAAAAGGACCATTTCTAAATCGGTGTATTAAGAAACAAATCAAATTTGTCCAGATGGAATTCTGGTGGTTCTCTTCAACTAGTTGTCCACAATTTGGTTGATGGTAAAAATATGCTTTATTTTAGGTAATCATTTCGAACAATAAAAGACATCTCTGGTGGTGTTACTAAATGTTAAAAATTTTCCAGGGCCAGACTGTTCATGGTTTCCTACTTTTGCATTACTTAATCTGCAGGCAGGTCTTTACTGTTAAATGTAAAATTGGCATTCAAATGTGACTTGGAAGCTGTGATCTGGTCACCCTCTTCAGTAGAAGCTGGTTCTGCCTTCTCTTCCACATATAGTTCAGAGAACATACATGGTGTTGACCAGATAATGCACCAGTAAAAGGCTTAACAGTGCTATAATATCCATGGTCAAGTTGTGTAGCTGTATAGGGTGGATAACATAGGAGGCTTGGCAAGCAGTGCAAATGGTTGAACACCCAGGAAACCATCTAGTAAAACTAGCAACTAAAACCAAGAACAGAAAGTCATCAAAATCTATCTCCTAGGATATGGAACGAGAACCAAGGAGGCTGCAGGTCAGGATAGGTGTAAAGCCCGCAAGAGGCAATGAGCAACTTTTCATAGTGTCCAACCTTTTATAGGCAGGCCTTCTTAGCCTCTGTTTGATCTTCAACTGCCATGATGCTGCATATGTGATCAGTTATGACACAAGCCATTTGATGGTTTGACAGTTTTGTTGAGAACACAAGCAAATGGGACAATTACATTCCCGGCAAGTGCCGAAATGTAACGTTTTTAAATTGTTAAATCATTGGGTTTGGATACACTTTAAAGTGGGTGTAAACCTAAGACATGAAATATGAACAAAGCATATTTCTCTATGGTGTGTGTTTGTCTCAATCCAGAGCTGCCTCGTTTCTCTGCTATCTGCATGAGTGACTTCTGACAAGTTTTACTGACACCAAGAGAAAAAAGGTGACAGGGGAGGGAGCTCCAGCTGATTGACAGTCTTGGCTTTATTTCTGTGTGCTGTGTGAAGCAGAATGTATTTTGGGGTGTAATGTCACATATACCCATGGCATGTGTGAGCAATATATGATTTAGTGACAACTTTGGGAAAAAAAAAAAAAAGTAATTTCCCCGAAACTTGTGGCAAAAGATAAAATATCCCATGGACTCAACATGCCTCTCAGCAAATAGCTTGGGGTGTCTACTTTCCAAAATGGGGTCATTTGGGGGGGGGGGGGGTTGTACTAACTGGGTATTTATCTGGCCTCTGCAACTGTGATAAGTAGTGTGGGGGTGAATGCATACATTTTCGCCCTTAGAAATGTTGAAGGGGTGATTGTTTTTTGGGGTCACGTACGCGGATAGACTCACAAAAAGTCTCACACATGGGGTATCCCCATACTCAGGAGAAGCAGTGGAATGTATTTTGGGGTGTAATTCCACATATACCCGTGGCATGTGTGAGCAATATATAATTTCAGTGACAACTTTGTGTAATTTTTTTTTTGTTAATGTCATTTTTCAATCACTTGCAACAAAAAATAAAATATTCCAGGGAATCAACGTGCCTCTCAGCAAATAGCTTGGGGTGTCTACTTTCCAAAATGGGGTCATTTGGGGGGGCATTTTATGCCCAACATTAGAAGCCTAAGCCACACATCATCCACCAATTCTTTTCTGACACTTTTTGTTTACATGAAAAAAACATTTTTTTTGCTACAAAATTACTTAGAACCCCAAAACATTATATATTTTTCTAAAGCAGAGGCCCTACAGATTAAAATGGTGGGTGTTGCAAATTTTTTTTTCACAAATTATTTGCGCAGCGATTTTTAAAACTCAAGTTGTGTGGAAAAAAAAACACTAATGCACAAAAATACACTTATATTGCCCAAATATTTGGTGAAATATAAAAGATGATCTCATGCCGAGTACATAGACACCAAACGTTACATGCTTTAAAAGTATGCGGCGACAAACTATATACATCTTTAAAAGCCTTTAAAAGCTTATACAGGTTACCACTTTAGATCTGCAGAGGAGTTCTACTGCTAGAATTACTGCCCTCGATCTGACGTTCGCGGTGATACCTCACATGCATGGTGCAATTGCTGTTTACATACGACATGAGACCAAAGCTTGCGTTCACCTCTGCGCGCATGCACGGGGGGCAGGGGTGCATTTTTTGTTTTGTAATTATTCATTCTTCTTTTTATTTTATTTTTACACTGTCCCTTTCATCTTTATTTTTTTCTATTATTTTCATTGTTATCATGGGAAATTTAAATATCCTCTATGATAAAAATAGGTAGTGTTGCATATTTTTTTTTTTTTAATTTGGGGTCTATTAGACTCTAGACCTCTCCTCAGCCCTTAAAGCATCTGACCACACCGAAATCGGTGTGATAAGATGCTTCCCCTATTTCCCAATGGCGCAGTTTATATCCGACAAAACTAAAGTCATGAAATCCTCGTAACCTCCAGTATCTTAGGCCATAGAGACGATTGGAGCAATTCTAGTCTTCAAACAGCTCTATGGACAGCTGTCGGAACCACCGGCTGCATTCTCGGGTTCCCCCGGTGGGACAGGAGAGCCCGAGAGGATCATGTAAGATGGCCGGAGAGGGGCGTTCCCTCCCACTGCTTGTAAAAGCAGTCTAGCAGCTAATCAACTGCTAGGATTGCTTTTAGATGAAAGCGGACCGCTGGCTGAAAAGAACGTTACCTAGATGATACTTATACCTGCAGGCATCATTCCAGTATAACCACTCTAAGACCAGCAACATACTGTACTAATCTGTCGCTGGTCCTTGTTGGGCATATGTTGTAATGTTCTTTTTTTTCATGCAGCCTGTGGCTTAAATGAAAAAAAAAATCAATCGGTGAGTATGCCCACCATTGGGAAACCTCCCTTCATCCTCCCACTTCTAATAGTGGGCATAGCCCAAAAAAAAAAAATACCGGAGCATAGGGGCAATCCGCCACAATTTCCACCCACTGCCCCTATGCTCCGGTATATTTGTTCTTTTTTTAACTGTGGTGGTGAAATCACCTCCAACTGCGCTGGAGTCGCTGCTTTATATATGGTGGGAGCAAACGCTATTGCTGTCACCCTAGGTAAATCAGCGCTGCACCTGGTGTACCTGAAAATCAAACAAAGATTAATAAAACACAGTAACATATAAAAAAAATAATATTCCTGGTAAGAATAAAAAGATAATTAAATGTTACATAAAAACATTACATACCTGAAAAAAACAAATAACATGATAATAAAAACAGCAACAAAACATTACAGGTATGCATAAACAACAATAGAGAGAGCAATAGAAAGAGAATAGAGAGAAAATAGAGATAGAAAAACAAGAAACGTACAACTGTTTTTGGCTTTTATTATTTTATATTTTTTTTGGTTTTTATAACTTATAAAACAGACCCTGTGAACGTGTGCCCTATTCCTACGTAGTGCTGTTCCCTACACTAATACTCAACTAGTGTATGGTAGCGCTTGAAACAGTCACCGATGCAGAGACCAGGCTGGCCAAAACAGGTGGAGCAATAATATGGGGTGTCACGCCTGTATCCGCGTCGTCGGCAGACACGACATCTTTTTTGGGGGTATCGTTGGGTAGGGGTACCAGGGATGGCATGTGGAAAATGCCGTCCATGCAGCCGGCTCACTGAATTTGGATTGGGAACATGGGGTACAGCACCATCTGGATACAGAAGGGCTCTGATGACCACTTCCTGGAATTGAAGGAGAGGTCCAGTCCGTCCTGACGCTTTGTATAGCACAATTGGAATAAGTAAACAGACACTGCCACATGCGCCAATTTGGTGATCAAATAAGTGACTAAAAAGTGGCATTGTAATTGTCCACGTACAAATGGTACCCCTTTCCGAATAAGGGTGACACCAAGCTCCACACAATTTTGCCAGCACTCCACATGTAGTCTGGGCATCCTTCTGGCTCTACGTGACTATCTTTGCACTCATAAACCATAAAACTACATGTATAGCCTGTGGCTCTGTCACAGAGCTTATACATCTTGACCCCGTATCTGGAACACTTGCTGGGGACGTACTGTTTGAAAGCAAGACGTCCAGCAAATTTAATCAGGGACTCATCCACACACACACAACTTGGTTGGGAATAAAATGTGCTGCGAACTGCTGGTTGAAGTGGTTTATGAGGGACAGAATTTTGTAGAGCCGGTCAAATTCAGGCTCCCCATATGGACGACCGAATTCACTGTCACTGAAGTGCATGAACCGCAGGATCTGCTCGTATCGTGTCCTGGGCATGGAAGAGGAGAAGACATACACATGATGAATTGAGTCAGTGGACCAATATAACCGCAATTCAGGTGCTTTATGTATGCCCATGTTGAGGGTAAGGCCCAGAAAGGTCTTAAATTCGGAATCTGTTGGTTTCCAATCTCTGGCAAATGACAAATGGGGATTAGCGGCAATGTATTGAACAGCATATAAATTGCTTTGGTCCACAATAGATCTATAGAGATCTTCGGTGAAATACAGCAAAAAAAAAAATCAATGGCCCTAAAGTCAACTGTATTCACCTGAATTCCGGGTTGGCCAGCGAATGGGGGAAATACGGGCGCTGCATCAGTGGTGAATTGCCAATCGGGATTTGCAAGCGCGTCAGGAAGGATGGGCTCTGCGGGCCTGTGTTCGTCTTTGTGGCTGTGGGACACTACTTGTGCTAGCCACACCAGCTTGAACTGCACTTATGGGACTCGCCACGTCACCAAGTGTTACTGCAGTGCTGGTTTGTCTACAACCAGGATGTACTAGGCCGCTGGTGCTTGCGAGGTCACCAGAAGGAGTAGCGGCACTAGTACTGGCTCTCTGCTCCATACGAAAGCCCTGCGGTTCATGCACCTCAGCGACAGCTAAACAGGATCTGGTATGCCTGACCTTAGCAGGGACCACTCCGTCGTCAGAGCTATCTGTCATGGAGCCGCTGTCGTCTACGAGCTCATATGATGAGTCTGAATCTGACAACGAGGCTTCCCCATCGCTCTCATCTGTCATACTCAACAACACGTAGGCCTCTTCACTAGTGTACCTCAGATTTGACATGGCTTCTAAATTTATAGGTACACTAGTGTGACTCACAGGCAAAAAAGTGCACCTGGTTGTCAGAGCCTGTGTCAAGTCGCTACCAAATTAACTTTCAGATTTCGCAGGGATCGGGCGCGATCTCTGTGAACGCTGCAGATATGTGTTCTGTGATTGGTAAGTGTCAGCGATCTATTGATCCTGCACTTGGGTGGGCTGGGCTGGGCAGAGAGGCTAAACGCAGGTGCTAGCAGCTTTCTGGGCTGATCCCGCTAACGCTGCGTTTTTTAGAACACTAATCTAGTGGGGACGCTAATGTATATCTGATCAGATCGCAGATATTGATCTGATCAGATACTGCAATAGTATCTAACACCTATCTAATGTGTGTGTATGCGTGTCAGAGTACCTAACTAACTGGCCCTGCCTGGTGTTCATGCTGACCCTAACGCACGCTAAAACCTAACTGGGGTCACCGCCGGGCGATCGGGGATAAAAACTTTTAAAAGATATATAAAATAATATACGGTGGGTAATCTGATTGAAAAAAAAAACTACTAGCTAGCTAGCGTCACCCGTGACACTTATGCGGTGATCACAGGTTACAGGGGGCAATCAAGAGGTTAAAAACTTTATTGGGGAGGTATTTACACCTACCTAGGCCTACTACTAACCTACCCTAACACTGATTTAGTGTCACAAGTACTGCGATTGGTAAAAATCAGATCACTGCACTATATGACACTGTGTCAGGGGGTGACAGCACTGAAAGGGTTAACTGGGGGGGGGGATCAAAGGGTTAAAAGTGTGCCTAACTGTACTGGTGTCAGTGTAGTGTTGTGCAACTCATGTTTCTGAAGTCTCTCTCTCCTCTCTGCAACAGAAAAGAAAGCAGGGAGGGGAGATTACATCACTTCCCCTGTCTGTGTTTACGTTACACATACAGGGGAAGGCATCCCATTCGCTGGACTGATCAACAGGAATAGATCAAAATCCATTAGTCTACTCCTGTAGATTGAACTGTCCTGTAGCGAATGGGACCGCGCTGGGGGTGCCTATTTACGGCGATTCACGGGACACGTCCACACTGCCGCAGTAAATATACTGCACGCAGTGTGGAAATGGTTGATGATGTACAATGCCTTAAAGTATGCATACCCCTTGAAATTTTCCACATTTTTTCATGTTACAACCATAAACGTAAATGTATTTTATTAGGATTTTATGTGACAGACCAACACAAAGTGGCACATAATTGTAAAGTGGAAGAAAATCGATAAATGGTTTTCAACATTTTTCTACAAATAAATATGTGAAAAGTGTGGCGTGGTAGGTTTGCAGTTGTGCCATACTCTTTCCATTTTCAGATGATGGACTGAACAGTGCTCTGTGAGATGTTCAAAGCTCAGGATATTTTTCTATAACCAAACCCTGCTTTAAACTTCTCCACAACTTTATTCCTGACTTGTCTGGTGTGTTCCTTGGCATTCATGATGCTGTTCTTTCAATAAGGTTCCCTAACAAACCTCTGAGGGCTTCACAGAAGAGCTGTATTTATATTGAGATTAAATTACACTCAGGTGGACTCTATTGATTATCTTTGTTTGCTTTCCAGGATGTCTCCCCTCCTCTTGGTCTGCATATTTTTCCATTCCTCATATGTGCTGCTCAGCCACAGCTCTGCTCACGCACACAGTCCACATGGGGCACAACAGCGGCACCCGGCGAGCAGTGGTCGCATTGCACCAATGGGCTGAGAGGCTGGATGGATGAATGATGACATATACTGCTCTCCGTTTTTCAAATACACATGTGCAAGGACATGTGTATTTGAAAAATGGAGAGCACTATATGTCGCTTTCTTTTTACATGTGGTATAACATATTTGTAAGTGAATCCACTTACACATACCTGGATGCTGACAAGTGTACACCTAATACCGATGGTCTCTATCTGAAGGGAATGTCCGCATGAGCATTAACGCCATGTTCAATTTAGGGACAAAAAGCGCCATCTGATCCTCATAATAAGGGTCATGACAAAGAGGTTAGCGGCTAGTGATTCCTTTGGTGGTGGATATGCACAGAAGCACCGTATTTGATACCTCAGCACATAGGCACTTGGGTGTCATAATCATGGACTCTGCGTTTTATGCTTATGGACATATATTATAATAAGACCCCTTTCACACCAAGGCGTTTTTCATGCGTTTTTGCGCTAAAGTTAGCACATCAAAAACGCTCCCCATGCATCTCAATGGATGCTTTCACACCGAGGCGTCGCTCTTGCTAGGCGTTGAAAAATTCCTGCAAGCAGCATCTTTTCAGCTTGTTTTGTGCGCTCAAAATAGCGCCCATGTCCATTGAAAATAATGGCTAAGTGTTTGAAAAGCGCATGAAATCCTGTACGTGAAGGCTGTGACCACTTCCCTTCCCCAGCTAGGCAAGCCCCCATACAGTTAGAACACGCCCAGGGAACATTGTTAACCCTTAGAGCGCCCCCTGCAGGTTAACCCCTTCACTGCCAATGGCATTTACACAGTAATCAGTGCATTTTTATAGCACTGATCGCTGTATAAATGCCAATGGTCCCAAAAAAGTGTCAAAATGTTCCGACATGTCCGCTGAAATATCGCAGTACCGCTAAAAATCGCAGATCGCCGCCATTACTAGTAAAAAATAAAAAAAAAATAAAAACCCCAAAAATGAATTCTCATCATCCGTAAACGCGACCACTTTTGCGCAAACCAATCAATAAATGCCGATTGCGATGTTTTTTTTATTTTTTTTTTTTTTGGATTTGTATTTTAGCAAAAAGTAAGAAATTTGTTTTTTTTTTGCAAAATTGTCGCTCTTCTTTTGTTTATAGCGGCGATCAGAAATGACACAGAGGGGATCAAATACCACCAAAAGAAAGCTGTTTGTGGGAAAAAAAGGACGCAAATTTTGTTTGGGTACAACGTCGCACGACCGCGCAATTGTCAGTTAAAGCGACGCAGCGCCGAATCGCAAAAAGGGCTCCGGTCCTAAAGCTGGAAATCCTTCCGGTCCTTAAGTGGTTAAGGAACAGTGCTAAAAATAAATAAATAATAATAAAAAAAAAATTTAAAGCGCCACCGTCCTCATGAGCTCGCGCAGCAAAGAAAACGCATACGTAAGTCGCGCCCACATATGAAAACGGTGTTCAAACCACACATGTGATGTATCGCCGTGATCGCCAGAGTGTGAGCAATAATTCTAGCAAAAGACCTCCTCTGCACCTCTAAACTGGTAACCGTTAAAAATGTTTAAAGTGTCGCTTATGGAACTTTTTAAATACCGGACTTTGTCGCCATTCCGCGAGTGCGCGCAATTTTCAACCGTGTCATGTATGGTATCTATTTACTCGGCGTAACATCCTCTTTCACAATATACAAGAAAATTGGGCTAACTTTATTGTTGTCTTATTTTTTAACTCAAAAAAGTTAAATTTTTCCAAAAAAATCGCGCTTGAAAGACCGCTGCGCTGTGACAAAAAGTATTGCAACAATCGCCATTTTATTCTCTAGGGTGTTTGAAAAAAAATATATAAAATGTTTGGGTGTTCTAAGTAATTTTCTAGCAAAAAAAATGTTTTTAGCTTGTGACCACCAAATGTAAAAAAGTGGCCCGGTTGGTAAGCGCTTAAAAAACGCCATTAGAGGGGCGCTATTTATAGTGCCAGCGCTTCAAAGGCGCGGCAAAAACGCACACTAAAATCATGGCGTTTTATAGGATTTTACAGGCTTTTTTCCAACGCCTTGATGTGAAAGCCTTCGTGTTTTAATTATTAGCGCTGCACTTTATGAGAAAATGTTTGACTCCATATTTATTATCTACTCAGTGTTTAATTTATTACGATCTAGGTGCAACGATGGAGATGTTCCAATATTTGGAACAATGTGAACTTAAGATTGATGAAATCTTTTCTAGAAATCCATCCAATAAACCAAAAGATGATTTATTTCACTCATTTAAAAAATTAGGTCATCTAATTGAAAAGAAAGTGAAAGCATGGTGGGATATCACCACCTTTGAACAATATATTACAGCTAAATTGGTTCCCAGACGTCTTAGGTGGGATGTACCTGCCAATGATGATTTATTTGATGAGGAATCGGTCCAGGAGTGGGGCAATTTCTTTACCAAGAAATTGGTGGAATTATTGGAACTCCTGTTAACCCACAAACAGCGTAAAATGAAAATTCTTGATTTGCAAATTTGTGATATTAAGAATAGTATTGAGCCCCTCAAAGATAGCGAGGATTTTCTTAAACTCTCTATGGATTTGAAACAAAAATTAACAAAGTGGGATTCTCAAACTCAGGCCAAAAAGAGAAAAAAACTTTATTAGAGATTTTAATAATTTAAAAGGTGGAATAATTTATAATCAAATATTGACACTAATAAAGTATTAATTGAAGACCCCCATCCAACAATAGGGTAACTGATAATGGATTACCAACCCCTGGAGTTGACCCTGAATCCATGTTTGACTACCCTGAGCAGGTTGATCAGTCCACGTTCCAAAGGAATTATTATACACCCCAAAGGGATGGTCAATCTCAATGGGTTGGAGCAACCAACTGGAGAGGCAATCGAAAGCGGGGTAGGGTGGGAAGGGGTGGTCAACAATATCAGCCCGAGTAGGTGGGGGTCCCCCTTATAGATCTAGTGTTAATGAATATCAGTATTCCCCTTATAGAGATGTTGAGCAATCATCACGCTCTAGAAGTAGAAGCCATCAAGGAAAGCGGAGAGGCCCATATCCTCCCCAGGCCCTAAGAGGAAGACATCCCATGAGAGGTAGAGTGCAACAGAACAGGCATGACCCCCTGGATTCCAATAATAGATTTGCCCCTCTGCAGGATTATGTTCTGAGAGTAGAGGGGGATTTTCAGGTACCACAGAGTGGTCCAGGGGGGAGGAACAGATATGAACCACCCAAATGTGGAGGGATAGTGGTACCCTCCACAGTCGGGAATGGAAGGGAGAGACCAATCCCGAAACAGAAAAGAATGAGAGGAAAGAGAGGGGGTAAAAGGATACAAAAGACCAAGGCCCCGGTAGGGGTAGGTATATATAATCTTAGTGAAGTGGAGTTGAATCAAGACAAAATGCGTGTACTAGATAGAGGTTTGAAGTTTGCTCCTGTAAAAAATTTGAATGCGTTTCAGACATATGTCAATATACATAGATACATCAGAGGTTTGAATATTAAAAAAAACTTTCTGGCCAATACTGGGAGGACCGTGGGAGTGGGAGCTGAGTTGAACCATCATTCCAAGCTTCGGAATAGGTCAACCTTTAACCCACTCAACACTGACAACAAATATTTGCAGGTCTTTAAGAATAAGGTGTGTGCCGATCTGGAGACACTCCAAATATGAAAGGTATCTGATCCTCAATATCTTAGGAACGGCATTAAATCTTTAGAAAGTAGAAAAGAAATCATAATCAGACCAGCAGATAAGGGGGGGAGGGTTGTTCGTTCTCAGTAAGGCCTATTACTTATCTGATTTGGACCACCTCCTAAGTGACCGAGCAACTTATCAACTTTTACATAAGGACCCGATGTTGGCTTTCAAAAACGAATTACACATATTAGTGGAGAAGGGTAAGATGGATGGGATATTGACTAAAAGGGAAGCCGCCTATTTGGACCCTCTTTTTTGTAGGACGCCCATCATATACTTCCCACCAAAGATTCATAAGGATATGGTCAACCCGCCTGGCAGACCCATAGTTAATGGGATTGACTCGGTGTCCTACCAGGTTGGGGCAATACATTGACCATTTCCTGCAACCCCTGGATACCAACACAGAGTCTTTTCTTAAGGATACAAAACATGTTACTCAAATCTTTGAGGAATTAAGATTTTCATCTACGTTCTTTCTCGTGACAGCGGATGTAAGTTCACTGTGCACAATTATTGGGCATGAAGCGGCTATTGCTTCAGTAAGATGGGCTATAGCTTCATCCAATCTTCCTAGGAAATGCATTGAGTTCCTTGTTGATTGTTTAAAGTTTTTTTAACCGGTTCCGGACCAGCAACTGTACATTTACTGCGGCAATGTGGCCGCATTCCGTGAATCGCCATAAATAAGCGGCGATCGCGGGCACGGCTAGGGGGCGCGCGGTTGCGGCGGTACAATTCGCTACAGGACTGTTCAATCCACAGGAATAGACCAATGATTTTTGGTCTATTCCTGTTGATTGGTCCCAGCGAATGGGATGCCTCCCCTGTCTGTGGAATGTAAACACAGACAGGGGAAGTGATATCATCTCCCCTCTCTGCGTTCTTTTCCGTTGCAGAGAGGAGAGAGGACAGCAGAATCGTGAGTTGCACCAACACTACACTGACACCAGTACAGTTAGGCATACTTTTAACCCTTTGATCGCCCCTGAGTTAACCCCTTCACTCCTGTCACTGTGTGAGCAATCAGATCCTGCACTGATCGCTGTACTTGTGACCCTTGTGACACTAATCAGTGTTAGGGTAGGTAGTATTAGGCCTAGGTAGTTGTAAAAACCCCCCTTACCCCCCCCCCAATAAAGTTTTTAACCCCTTAATTGCCCCGTCACCTGTGATCACTGTATAAGTGTCACGGGTGACGCTAGCTAGCTAGCTAGTTTTTCTCCCCATAGTTGTACGTTTCTTGTTTTTCTATCTCTATTTTCTCTCTATTCTCTTTCTATTGCCCTCTCTATTGTTTTTTATGCATACCTGTAATTTTTTTTTTTTTTTTTTTTTTTTTGCAGGTATGTAATGTTTTTATAATGTTTTCATGTAACGTTTAACTATTTTTTTATTCTTAGCAGGAATATTATTTCTTTATATGTTACTGTGTTTTATTATTCTTTATTTGATTTTCAGGTACGCCAGCTGCAGCGCTGATTTAATTAGGGTGACAGCAATAGCGTTTGCTCCCACCATATATAAAACAGCAACTCCAGCGCTGTTGGAGGTGATTTCACCACCACAGTTAGAAAAAGAGCAAATATACCGGGGTATAGGGGCAGTGGGTGGAGATTGGGGTGGATTGGACTATGCTCCGGTATATTTTTTTTAAAAAGGGGCTATGCCCACCATTAGAAGTGGGTGGATGAAGGGAGGTTTTCTAATGGTGGGCATACCCACTGATTGATTCTTTTTTTTCATTTAACCCACAGGCCGAATGAAGAAAAAGAACATTACAACATATGCCCAACAAGGACCAGTAACAGATTAGTATGTTGCTGGTCTTAGAGGGGTTATACAGGAATGATGCCTGCAGGTATAAGTATCATCTAGGTATCGTTCTTTTTAGCCGGCGTTCGGCTTTCATGTAAAAGCAATCCTAGCGGCTGACTAGCTGCTAGACTGCTTCTACAAGCAGTGGGGGGAATCCCCCCCCGGCCATCTTACATGGTTTTCTCTTGCTCTCCTGTCCCACCGGAGAACCAGAGAATGCAGCCGGTGGTTCTGACAACTGACCATAGAGCTGATTGAAAACTAGAATGGCTCCAATAATCTCTATGGCTTAAGATACCGGAGGCTACGAGCATTGCATGACTTTGGTTTCGTCGGATATAAACCGTGCCATTGGGAAATGGGGGAAGCATCTTATCACATCGATTTTGGTGTGGTCAGATGCTTTAACCACTTCCACACCGCCTACCGTCTATTTACGGCGGCAGTGTGGACGCTGGGCGCAAATCGCCGTAAAAAAGTGGCGATCTGCGAGTGGAAATGAATTCTAATCATCCGTAAACGCGGCCACTTTTGCGCAAACCAATCAATAAACGGCGATTGCGATTTTTTTTTTACCAAAAATATGAGGAAGAATATAAATCGACCAAAACAGATGAAAAAAAAATGTTTTTTTTTGGATTTGTATTTTAGCAAAAAGTAAGAAATTTGGGTTTTTTTGCAAAATTGTCGCTCTTCTTTTGTTTATAGCGGTGATCAGAAATGAAGCAGAGGTGATCAAATACCACCAAAAGAAAGCTCTATTTGTGGGGAAAAAAGGACGCAAATTTCGTTTGGGTACAACATTGCACGACCGCGCAATTGTCAGTTAAAGCAACGCAATGCTGAATCGCAAAAAGTGCTCTGGTCCTAACCTGGGAAATCCTTCCGCGGCTGAAGTGGTTAAGGGCTGAGGAGAAGTCTAGAGTCTAGTAGACCCCAAATTAAAAAAAAAAAATATGCAACATTACCTATTTTTATCATAGAGGATATTTAAATTTCCCGTGATAACAACAAAAATAATAGAAAAAAAAAAAAGATGAAAGGGACAGTGTAAACATAAGATAAAAAGCAAAATGAATAATTACAAAATAAAATAAAAAATGCACCCCTGTCCTCCCGTGCATGCGCGCAAATGTGAACGCAAGCGTTGGTCTCATGTCGTATGTAAACAGCAATTGCACCATGCATGTGAGGTATCACCATGAAAGTCAGATCGAGGGCAGTAATTCTAGCAGTAGACCTCCTCTGCAGATCTAAAGTGGTAACCTGTAAAAGCTTTTAAAGATGTATATAGTTTGTCGCCGCTGCGCGGGAATGCATTATTTTTAAAGCATGTCATGTTTGGTGTCTATGTACTTGGCATGAGATCATCTTTTATATTTCACCAAATATTTGGGCAATAAAGTGTGTTTTTGTGCATTAGAATTCAAAAAAGTGTTTTTTCCCACAAAAATTGCGTTTGAAAAGTCGCTGCGCAAATACTTTGTGAAAAAAAAATGTGCAACACCCACCATTTTAATAAGTAGGGCCTCTGCTTTAAAAAAATATATAATGTTTGGGAGTTCAAAGTAATTTTCTATCAAAAAAAAAAAGTTTTTTTCATGTAAACAAAAAGTGTCAGAAAAGACTTGGTGGATTATGTGTGGCATAGGCTTCTAATGTTGGGCATAAAATGCCAGGACAGTTCAAAACCCCCTCAAATGACCCCATTTTGGAAAGTAGACACCCCAAGCTATATGCTGAGAGGCATGTTGATTCCCTGGAATATTTTATTTTTTTTCGCAAGTGATTGAAAAATGACAAAAAAATTAAAATAAAAAAAAAATTACACAAAGTTGTCACTGAAATTATATATTGCTCACACATGCCATGGGTATATGTGGAATTACACCCCAAAATACATTCTGCTCCTTCTCCTGCGTACAGGGATACCCCATGTGTGGGACTTTTTGTGAGTCTATCTGCGTACGGGACCCCAAAAACCAATCACCCCCTTCAGCATTTCTAAGGGTGAAAATGTATGCATTCACCCCACACTACCTATCACAGTTGCAGAGGTCATAAAATGCCTAGATAGCAACACCCCCCCCCCCCTCCCAAATGACCCCATTTTGGAAAGTAGACACCCCAAGCTATTTGCTGAGAGGCATGTTGAGTCCATGGAATATTTTCTATTTTGCCACAAGTTTCGGGGAAATTACTTTTTTTTTCCCACAAAGTTGGCCAAAATGAGAATCACAATTTTTTTGCTTAGAATAAAGATCACGATTTTCTCTCACGTTTCCCGCAGTGTAACATCTTACATATACAAAAAAATTGGGCTAACAGCACTGTTTAGTTTTTTGAAAGTGTAATTTTTCCCAAAAAAATTGCGTTTGAAAGACCGCTGCGCAAACACTCTGTGACATAAAATATTGCAACAACCGCCATTTTATTCTCTAGGGTCTCTGTTCTAAGTAATTTTCTAGAAGAAAATACTGGATTTTTACTTGTAAGCAACAAATGTCAGAAAATATTTAAATGGTTAAAATAAACTCTTGTATACACGGAGAACATTGTATCTCTTTGCTAGTTTTATCAGCAATATTCTGACTCCTAACTGTTGTAATGGCGACTTATCCCTTGTTGAGACCTCTATGCCTGGCCTGTATAAGCAGATATGATCACCGCAGACAGTTCTTATCAGATAGTGACTCACCAATTACCGATTTCTTCCATGAGCGTTTATTCATTGGAATAGCAGGTACAGCATACAACAAATGTGACAGATGGTCGAAAGATGGTAACTGCAGGTCAAAACATAGTAATGTGTCCTAGGATGCGAGTAGATTGAGAGAGGCCTTCTAGCATGTGGCCATATTCTTTACCTCATGAGAGAGAGGACACAGGAAGAGGAAATAGAATAGCAGAGTGCACCAGGAACAGGAAGTTACAAAGTAGAGTGAACTAGGAAGAGGAAGTTAGCTCACAGAGGATGGGAGGTACACACTTAGAAAATACAATAGAAAGGTGTAATATCCAAAAGAACCACAAGATGGCATTGTAATAACCAACTATAAAAACATTACTATAGCTGCATATTTATGTTACATGAAAATCATGTAACAGAACAAGCAATGATCTCAGACTTGGCAGTCTGCCCAGATAGGAGAAACTCAAGTCGCTCCGACTTAGAAAAAGGTTCCTGGGGAGACTTCAGGCGACTTGCATTGACTTCTACTTACAGTGAAGTCGGGCTGAGTCCCCCCACAAGTCAGACTCCATTAACTGCACTGAAAATCACGGTAATGGGTGATGGAGATCTCGGGGGGGGGGGGGGGGGGGA
>BLSH010305993.1:316278-359129 GCA_018402905.1 Glandirana rugosa | reverse complement strand
GGGGTGAATCGAGATCGCAATTTTATTACTGTTAATCGTGCAGCTCTAACTGAAACCCATGAGTATAAACCATTACTCACTTTTTGCTCTCGAAAGCGTCCATCTATAATACTTCCACAAAGATCATCCATTCTCTTTCTTTCGATAACATAATCTAGCACAAGTTCCCGAGGCTGTGGAATTCGCAACTGTCCTGCAAAACATTTCACCAGCAGACTTTTGTTACATTAAATTAAAATGATTCTTAAAAGACATTAGCTACTAGTATGGCAGCTGATGATCTCTTACTCACCCTTCCAGAAACTAAAGTGTGGTTAAATGTAATTACTGGTCATTCTCCTTAAGGCTGGGATTCACACTATTATGAATTGGATGCGGATTCTCTGCATCCAATTTGCAATGGCAGGAGATTGTGACCTGCTTTCTATGAAGCCGGTTCACACATCTCTGCAGCGGCTCCGTTGTGAATTTGCACAGGGGTCCTGTGCGTCTTTTGGTCCGTTTCAGGTCCAAATTCAGCCCACAATTTGGGCTGAAATCGGACCTGAAGCGGTGAATGGGGACGCACCGCACCCCTCCTGTGAGCCGGAGCGTGCTGTGGTGTGAACCCAGCCTTACCAGGACTGTGGGCTTTCCTGGATCATTTTCTACCCAGAGTGATATTTTACCTCTCTGTAAGGAATGCTCACGCCATGGAGTTTTATGTGCACTACAACACAGGATCACATTGCACTAAGAGTGCATGAAAACTAGTTATCATTATGATAGATGTATATACAGTCTCATAAAAGTGAGTACACCCTTCACATTTTTGTAAAGTAGTGAGTGTGCAGCTTGTATAAGTGTAAATTTGCTGTCCCTCAAAATAACTCAACACACAGCCATTAATGTCTAAACCGCTGGCAACAAAAGTGAGTACAACCCTAAGTGAAAATGTCCAAATTGGGCCCAATTAGCCATTTTCCCTCCCCAGTGTCATGTGACTCGTTAGTGTTACAATGTCTCAGGTGTGAATGGGAAGCAGGTGTGTTAAATTTGGTGTTATCGCTCTCACTCTTTCATACTGGTCACTGGAAGTTCAACATGGCACTTCATGGCAAAAACCTATCTGAGGATCTGAAAAAAAGAATTGTTGTTCTACATAAAGATGGCCTAGACTATAAGAAGATTGCTAAGACCCTGAAACTGAACTGCAGCACGATGGCCAAGACCATACAGCAGTTTAACAGGACAGGTTCCACTCAGAACAGGCCTCGCCATGGTCGACCAAAGAATAAAGAAATTGAGTGCACGTGCTCAGCATCATATCTAGAGGATGTCTTTGGTAAATAGATGTATGAGTGCTGCCAGCATTGCTGCAGAGGTTGAAGGAGTGTCAGTGCTCAGACCATACGCCGCACACTGCATCAAATTGGTCTGCATGGCTGTCATCCCAGAAGGAAGCCTCATCTAAAGATGATGCATAAGAAAGCCCGCAAGTAGTTTGCTGAAGACAAGCAGACTAAGGAAATGGATTACTGGAACCATGTCCTGTGGCCTGATGAGACCAAGATAAACTTTTTAGGTTCAGATGGTGTCAAGCATGGGTGGCAGCAATCAGGTGAGGAGTACAATGAAAAGTGTGTCTTGCCTACAGTGAAGCATGGCGGTTGGAGTGTCATGGTCTGGGGCTGCATGAGTGCTGCCGGCACTGGGGAGCTACAGTTCATTGAGGGAACCATGAATGCCAACATGTACTGTGACATGCTGAAGCACAGCATGATCCCCTCCCTTCGGAGACTGGGCCACAGGGCATTATTCCAACATGATAACGACCCCAAACATACCTCAAGGACGACCACTGCCTTGCTAAAGAAGTTGAGGGTAAAGTTGATGGACTGGCCAAGCATGTCTCCAGACCTAAATCCTATTGAGCATCTGTGGGGCATGCTCAAATGGAAGGTGGAGGAGTGCAAGGTTTCTAACATCCACCAGCTCTGTGATGTCATCATTGAGGAGTGGAAGAGGACGCCAGTGGAAAACTGTGAAGCTCTGGCAAACTCCATGCCCAAGAGGGTTAAGGCAGTACCGGAAAATAATGGTGGCCACACAAAATATTGACACTTTGGGCTCAATTTGGACATTTTCACCTTGGGGTGTACTCACTTTTGTTGCCAGCGGTTTAGACATTAATGACTGTGTGTTGAGTTATTTTGAGGGGACAGCAAATTTACACTGTTATACAAGCTGTACCCTCACTACTTTACATTGTAGCAAAGTGTAATTTCTTCAATGTTGTCACATGAAAAGATAGAATAAAATATTTACAAAAATGTGAGGGGTGTACTCACTTTTGTTAGATACTATATATATATATATATATATATATATCATCCTGTATAAAGCTCTTCACATTAGTGCACTGTGTTAGAGGTCAATGCAATGAACATTTTTTTAACCTTGATTGCTGCATTTTTTTGTGCATTTTGGTTACATCATAATCAATGGCAATATATGGAAAATGCACCGAAAAAGCACTAAAATGCAATATGCATTTTGAACAAGCCCTAACAATTAACATAGAATTCCAGGCTAAACCTAACTAATCTGAAAAATTATCCCTTCCCCCTCCTAACACCTATGTTGACTAACTTTGGAAAAAAAGGGCATATACTTACCTATTTTCATGCCACTTGAGTCCAGTCACGTGAAGTCCCCTGTGACAGCCAGGAACAGCTGCAAAGGACAGGAGAAAACACTCAACAGATGATAATGCCTGGATGCGGTGATGTCACCCATAGACTGCTATGGCCCATCCTTTGTTGACACTCCCTCCTTTCCCTATAGCCACTGCTGGCTGACACAGGGGAGTTGGATTATGTGACCGAACCAGAGCAGGCCTAAAAATTTGTAAGTTTTGTAATCTTTCTTACACAGGTTAGTCAGCATAGGTGTTGGGGGGGGATTTTTTAAATTAGTTAGGTATAGCCTGGAATTCCACTTCAACTGAAAAACTGAAAGATAATAAAATGTGCAATTCCATCAGGGGTGACATCCAGGGTAAAATGGGAGTTCAACAAAACTGTGAGGTGAAGCTCAATGTGTAACTCCAGCCAGAGGAAAGGTTATACCTACTGTCAGGTATTTAATGTTGTTTCTTGATCCAATGAGGGAATTTCCTCTTACTTTCTGTTAGGGCTGGGCTCCTACTAATTACTAGCAGCTCTTCCTATCAGTGCACAGAGGCTACTCAGCTTTTGGTTAATTACCAGCCATTCATTGTTTCCACTGTGACTCACCTTCCTCATTCGTCCAGCCTACAGCCAGCCCCTTTTGGCTATTTAAACTGCTTGGCTCATTCTCTCCGTGCCCTTACATGGTCAACATCTCCAGTGTGTTCCTGTGTATGACTTGGCCTGGCTGACTTCTCTTCTGATTCCTGCTCCTGATTTTTGGCTCTGGACAATGCTGACTTCTAGTTCCCTGATCCTGGCTCGTCTGAATACCCGCTCTTACTTCCAAACCCTGGCTTGTTTTTGATTATGTTCCTGAACTGTTGTTATTTTTTGCTATTACATTAAAGGTGTGAATTTAACTGCATTTTCTGTCTCTGTCTGGTTTAGGGTTCCTGACATTACACGAGGGTCATGAATTCATAAGATGCAGGCAATCCACCTAGTTGTAATATTTTTTCCAGACTGGATGAGCAGGACCTCCGCATGGACCAGTTTGCCATAGTGTTACAGATGCTCCTGATTCTAACTGCTCATCTGGATCCTCCCACTCCAGCACAACCAGTGTTGCAAGCCATCCCTGCTGCTGCGCTGGTTTCTGTGCAGGCACACACCTCTAATACTACCTTTATAAGAAGTATGACTGGTTCTGCTCCTCTTCCCCAGCGTTTTGAGGGCAATCCAGCTCACTGGAGAGGGCTTCTCAAACAGGTTGGAATATATTTTAAGATGCTGCCCCAGGCGTTCAATAAGGACAGAAGCAAAGTAGGCTTCATTATTTCTTTGCTTTATGACAGAGCCTTGGCTTGGGCAAACCCTCTATGGGAGACACAAAAACACGTCTGGAATTACCCGGAGTTTGGGGCCTCTTTTAAAAGGAGATTTGATATTCCCGCTCGCTCCACCTCTGCTGCCAAAAGCCTCATGCCCATTAAACAGAGTATGAAAACTGCTGCAGACTACGCTATTGAATTCCGTACTCTGGCAGCAGAGGTTGGTTGGAACAATGAAGCTCTCGTGGCTGCTTTTTCTCATGGTCTCTCTGATAAGATTAAAGATGAGATTGCAGCTCGAGATATACCTAGGAATCTTGAGGAGTTGATCTTGTTTGCCATTATCCTTGATACCAGACTCAGAGACATTCCTTTAAGGAGCACTTGCGGAAGCCTCCTGTATATCTGGATCCGAGCTTTGCTTTCCCACCCATGCCTCTCTCACCTCCCATGCCTCCTAGTCCCGAGTCCTCCAGTGAAGTAGAGCCCATGCAACTGGGTTTCACACATCTCTCTGCTGAAGAGAGGAGGAAGAGAGATGTTGCCTTTACTGTGGCCAGGCAGGTCACTTATTGGAGTCTTGTCCCGACCGGGAAAGCCCGTACCTGAGGTCCTTTAGGGGGCAGACCTTAGGTGGCGTCTTTGCATCCCTAGATATCCTGAAGGATAAACCTCTAGTTCCGGTTACCCTTTCTTGGTCTGAATTTTCCATCGATACCCAGGGACTAATCAATGCTGTGGCTGCAGGCTTGTTCATAGATAGTGCCTTTGTGTCAAAGCACTCGATACCGCTGCAGCGGCGTGCCTCCCCACTTGCCACTGAGGCTACTAATGGGAGACCTCTACAGCCTGCTCATGTGACTTATAAAACCACTCCACTGACCATGGCTATAGGGGCTCTTCACCATATAATCCAATTCCAAGTCATTTCCTCACCTCATTACCTGGCTGTCATTAGTTATCCTTGATTACAGAGGCATAATCTCTTTTTTTATTGGCGTAGTGCCAAGGTTCTGTCATGGTCGCCACAGTGCACTAATACATGTTTTCAGTGTAAATGTGCACGTTTTCACGCTCTTCATTTCCAGAGGAATACCGTGAATTCGGTGATGTATTTGACAAGGGTCAGGCTAGTATTTTGCTGCCACATCAGCCTTATGATTTCACAATTGACCTTCAACCTGGTGCCATTCCTCCTCATGGCTGGATTTACCCTTTGTCTGTCTCTGAGGATACGGCTATGGGAGGAGTATTTTGCAGATTCACTTTCCTGAGTTCATCCGTAAATCCTCTTCCTCCTGCCGGTGCTGGCCTTTTCCTTCGTGAAAAAGAAGAGTTGTGAACTGAGAACCTGTAACGATTATAGGGGTCTCAATCGCATTACAGTTAAGAATGCTTATCCGATCCCATTGATTACATAATTATTTGACCGCCTCAAGGGAGCAACGGTCTTCACTAAGCTCAATTTTAGAGGGGCATACAATCTTGTGAGGATTAAGGAGGGCGACAAATTGAAAATGGTTTAATACTAGGACCGGACACTATGAATACCTCGTAATGCCCTTTGGTCTCTGCAACGCTCCAGCAGGTTTCCAGAAACTTATCAACAATGTCCTCTGAGATATGCTGCAGCAATATGTGGTGGTTTACCTCAATGATATTTTCATATATTCAAAATCCCTAAAGGACCATCACACAGATGTCTCCTGAGTGCTAGAGAGTTTGAGAGAGAACACCCTGTATTGCCAGTTCCATCGTGAATAGGTCAATTTTTGGGTTATGTCATTTCTACTGCCGGATTTTCAAAGGACTCAGAGAAACTATCTGCAGTCTTACTATGGCCTTGATCCGTGGTGTCAGGGCTGGGCTCAGCACACCCTTCTCAGATCAAGCTGCTCAGCTGACGGTAGGCAAAGGCCATGAATTCAGACAATGCAGTCAATCCACTTTCTGGTAATATTTTTTCCAGACTGGATGAGCAGGATCACCGCATGTATTAGTTTGCCATAGCGTTAGAGACGCTCCTGAATCGCACTGCTCACCTAGTTCCTCCTACGGTGGTCGTTTCAGCACAACCTGTGTTGCAGGCCGTTCCTGCTGAAGTCTCTGTGCAGGCACCGGCCTCTAAAATTATCTCTATAAGGGGTATGTCTAGTTCCGCTCCACTTCCCTAGCGATTTGGGGGCGATCCAGTTTGATGCAGAGGGTTTCTCAACCAGGTTGGGATATACTTTGAGATGCTGCCCCAGGCGTTCCCTATGGACAGAAGCAAAGTAGGCTTCGTGGTTTCTTTGCTTTCTGACAGAGCCTTGGCCTAGGCAAACCCTCTGTGGGAGATGCAAAAACCTGTAGTCCAGAGTTACCCAGAGTTTGTGGCCTCCTATAAAAGATTATTTGATGTTCCCGCACACTCCACTATCGCTGCCAAAAGCCTCATGTCCATCAAGCAGGGTACGAGAACAGATGCCAATTATGCCATTGAATTCCGTACTCAGGCAGCAGAGTTTGCTTGGAACAACGAGGCTCTTGTGGCTGCTTTTTCTCATGGTCTCTTGGATAACATCAAAGATGAGATAGCAGTCTGAGACACATCCACTGAGCTGGTTGATCACATTTGCAATCCTCATTGACTCCAAACTCCGAGAGAGACCTTCCTTTAAGGAGCGCTTACAGAAACCTCCTGTATGTTTGGCTCCGAGGTTTGTATTCCCACCTGTACATCCCTGACCTCTCATACCTCCTGGTTCCGAGCTGGTCAGTGAGGTAGAACCCATGCAGTTGGGCTTAACATGTCTCTCTGTGGATGAGAGAGACTTTAGGAGGAAGGAGAGATTGTGCCTTTATTGTGGCCAGGCAGGTCACTTTTTGAAGTCTTGTCCTACCCGTCTGAGGGGGCGCTTGCACCTGAGGTCCTGTAGGGGACAGACCTTTGGTGGTGTTGTTTCGTTCCCAGACGGATAAGCCCCTGGCTACTCCACTTGCCATTGAGGCTATTGATGGGAGACCACTACAGCCTGCCCAGGGGACTCATGAGACTGCTCTGCTGACCATGGCCGTAGGGGCTCTTCACCATGAGATAATCTAATTCCAAGTCATTTCCTCTGCTCATTTTCCGGTGGTTATTGGTTATCCTTGGTTACAGAGGCACAAATCCTCTTTTGATTGACTTCGTGCTGAGGTTCTTTCCTGGTCGCCACAATGCAGTAAGACATGTTTTCAGAAAGTGGCTAAGGTCTTGTGTACCCCTTCACTCTCCTCCCTGCCGGAGGAGTACCGCAAATTTAGCTATGTCTTTTTCAAAGGTCAATCCGGTAGTTTGCCTCCACGATTGCGCAATTGACCTTGAACCTGGCGCCATACCCCTTTGTGGCCGGGTTTACCCTTTGTCTGTCTTGGAGGATAAAGCCATGGAGTAGTATGTCCTCCAAATCCAAATCCTTATCTCCTGCTGGTGCTGGCTTCTTCTTTGTGAAAAAGAAGAGTGGTGAACTGAGACCTTGTATCGATTATAGGGGTCTCAATCACTTCACGATTAAGAATGCTTATCCGATTCCATTAATTAGGGAGTTATTTTACTGCCTCAAGGGAGCAATGGTTTTCACAAAGCTTGATCTGAGAGTGGCATACAATCTCATGAGGATCAAGTGAAAAACTGTGTTTAATACCAGGACAGGCCATTACGAATACCTCGTAATGCCGTTTGATCTTTGCAACGCTCCCGCAGTTTTTCAGGAATTCATCAACGATGTCCTCCGAGATATGTTGCAGCAATGTGTGGTGTGATATCCTCATATATTCCAAGTCCCTAGAGAGTCACCACACAGATGTCCGTCATGTGCTTCAGAGGCTGAGAGATAATAACCTGTATTGTAAATTAGGGAAGTGCGAGTTCCATCGTGAACAGGTTAAATTCCTGGATTAGGCTATTTCCGCCGCTGTTTTTTAGATGGAGAAGCTATCAGCAGTTCTACAGTGGCCTCGACCCGTGGGTTTACATCCACTACAACGTTTTCCTGGCTTTGCCAATTATTGTCGGAAGTTTATTCTAAACTTCTGATCTCTGGGCAAGTCACCGACTGATGTGATCAGAAAGAACGGTAACCCACAGAATTGGTCTCCGGAGTCCAATAAGGCCTTTGTCTCAAGGCAGCCCTTGTTTCTGCTCCTGTGTTGGCACATCCGGATCCTACGCTACCCTTCATCTTTGAGGTTGATGCATCCGAGACTGGAGTTGGTGCCCTTCTGTCCCAATGTCCCACCTCCGAGAGCAATATGCATCATTGTGGCTACTTTCCAAGAAGTTGATTCCTACGGAATGCAATTATGAGATTGGAGAGAGTTGTTAGCGATCATTTTAGCCCTTAAAGAATGGAGGCATCTCCTTGAGGGTACCACTGTTCCGGTTCTCATTTTAACTGACCACAAGAATCTCACATTCTTGTCTGAGGCTAAACGTCTCTCCCCCAGGAGGGCGCGATGGGCTCTGTTCTTGTCAAGCTTCAATTACATAGTCTCATTCTTACCCGGTACTAACAATGTAAGGGCCAATGCATTGTCTCAACAGTTTTCCTCTGCTTCAAAGGTGGAGTTGGTTCCTGTGATACCTCCTGATCGTACTCTGGCTACAATTCATACCAGTCTCATTTCACCTTTGGGTGACAAGATCCTTGCTGCTCAGATCCACGTTCCTCCTGAGAAACCTTGTGACCGCTGCTTTGTTCCGGAGAGTCTCTGTACTGCTGTGCTCCAGACTTACCATTCTCCCAAGGCTGCTGGTCAACCAGGGAAGAATCAACTCATTTGGGCTATTTCCCAACAGTTCTGGTGGCCTAGTCTCTGTGCTGATGTAGCCACCTTTGTAGCAGCCTGTTCTGTGTGTGCTCAGAACCAAACACCACAATATCTTCCAGTAGGTCTTCTACAAGCCATACTCAATGAAGAGCGGCCTTGGACGCAGCTGTCTATGGATTTTATTGTGGAGTTACCCAACTCTCAGGGTAACAGTTATCCCTATGGTGGTTGACCGATTCTCAAAGATGTCACATTGTATTCCACTTAAGAAATTGCCTATGTCCAAGGAACTGGCATCCATTTTTTGCTCTGGAGATCTTTCGCTTACATGGGCTTCCCAAGGTGATCGCCTCGGACAGGGGTAGCCAGTTTGTGTCCAGGTTTTGGCGAGCCTTTTGTGCACAGTTGGGAATTCAGCTTTCCTTCTCTTCAGCGCATCTCCCACAGTCCAATAGGGACGCAGAACGAGCCAACCAGTTCTTGGAACAGTTTTTACGTGGCTATATTTCTGACCGCCATAACAACTGATCTGACCTGTTACCTTGGGCAGAGTTTGCTCACAATAGTGCCGTCAATACCGCTTTCTGATTGTCTCAGTTTATGGCAAATTAAGGTTTCCAACCAGCCATGTTGCCCGATTCATTTGTTGCTCAGAGCATTCCTGCATTGGAGGAGCATCTCCATGGTCTTCGTTCCTCTTGGGTACAGGTCCAGGAGTCTTCGCGACATGCCAATGATAGGTACAAATGCCATGCTGACCACAGGCGCCTACCTGCGCCTTCTTACCAAGTTGGGGAGAGGGTTTGGCTGTCTTCTCGCAACCTCCAACTTCGTGTTCCCTCACTGAAGCTGGCGCCATGGTTTATTGGGCGTTTCCGTATTCTCCGCAAGATCAACCCAGTGGCTTATGCTTTAGACCTGCCTTCTAATATGCAAATTTCTATTGTATTCCATGTCTCCTTGTTAAAACCTTTGGTATGCAACCGCTTCACCACCTCACTACCATGTCCTCATCCTGTTCAGGTTGTGAACCAAGAGGAGTATGAAATACAATCTATCATTGACTCCCGTAGGTTCCGTGGGCGCATACAGTACCTGGTTCATTAGAACGGGTACGGTATGGAGGAGCGTTCTTGGGTCTCATCCTCGGACGTACAGGCTCCTGTCCTCCTCCGTGATTTCCATAGACATTTTCCCCTCAAACCTGGTGGCTCCCCGAGGGGGGGGGGGGTCGTTGAGGAGGGGGTACTGTCAGGGCTGGGCTCAGCTCTCCCTTCTCAGAGCAAGCTGCTCAGCTGAGGGTTAATGCCAGTCTCAGCTTCCACTCTGTCTCACCTGATGACCATATCCTGCCTCGTTAAGCCAGCTCTGCTGCCATATGAACTGCCTGGATCAGATTGCAGATGCCTTCACCTTGGTCAACATCTCTGGAGAAATCTCTGCTGTGCGTTCCTGTAAAAGACTTTGCCTGTTTGACGTTCCCTTCTGGTTCCTGGATTCAAGTCCCTGCTCGGCTGACTCTCCTACTGGCTCCTGACCCTCTCATTCTGTTTGTTTGACCTCGCTGATCTCTGGACTCCTGTTTCACTGGCTTGCTCTGGTTACCGAACCCTGGCTATGTTTTGAACACGTTTACTTGGTTTATAACATTTTATCTTTTTATTAAAAAGTGTGATTTTACTGCACTTCTGTCTTTGTCTGATTCATGGTTCCTGGCAGTAAGTCTACGTTCTCTACAACATTTTCTTGGCTTGCAAATCATCGGAAATGTATTCAAAGTTACATAGTTAGTCAGGAAAGAATCCCGGCCTCTTTTAAAGCAATCTACTGAGCTGGCCAGGAGTCTATTTCACATCTCTTACTGCGAAGAAACCTTCCCGTATTTGGAGATGAAATATTTTTTCCTCTAGACGTAAAGAGTGCCCCTTTGTCCTCTGTGATGACCTTAAAGTGAATAATATTCGTAATGTCAGTTCTCTGGTCAAACCCCTGACTGATATGACCAGGAAATACGGCAAGCCACATAATTGGTCCCCAGATTCTATTAAAGCCTTTAAATCACTCAAAGCCACTTTTGCTACTGCTTGTTAGAAATAGTCCCTCCAGCTGGTGGCGCTGTGGCTTGGGAGCCATGGGCTGCAGTTCCAGTGTCCACCAGCAGGTGTCAGTAAAGGGCTCATCTGGTGATGGCACTGTGGCTCCTGGATCCATGGTCTGCAGTTCCAGTGTCCACCAGCGGATGTCTCCCAGTAATTGGAGGCTCATGAGTCACCACCTGACACTTGTTACAGGAAGGATATTTAAACCCTGTTCACCATGTGCTTAGTGCCTTGGTGTTTGTCCTCCATGTGCCTCTGCATCCCGAATCCTGAACCCTGTATCTGCAATTCTGTATGCGGTTTCTGGAATCCTGTATCGGGTATCTGCCATGCTGAACACTGTATCTGGAATCCTGAATCCTGTACAGGCGGTCCCCGGGTTACAAACAAGATAGGGACTGTAGGTTTGTTCATAAGTCGAATTTGTTTGTAAGTCAGAACAGCTACATTTTTTATGTGTAGCTTCAGCCAGAACAAATATTTTTAAGCTTTTTGGATAGCATAGGGAAGGGTTAACACCCCTGTAATGTTTGTTTTGCTGTCTGTTTCTGTTCAGAAGATTTCACCTCACTTCCTGTCCCAATGATAATTGGATTTTGAAAATTTTGGGTTGTTGTGGAAACAAACCTTGGTGATAAAGCATCAGTGGAGACCCCTTTTTCCCATAATAACTCTTACAGGAGTGAATTTCCCTTCCTAGGGGGAGATTTCCTCTCACTTCCTGTTGTCTCCCTCCGTTTGTAAGTAGGAGTCGTTCGTAAGTCAGATGTTCATAACTAGGGGACTGCCTGTATCTGGAATCCTGAACCCTGAATCTGCTCCTGGACCCCCGTCTGCAGTCTGATCCTGTCTTACCGGCTTTCCCGTCATCTGTTCCTGGTTCCTGCCTTATCCTGCTCCCTGCCCCCTCTGATTGATCTCCTGTGCATGACCCTGGCCTGGCTACATTTACGGTTTGGACATTTCCCTATACCTGTTTAGCAGTTTTCACTATTTCTGCTGCTGTGGTTGTTTACACTGCTTTTTATATTAGATGTGCGTTTGGGTCACCATTTCACTTATATCCTTAATAAATCACTTATTCAGTTTACGTTGTGTCTGGCATTCTCTGTGCAGTTCACACATTTCTGGTCACACCAGTTCCTGACATTACACCAAGGCCAGTCCTGACCAGAAGTAACTGCACAGGGAAGCCATCTTGGTTTTGGTGGCAACATGCATCCGGAGGAGGTTGTTTATTTTTCTCTGCTGGTGACAGAGGATCTTGATTATTGCTGTCAAACGTTGGAGTGGACTAGGGATCAACTTTTGGAATGTATACGTCTGGCTCATGTCCTAGTTGATCAGGGCAGTATGTTGTTCAGTGATGTTCAGCCTTTGATTCAAGTGTGTGCAGAGTTGGCTTTGTCCAGCTTTCCTAAAGGCAGTGATGATTTTTCCCCTCCCTTCAGCAAGGCTCAGGTAGAATCGCTGTTATAGTTACTCGAAGATGACTCCGTTTATTTCTTTGAGCATTATTCAACACGCCCTTGACAGGTGTTAATAGAGTGCATAGATGCAGTGCAGGCTCTTGTCAGACAGGCCGTATGTTCAACCTATACTACAGGCATGGTCGGATATACTGCATTCAGCCCCAGTCAGCTTGCACCAACCAATCCCTGCCACTAGAGACCTACCTGCTTAAAGTTCCTTCTCTCCTTCAACTACAGGAACCACAGTCACAGCCCAATATACTCTGCTACCTACCTAGTATCAGTATCCCGTTTCCACGTGCTGCACCTACCCTGCCTTTAACCCACCTACCTCTTCTCCGCTTCCTGCAACAATTTCACAAAAATCTCCCTTATTGACCACTCCCTCTTTACCATACTCTAGCATCAGCTACACCCCCTATTTACAGCCCTGCAGTTACTTACAGAACTCCAGTGGTAAAGCCTAAGAAGAAACTGAAGTTTTTCCCAACCTGCACTATCCAGCCTGTATCCAATACCGCCTCCACACCAGCTAATGTACTCCAGTCTGTCTCCACACCGACCAATCTGCTCCAATCTGCCTCCACACCAGCCGATCTGTTCCTGCCTGCCTCCACACCAGCCAATCTGCCTCAGTGTACCTTCACGATTGCTGATAAGGTTTGGCCTGCTTCTGACAGACCTGAACATGCTGTTCAGCCTGCTGTTCCGGTACCCGCTGTCCGGCCTGCAGATCCGGTACTCACTGTCCAATCTGATGTTCCAGTACCTGCTGTCCAGTCTCAATAATCCCGTGCCTGCTGTCCAGTCTGATGTTCCAGTGCCTGCTGTCCAGTCCGATGATTCTGTGCCTGCTGTCCAGTCTGACAATCCAGTACCTGCTGTCCAGTCCGATGATCCTGTACCCGCTGTCCAGTCCAATGTTCCGGTACCTGCTGTCCAGTCTGATGGTCCAGTGCCCGCTGTCCAGTCTGACAGTCCAGTGTCCGTTGTCCAGTCTGACGATCAAGTGCCCGCTGTCCAGTCTGACGATCCAGTGCCCGCTGTCCAGTCTGATGATCCAGTGCCCGCTGTCCAGTCTGATGCTCCAGTGCCCGCTGTCCAGTCTGGCGATCCGGTGCCCACTGTCCAGTCTGATGTGCCGGCGCCCGCTGTCCAGTCTGATGATCCGGTACCTGCTGTCCAGTCCAATGTTCTGGTATCCGCTGTCCAGTCTAATGTTCTAGTGCCTGCTGTCCCGTCCGATGATCCTGTGCCTGCTGTCCAGTCTGACGATCCAGTGCCCGCTGTCCAGTCTGATGATCCAGTGCCCCCTGTCCAGTCTGATGTTCCGTTGCCCGCTGTCCAGTCTGATGTTCCGTTGCCCGCTGTCCAGTCTGATTATCCAGTGCCCGCTGTCCAGTCTGGCAATCCAGTGCCTGCTGTCCAGTCTGATGACCCAGTACCCACTGTCCAGTCTGATGTTCCGGTGCCTGCTGTCCAGTCTGATGTTCTGGTGCCTGCTGCCCAGTCTGATGATCCTGTGCCCACTGTCCAGTCTGATGATCCTGTGCCCACTGTCCAGTCTGATGATCCTGTGCCCACTGTCCAGTCTGATGATCCTGTGCCCACTGTCCAGTCTGATCTGGTGCCTGCTGTCCAGTCTGATGATCCGGTGCCTGCTGTCCAGTCTGATGATCCTGTGCCCACTGCGCTGTCTGATGACCTGGTGCCCGCTGTCCAGTCTGATGACCGGGTGTCCGTTGACCAGTCTGATGAGCTGGAATCCGCTGTCCAGCCTGATGTCCCAGTGTCCGCTGTCCAGTGTGATGTTCCGGTATCCGCTGACCAGTCTGACGATCCGGTGCCCGCTATCCAGTCTGATGTGCTTCTGCCCGCTGCTCAGCCTGATCAGTTGGTTGGTTGGGTAAAGGCTGAGTGTTCACCTGCTAATGGGTCGGAAAGCTCTGAACCTTCATGTGACGTATATGGGTTGTCTACTTGGCCTAAGATTCAGCTGACGGTTGCCTCGGTAGAGTCCCTCTGGCAGTGTGTTGCTCCTATGGCGCCCGAGCCTGGTGGTCTAGACATAACATGGATGACTAATGGCTGCATTTGCCTTCATGACCCTGGTCGTGGTAAACTCCTAGGGAATGGCGGAGCACGATCTGTGCCCTGCCATGATCTGGGAGTGACTGCCACAGCTCCGGGTGTACTAGGGGACCCTGGTTGGGTAACCGGTGCCTCGGAAAGGCCTAATGGGTTCTTGATGCGCAGTGCAAGTCCTGGAGACCAGGCAAGCCATTCTGTCATGACAGGACACATCGGAGCCTGTATTCCAGTACTGTCACATGACCCCAGGGCTAAATTTGAAGATAACCCGTGTGATCCCGGTGTTGGGTTATCTACTGTGTTGAGGGACCCCGAAGCTGCGAATATGTTACATCCCAGGGAATTCGGCCAGCAGGACACCCAGCCAGTCATCTGACCCCGGCAGTGGGACACTCAGCCAGTTGCATGATCCAGGTGGGGGGACACATTACCTTCCAATGGATCTTGGCAGTGGGGCATCTTGTTGGAGACCCAGGGCTTCTTCAGGTTTCAAGGAACTTCTTTGGTGGACTCGTGAAGCAGAGGACTTTTCCTTGTGGACTAGATCCCCTATGACTGTTTAGAGCGTCCTGAGGCCACTCCTTAAAGGGGGGTACTGTTAGGAATAGTCGCAGCGCTGGTGGCGCTGTGGCTCGGGGATCCATGGGCTGCAGTTCCAGTGTCCACCAGCGGGTGTCAGTAAAGGGCTCATCTGGTGATGGCACTGTGGCTCCTGGATCCATGGGCTGCAGTTCCAGTGTCTACCAGCAGATGTCTCCCAGTAATCGGAGGCTCATGAGTCACCACCTGACGCTCGTTACAGGAAGGATATTTAAACCCTGTTCACCATGTGCTTAATGCCTTGGTGTTTGTCCTCCATGTGCCTCTGCATCCCGAATCCTGAACCCTGTATCTGCAATCCTGTATGCTGTTTCTGGAATCCTGTATCCGGTATCTGCCATCCTGAACACTGTATCTGGAATCCTGTATCTGGAATCCTGAACCCTGAATCTGCTCCTGGACCCCCGTCTGCAGTCTGATCCTGTCTTACCGGCTTTCCCGTCATCTGTTCCTGGTTCCTGCCTTATCCTGCTCCCTGCCCCCTCTGATTGATCTCCCATGCATGACCCTGACCTGGCAACATTTACGGTTTGGACATTTCCCTATACCCGTTTAGCAGTTTTCACTATTTCTGTTGCTGTGGTTGTTTACACTGCTTTTTATATTAGATGTGCGTTTGGATCACCATTTCACTTATATCCTTAATAAATCGCTTATTCACTTTACGTTGTGTCTGGTATTCTCTGTGCAGTTCACACATTTCTGATCACACCAGTTCCTGACACTGCTCCTGTGCTGGCACATCCTGATCTTACACTTACCCTTCATTCTTGAAGTTGATGCGTCTGAGACTATAGTAGGAACTCTCCTGTCTCAACATACTACCTCTGAGAGCTCTATGCATCCCTGTGGTTAATTTTCTAAGAAATTGTGTCCTGCATAATGCAATTATGAGATTGGGGACAGAGAATTATTAGCCATCAATTTAGCTCTTAAAGAATGGAGGCATCTCCTCGAGGGTACTGTGCCAGTCCTCATTTTGAATGACCATAGGAATTTCACATTTTTGGCTGAGGCAAAATACTTGTCTCCCAGAAGTGCATGGTGGGCCCTTTTTCTGCCACGCTTCAAATACATAGTCTCATTCTTACCCGATACAAAGAATATGAGGGCAGATGCATTATTGTGACAATTTTCCTCCTCTTCCAAGATGGAGTCTGTTCCTACTCCTGTGATACCTCCGGACCGCATTTTGGTCACTATTTGCAGTCTCACTTCACCTTTGGTTGAGAGAATTCTGGCCCCTCAGACTGGCCTTTCTTTCTGTAAAACCTCATGATCACTGCTTTGTCCCCGAGAATGTCCATACTGCTTTGCTTCAGACCTACCATTCTCCTACTGCAGCTGGGCACCCAGGGAAGAATCAACTCATATGGTCTATGTCTCGACAATTCTGGTTTTATTTTACTATTTACTAGCAGCTCTCTTTAAGTGCACAGAGGCTGCTCAGCTGTCGGTTAATTACCAGCCATTCATTGTTTCCACATTGACTTACCTGGTTACTATTTCCTGGCTAATTAGTACAGCCTACAGCCAGCCCCTTTTGGCTATTTAAACAGCTTGGCTCATTCCCTCCGTGCCCTTACGTGGTCAACATCTCCAGTGTGTTCCTATGTATGACTTGGCCTGGCTGACTTCCCTTCTGATTCCTGCTCCTGATTTTAGGCTCCTGACAACGCTGACTTCTAGTTCCCCGATCCTGGCTCGTCTGACTACCCACTCTGGCTTCCAAACCCTGGCTTCTGTTTTTTACTATGTTCCTGAACTGTTATTTTTGCTATTACATTGAAGGTGTGATTTTAACTGCATTTTCTGTCTCTGCCTGGTTTATGGTTCCTGACACTTTCTGCTTAGGTGACACTTCTGTGAATGGAGCCTTAAATTAAGGTAAATCTCTAGTGGGAATACTAAAAGCCATAAAAACGCATTAGTGGAATGAAAAACTAGAAGCTCTCTAAACATATTGCTGCCTGTGCAGAGAGGAGAAGAGAGAAGACATCTTTTTTGTTATCTTGTGTTTTTATCTTTAATTAGATATTTTTGATGGAAAATTTGTAATTTTCAACAAACACCACAATCAGACACTCCTACAATTACCAGCACAATAACACAGCATGAAAATCAGAGAATACTGCATAAAGAGTAAGAAAGGAAAAACTTTACAAATTAAAAGACAAAAGCAATAAAAAATAGTTACTCCATAAGCACCACAGCATAAAAGAGTTGGCAAGCAAAAAATAATGAAAAATCTACATGACTAAATGGAAATGGCAAAAAGCTCCCTTTCTACACTTTACAAAGAAAACTCTTACAAGATTCTTTACTTTTGGTATTTACCGCCTGACCTTCATCATAATATCTATCCAACTACCCAAGTGATTGCCTCTGGCAATGCTTTCAAGAACGTGGGTCCCGATTCATATATATTGGCACTGCCACTGTATTGAACTCTATTGGAGGTTGGTCCATCATCTTCTACAACGTCTCCTTGACACAAACGTTTATTTCACTCCCAAGCGATTTCCTCTAGGTTTATCACCTCTCACCCGCCCCAAAAATGCTAAAAAACAAATGCTTTACATCCTATGTCTTACGGCTGCAAGATGTTTAGTAGCCCTACACTGGAAAAATAGACTGCCCCTTGTTGACTTGTACATGAGAGTTAAGGATGTAGAACTTATGGAGACACGCACGGCACACTTACACAATACCTTAAACATAATGAGATTTGGGCACCCTGGGACAGCAAGGAAAACCCGCCTTAATTGGCATCCTTGCTGCACACCCTTCTTTTTTTTTGACTGTTGCCTAGCGGTCAGAGAGGTGGAGAAATTTAAAACATATAACCTTCCTGCTATTCAAAACGTATCTTTCTCTTTTTCATTCCCTTTTTATATTGTCCCATATTAAGCCTAATTTTAGTAAAAAGGAACGCTGTCTTTATTGATACAGTTTACCTTGACATTTCCAGTTGCCTATAAGGTGACATCTTAGCTTTCTTTTATCTTGCTTACCATGTTTCCACCTGGATATTGCTTACTTGGCTTTCTGATCCGTTTTGCTTTAGGAGTACCCAACATCTATTCTATGTTCTGCACTGCAGAGTGTTGTACACATATTTGTGAAAATCTCTAATTAAAAGGTTACTTATAAAAGAAATAGAAATCGCATGAAGACATGTGAATTGCTGCATTGGCAATCAAAAAATCCACTGCAGTGTGATGCCTTAAAATCATACTATCCCCAACATGACTTACTGATGTTGAGATATGGTATGTAAACGTCACTGGAGATGTGCTTTGTTAGTCACTTTTGAATAGCAGGTAATTCAACATCTGGGTCAACATCTATGGGTATAACATATACAGTATCTCACAAAAGTGAGTACACCCTCACATTTTTGTAAATATTTTATTCTATCTTTTCATGTGACAACACTGAAGAAATTACACTTTGCTACAATGTAAAGTAGTGAGTGTACAGCTTGTATAACAGTGTAAATTTGATGTCCCCTCAAAATAACTCAACACGCAGCCATTCATGTCTAAACTGCTGGCAAAAAAAGTGAGTACACCCTTAAGTGAAAATGTCCAAATTGGGCCCAAAGTGTCAATATTTTGTGTGGCCACCATTATTTTCCAGCACTGCCTTAACCCTCTTGGGCATGAAGTTCATTAGAGCTTCACAGGTTGCCACTAGAGTCCTCTTCCACTCCTCCATGACGATACCATGGAACTAGTGGGTGTTAAAGACCTTGCGCTCCTCCACCTCCTTTTTGAGGATGCCCCACAGATGCTCAATAGGGTTTAGGTCTGGAGACATGGCCAGTCCATCACCTTTACCCCCAGCTTCTTTAGCATAGCAGCAGTCATCTTGGAGGTGGGTTTGTTATGATGAAATACTGCCCTGCGGGCCAGTATCCGAATGGAGGGGATCATGCTCTGCTTCAGTATGTCACAGTACATGTTGGCATTCATGGTTCCCTTGAATTGTAGCTCCCCAGTGCTGGTAGCACTCATGCAGCCCCAGACCATGACACTCCCACTACCATACTTGAATGTAGGCAAGACACACTTGTCTTTGTACTCCTCACCTGCTTGCCCCCACACACGCTTGACACCATCTGAACCAAGTAAGTTTATCTTGGTCTCATCAGACCACAGGACATGGTTCCAATAATCCATGTACTTAGTCTGCTTGTCTTCTGCAAACTGTTTGTGGGCTTTCTTGTGCATCATCTTTAGAAGAGGCTTCCTTCTGACGACAGCCATGCAGACCAATTTGATGCAGTGTGCTGCGTTTTGTCTGAGCACTGACTGGCTGCCCCTTCAACCTCTGCAGCAATGCTGGCAGCACTCATACGTCTATTTCCCAAAGACAACCTCTGGATATGATGCTGAGCATATTCACTCAACTTCTTTGGTCAACCATGGCAAGGCCTGTTCTGAGTGGAACCTGTCCTGTTAAACTGCTGTAAGGTCTTCGCCACCATGCTGCAGGTCAGTTTCAGGGTCTTGGCAATCTTCTGACAACCTAGGCCATCGTTATGTAGAGCAGCAATTCTTTTTTTCAGATCCTCAGAGAGTTCTTTGCAATGAGGTGCCATGTTGAACTTCCAGTGACCAGTATGAGAGAGTGAGAGCGATAACACCAAATTTAGCACACCTGCTCCCCATTCATACCCGAGACCTTGTAACACTAACGAGTCACATGGCATTGGGAGGGAAAATGGCTAATTGGGTCCAATTTGGACATTTTCACCTGGGGGGGGGGGGTTCTCAGTTTTGTTGCCAGCGGTTTAGACATTAATGGCTGTGTGTTGAGTTATTTTGAGGGGACAGCAAATTTACACTGTTATAGAAGCTGTACACTCACTACTTTACAATGTAGCAAAGTGTAATTTCTTCAGTGTTGTCACATGAAAAGATATAAAAAAATATTTACAAAAATGTGAAGGGTGTACTCACTTTTGTGAGATATTGTAACTTGGTCTGAAAGATAGTTAACCCTGAACACCAGCCTTACCTTTTTTTTCTGCATGAACTAGTACTGCTGCTGACTTGCAAACATATTATTTTGAATAGCCTCCCTGCTGTCTTCTCTGGAAAAACTGGATTTTTTTCTACTTACCATAAAATCCCTTTCTCTGAGTTCATTGACGGACACAGCAGCTCCATCTTGACCTTAGGGTTATATCGCCACCTTCAGGAGTAAAACTAGGCAGACAACAAATATTTAAAAAAAAGCACAGCTCCACCCAGGGGCAGTCCTCACTGGTAGTAACCCTCTACCCTGCAAGAGATAGTTCAGTTTGTAACAAGCAGTACAAACATACAAACAGGAGGGGCGGGTGCTGTGTCCGTCAATGAACTCAGAAAGGGATTTTACGGTAAGTAGAAAAAAATCCCGTTTCCTCTTTCGTTCATTGACGGACATTTTGACCTTAGGGACGTTCCAAAGCAGTGTCAAAACGAGGGGTGGGTAAGATGAAAACAAATGTCTCCATCCAACAGAACCCCTGGTGGGGAACCAGAAATACACCTCAGACAGCCTCTTGCAAAACATTGCAGCCAAAGGCTGCATCCGAGGATGCCAAAACGTCAACTTTGTAAAACTTGGAAAAAGTGTGCACAGACAACCAAGTAGCCGCCTTGCACACCTGAGAGACAGACGCTTGATGTCGGAAAGCCCAGGAACTGCTAATCGCCCTGGTAGAGTGAGCCGTGACCGGAAAGGGGGGCCCTAGACCCCTAACATAAGCTTGTAACACAGCTTGTCTAATCCAACGAGATATGGTAGCCAAGGAGGCCGCCAGGCCCTTGCGTGGACCATCCACCACGACAAACAGCGAATCCGACCTCCGAAAAGAGGCTGTGGCCGCCAGGAACACCCAAAGGGCCCGAATAACATCCAACGAATGCAGGGCAACCTCCTTAGGATGAGATGGTCACGGACACAAGGAAGGGAGGATAATGTCCTCATTGATATGGAAAGACAACACCACCTTCGGAAGAAAACAAGGGCATGGGCGCAAGACCACCTTATCTCTGTGCAGGACCAAATAGGGAGACCTGCAAGCCAAAGCCACCAACTCCGTCACCCTACAGGCGGACATGATGGCCACCAGAAAGGCCACCTTTTGCGAAAGCGTAAGCAACAGAAGTTCCCTGATATTCTCAAACGGTGGCTTCTAAAGCACTGAAAGAACCAGATTAAGGTCTCATGGCACCACAGGCGAACGTACTCGGGGAGCGACATGCCGAACCCCCTGAACAACGAATCAAGGAATGAGTGGTCAAAGGCCACTGGAAAAAGATCGCCAGAGCAGAGATCTGACCCTTTATAGTGCTCAACGCCAGCTTCTGATTGAGCCCATTCTGCAGAAACGCCAGAACCCTAGAGACAGAGAAGGAACGGGGATTCCACCCCCCATCCTCACACCAGGAAATGTAAGCCCTCCAGGTGCGGTGGTATATCTTTGGGGAAGTGGTCTTACGTGCCTTAACCCCTTGCCGACCGCCGATCGAAATCTGACGGCGGCAAGGTGGCTGGTGATCGCAAATCGCCGTCATATGACGGCGCCCGCGCTCACGAGCCTAGTGAGCGCGCGCGTGCCGCCGGAGGCGTGCCCGCGCGCTCCCTGTGTTCGGGGAGGGCCAGGGAGCGGGTGCGGTGGCTTCGATTGCCGCCGGCTACCTGCGATGGCCCCCCCGGAGCGAAGGAACGGAGGTCCGTGTATGTAAACACGGACCTCCGTTCTGTGAAGGGGGAAGGGCTGTGATCACAGCCTTCCTGTACGTGGAGGCTGTGACCACTTCCCTTCCCCAGCTAGGGCAGTCCCCCCACAGTTAGAACACGCCCAGGGAACACTGTTAACCCTTAGAGCTCCCCCTGCAGGTTAACCCCTTCACTGTCAATGGCATTTACACAGTAATCAGTGCATTTTTATAGCAGTGATCGCTGTATAAATGCCAATGGTCCCAAAAAAGTGTCAAAATGGTCCGACATGTCCGCTGAAATATCGCAGTACCGCTAAAAATCGCAGATCGCCGTCATTACTAGTAAAAAAATAAATAAATAAAAACCCCAAAAATGAATTCTCATCATCCGTAAACGCGACCACTTTTGTGCAAACCAATCAATGAACGCCGATTGCGATTTTTTTTAATCACAAATATGAGGAAGAATATAAATCGGTCAAAACCAATGAAAAAAAATGTTTTTTTATATTTTTTTTTTGGATTTGTATGTTAGCAAAAAGTAAGAAATTTGGGTTTTTTTGCAAAATTGTCGCTCTTCTTTTGTTTATAGCGGCGATCGGAAATGACGCAGAGGCGATCAAATACCACCAAAAGAAAGCTCTGTTTGTGGGAAAAAAAGGACGCAAATTTCGTTTTGGTACAACATCGCACGACCGCGCAATTTTCAGTTAAAGCGACGCAGCGCCGAATCGCAAAAAGGGCTCCGGTCCTAAAGCTGGAAATCCTTCCGGGGCTGAAGTGGTTAAGCATAGTAGGTATCACCGAAGCCGAGACCCCCTCCCCGGTCCCTCAACACCTGGCATTCAATAGCCAGGCCGTTAAAGCCAGAGAGGGTAAAGCAGGATGCAAGGGGGTATCCACTATCATCCGTACCACGTCGGCTAACCAAGGACGCCATGGCCAGTCTGGAGCGATGAGAACGTGTCAGGAAGCCCGCAGTGTGATTGGATCATAACGGCGCATGCACACCAATGCGCACTCCCGTCACTAACACTGGCGCCAGACGAGGTATTTAAACTGAACTGCTGCACTGACACATTGCTGTTTGGTCTGCGACTCCTGTGATTCTTGAAAACCTGCTATCCTGCCATCTGTGACCTTGAACCAGGCTTGCTCTTCACCAGTGTCTGATTGCTGCCTGCCCTGATCCCAGCTTGCCTTTTTGACCCTCCTTTTGCCTGCTCCTTCTGCCTGCTCTGCTGCCTAAACACTGCCGCCCCGGCCTATCTGACCCTGCTCTGCTGTCCAGCCAGTCTGTTCCAGCATCCTGCTCTGCTATCCAGCCAGTCTGTTCCAGCATCCTGCTCTGCTGTCCAGCCAGTCTGTTGCAGCATCCTGCTCTGCTATCCAGCCAGTCTGTTGCAGCATCCTGCTCTGCTGTCCAGCCAGTCTGTTGCAGCATCCTGCTCTGCTGTCCAGCCAGTTTGTTGCAGCGTCCTGCTCTGCTGTCCAGCCAGTCTGTTCCAGCATCCTGCTCTGCTATCCAGCCAGTCTGTTGCAGCGTCCTGCTCTGCTATCCAGCCAGTCTGTTGCAGCATCCTGCTCTGCTGTCCAGCCAGTCTGTTCCAGCGTCCTGCTCTGCTATCCAGCCAGTCTGTTCCAGCGTCCTGCTCTGCTGTCCAGCCAGTCTGTTCCAGCGTCCTGCTCTGCTGTCCAGCCAGTCTGTTCCAGCGTCCTGCTCTGCTGTCCAGCCAGTCTGTTTTAACATCCTGCTCTGCTGTCCAGCCAGTGTGTTCCAGCATCCTGCTCTGCTGTCCAGCCGGTCCGCTGCAGTAACCAGCTCCGCTGTTCCTGGACTATAGGCACTCTTACCCCGCCGTGCTCCCATGGCTGCTGTATCACCCCCAGCAGCCCGCGAGCCGGTGTTGTATGAAAGGCCTCTCCCTACCGTCAGGCTCACACCCCAGGTACGTAATAGAACGACTGGTATCCCCTCTGCCTCCATACTGCGCAACAGACGTGGAAGAAGCTTGAGAGGGCGAAAGGCACAGATGAGCCGATACCGAGCCCACGGAGCCACCAGAGCATCTGCCGCATCTGCCAAAGGATCTCTCGTCCTGCTCACGAAAGTCTGCACCTTCCGATTGATGCGAGATCCCAGCAGATCCACATCCGGTGTGCCCCATCGCAGACAAATCTGTCGGAAGATTTCCGGGTGTAGAGACCACTCTCCCTGATCCAGCGTCTGCCAGCTGAGGTAGTCCGCTTGCCAGTTTTCTATGACTGCAATGTGAACGGCAGAGAGCGCTGGCACGTGAAGTTCGGCCCACCGCAGAATGTGGGACACTTCCGTCGCCGCTGCCGAACTTCTCAACCCCCCCTTTGATGGTTTACGTAAACCATGGCTGTGGCTATGTCCGCTTGAATCCTGACGGGATGCCCGTGCAACCGCCCCATCCACTGGGAGAGACAAAGTCTGATCGCACAGAGCTCCAGGACATTGATTGGGAGACGAGATTCCTCCGATGGCGTCCGTCGTGATCATCGTCCGTGAAGAGGAAGAAAAGACCTCCCGAGTCAAAGGGCCGGAGCCCAGAGCCACCACAGCAGCGAGGCTCTGGTCTGACGGTCCACGCGGATCGTCCGATCCAGGGACAATGGGGATTTGTCCCACTGCAAGAGGATCTCCCTCTGTAGAACACGGTGTGACACTGGGCATACGGGACCGCCTCGAAAGTGGATACCATGAGACCCACAACCCGCATGCAAAAAACGGAGGGATGACCACTTCTGGGATAGTAGTGAGCGAGCCGCTGACTTTAGAGTCTGGAGCTTGGTTGGCGGAAGGAAAACCTTTGCCTGGGCAGAATCAAGAATCAACCCCAAGTATTCCAGTCGGTGAGATGGAATCGGCAGAGATTTTTGGAGATTCAGTACCCAGCCAAACTCCTGCAGAGTCTGCATGGTGATCGCCACATTTTGCCTCATTGCTGACTCGCAAGAGGAGGTCGTCCAGGTACCCCACCACCGTGATGTCCCTCTGCCTCAACAGGGCCAGTAGCTTGGTAAAGACCCGAGGTGCAGAAGCTAGGCCAAATGGTAGGGCCACAAACTGGTAGTGGGCCTTCCTGATCGCAAAGCACAAGAAACGTTGATGCTGGACACCTATGGGGACATGTAAATACGCATCCTAGATGTCGAGGGAAGCCAGGAAATCGTCCCGATGAAGCGCTGCCACAGAGCGGATGAACTCCATCCTGAACTTTCGTACGTGCACGAAACAATTGAGGGCTTTGAGGTCCAGGATCGGTCGTACCACATCCTTTTTTGGGGTTGGAATAAAAACCTTGAAACCTTTCCGATTCCGGGACGGAAACAATGACTCCTTGGAAAAGTAGGTCCTGCAAAGCCCCCAGCAAGGCCTGCAGTCAGCCTGGGGTAGTCGCAGATTTGAGGCAAAAAACCTGTCTGAAGGGTGGGAATGAAACTCTATTTTGTACCCAGACACAATCAATTTGTGCGCCTAACGGTCGGATATCCGGGCAGTCCACTGGTCTGCAAACCAAAAGAAGGCGCCCTTCGTGTCGAGGAAGACTTGTCCACGGGCTTGTTGAGCTTGTGCAGCCAAGTACGCTTGGGTCGCCCAGCGGGATCTTTAGCGGGCTGTGGGCCCTTGCCCAACAAGTGGGGCGGACGAAAAAAGCCTTTTATGGGTAGAAAAGGATTGACCCGGCCTGCAGTGGGGCTCCTTGCCCCTCTTGGTCTCTGGCAGAAAAGCCCTCTTCCCCCCCTGGTGAGATCCTTGATAATCTCATCTAGGGTAGCTCCAAAGAGACGCCCGCCCTGGAAGGGCAGGTCCGCCAGCGCCTTCTTAGACGTCTGGTCCGCCGACCAACACTTAAGCCAGAGTAAGCTCCGGATAACCACGGACGACACGGATAGTTTTAAAAGCAAAGGAGCCGTATCCAAAGCCACATCACAGACATACTTGAGCCCCTGAACGAGCTGGTCAGCCAGCTCCACGCAGGCCCGAGAGACCTGCTCGTTGTTCAATTCCCAGTGCAGTAGCTTCGCCCATTCTGCGAGGGTCTGCGACACCAAGGCAGTGGCCAACACTGGTTGAAACACCAAGCCCACCAGAGTGAACATAGAACGGGTAACCGCCTCGGCCTTTCTATCAGCCGGGTCCTTGAAAGAAGGCGTGCCCTCCACCCATTTTTTCAGCAGACTGTCCTCGAATGGATAGCGTACCTAAAACCGGCTCGGAACAGGGAAGGAGCTCTGAGGCCATTCCCTGTAAACAAACTTATCAAAATAAGGCCGGTAAGGGAAAACCTTGGCTGCCCAGGCTGGCTTATGAGACCCGAAGGGAACAGCCACCTCTTGCGATGCACCAGCTGCATCCTCCAGCTTCAGAGTATCGCATACTGCAGTAATTAGGGCGCACACTAGCGCCTTTTCGTGTGCGGCAACTGTCGCCGACGATTCCTCCTCGCTATCCGAGGAATCAGGGACCTCGCCATCAGACAGCTCAAGGGGGTCCCTGCTGTCATGGCGGAGCCAACCCGAGGAAGGAGTGGGTAGGGGCCGCTTCTTAACCATCTTATGCCAGCACGCCACCTCTACCCGGGAGACGAACGACTCCAGGACCACCGACAGAGGGTCAAGGGTAACCACAGCCCCAGAGGCGCTGGTTGCCACCGCGGGGGGGGGGGGGGTCTGGTGAAGGGACACCTGCATCGGATGCCATGCCTCAGCCCACCCGGACACCGCCTGGGACAGAGGGCCTGGGTACCAGGGAGCAAAGGGCGCCCCCCCTCAGCGAGCTGTAATTGGCCAGGAAGGAGAGGAAACCCCCAGGAGGACTCACCACCTGCTGCCCCCACAACAAGGGAGAGAGGGAGTGCTGTGCCTGTTGCTGCCTTGCTGACACCTGTGCCGCCGTCGTGCTGCTGTGTCCCTGTGCCACGAGGAAATAGGCCCCAGACCCAGCTTCCCAGAGAAGCCCCTCCCCTGCACACACTGGAGGCCCCACGTCCTTCTCAGCAGCGATCTCCAAGAAAATGACCACTGATCACCCGCACAACAGGCCCTAATAGGCGGCCAGGCCACTGCAAAATGGCCACCGCGGCTACAACAAAATGGCCGCGGGTCGTGGTTACCACAAAATGGCGGCCAGAGCCGGCCCAGAGCAATGGCGGTGGTGGCAGTTGGATCACGAGGGAGAGAGGGGGGCACAGACCATGCACTCGGCCACAAGTGGACAGAGGACCCCAGGGGGGGATAGGGCAATGGCAGCGGAGCAGCGCAGGAGAGGCAGACCAGGGAACCCGGATGGGAGGGGGGGAGGAGGGGTGGGGGACAAAACCCACCCGACTGACCACACCAGGGGGTACCCGCCTGCTCCACCCGCACCCCAGCGGGGGGGAACAACTTAGCCACCCACTTCAGGGATTCTGGTATCCCACCTGAGACAGATCCGCCACCCGCCCAGAGCGGGGGGCTGACGGCCATGGTAGCACTTTGACTCGGACCTAGGGTGCCCGGTCATATGTGTACCCGCGGGACGTTCAACCCGCCGGCCGCCCCATCCAGGCCGAGGCCTGTTGCGGCCAACCCAGCGCGGAGCTAAGGTCTGCGCGCGTTCGATGGCTGGGATGGGGAGACTTCCAGGATCTATATTATCCAGCCTGTCACCCAGCCCAGGACTTGATAGCAGACTTGAAGAAAGGAAAAAAGTGAAATAAAAAAAACAGAGGAACCACAGGTCCCAGCGGGGAGCCAGGTCCTTACTCCTAGACTAGGCAGAAAAAACTGGGCTATCTGTTGTAGGGTGGAGGGTTACTACCAGTGAGGACTGCCCCTGGGTGGGGATGTGCTATTTTTTTTTTAATATTTGTTGTCTGCATAGTCCTACTCCTGAAGGTGGCGATATAACCCTAAGGCCAAGATGGAGCTGCTGTGTCCGTCAATGAATGAAAGAGAAAACACATAATAAAAACTGTCTCTCTGGAACTCGACACACTTAGTTCTCACTGTGAGTTAAGCTCCTCTCCTCTCTAGGAGTTGTGCCCTTGGCTAAACCTATTGGGTCCCCCTGCTGTCAATCATTTCATGGAAGATGAGCTTGGCGGGCATGCTAATTTTACCTGCATAATTTTTGGGTTTTTTATTTCCTACTTGGTGGGTGTTGCCTGCACAGACTGTATTACAAAAAAACAAAACAAAAAAAAAAAAAATACATTCCGGAAATGCCCCCCCTCCTAGCAACGTGAACACACAGCTACCTTGAATAAGAGTAATGCTGCTAGGAAAGGTGAGGCTTTATTTCCACATGGCACACCTCTTTTCATATATGTTCTAATACTTCTATACATGCTACAGCACTTTCTCTGGGCACTCAGACCTGACAGCTGCTGCATTTCATGATTGTGGGAGATGATTTTTGGGCAACATACAGTATATGGTTTATGCTTTCCTGATCTATGAAACAAATCCTGATTAACAACCGAGCCATTCATATGGCTAATTCAGTACTGGCAGACTATATTGCTATAGTCAACATTATTTTTACAAAGCTTGTGTTTAATATGTAAAGTCTGCCAGTGCTGTTCCCACTGGAAAGAGGGACCAGGCGGGGGCGTCCACTCTCCCCCTTATTGTATGCGCTGGTGGCTGAGCCTATGGCCATAGCTATCCGGGCCAATCCAAACATTTAGGGACTACAAACAGGAGAGACAATTGAAAAGATCGGACTATATGCCGATGATACCATTTTATATTTGGCGGACTCAGGACCCTTGTTGCAGGTAGCATTACAGGCTATAGAAATTATAGGCCAGCACTCTGGATTACGAATTAATTGGACTAAGTCTTAAATTCTCCCTATAGACCATTTTCCTCCTTCCCTACAATCTCCCGCTCTTCCCTTGCCAAGGGTGTCATTGTTCAAGTATCTAGGGGTGCTTACTACCAGAAAACTTAAAGACTATTTTTCCCTCAATATAGAACCCCTTTTCGCCCTTGTCAAAACCAAAACGTAAATATGGGCTAGGCTACCCCTAGAATTAATATCATCAAAATTATTCTTCTACCCAAAATACTACAGTTGTATGCAAAAGTTTGGGAACCCATAACAATTTCCATGATTGTCATTTATAAATATTTGGGTGTTTGGATCAACAATTTCATTTTGATCTATCAAATCACTGAAGGGCACAGTAATATTTCAGTAGTGAAATGAGGTTTATTGGATTAACAGAAAATGCACATTATGCATCAAAACTAAATTAGACAGGTGCATAAATTTGGGCACCCCAACAGAAAAATTACATCAATATTTAATAGAGCCTCCTTTAGCAGAAATAACGGCCTCTAGACGCTTCCTATAGCCTGTAATGAGTGTCTGCATTCTGGATGAATGTATTTTGGACCATTCCTCCTTACAAAACATCTCCAGTTCAGTTAGGTTTGATGGTTGCCGAGCATGGACAGCCTGCTTCAAATCACCCCACAGATGTTCAATGTTATTCAGGTCTGGGGACTGGGATGGCCATTCCAGAACATTGTACTTGTTCCTCTGCATAAATGCCCGAGTAGATTTTGAGCAGTGCTTTGAGTCGTTGTCTTGTTGAAACATTCAGCCCCGGCGTAACTTCAACTTTGTGACTCATTCCTCAACATTATTTTCAAGAATCTGCTGATATTGAGTGGAATCCATGCGACCCTCAACTTGAACCAGATTCCCAGTACCAGCACTGACCACAGCATGATGGAACCTCCACCAAATTTTACTGTGGGTAGCAAGTGTTTTTCTTGGAACGCTGTGTTCTTTTGCCGCCATGCATAACACCTCTTGTTATGACCAAATAACTCAATCTTTGTCAAAATGTGCATTTGCATACCTCAAGTGACTCTGTTTGTGGTGTGTGTGCAGAAAAGGCTTCCTTCGCATCACTCTCCCATACAGCTTCTCCCTGTGCAAAGTGCGCTGAATTGTTGAACGATGCACAGTGACACCATCTGCGGCAAGTTGATGTTGTAGGTCTTTGGAGGTGGTCTGTGGGCTGTTTTTGACCGTTCTCACCATCCTTCGCCTTTGCCTCTCCAATATTTTATGTGGCCTGCCACATCTGGCCTTAACAAGAAGTGTGCCTGTGGTCTTCCATTTCCTCACAATGTTCCTCACAGTGGACACTGACAGCTTATATGTTTGCAATAACTATTTGTAGCCTTCCCCTAAACCATAATGTAGAACAATCTTTGTTTTCAGGTCATTTGAGAGTTGTTTTGAGGCCCTCATTTTTCCACTGTTCAGAGGAGAGTCAAAGAGAACAACAACTTGCAATTGCCCACCTTAAATACCTTTTCTCATGATTGGATGCACCTGTCTATGAAGTTCAGGGCTTAATGAGCTCACCAAACCAATTGTGTGTTCCAATTAATCAGTGCTAAGTAGTTACAGGTATTCAAATCAACAAAATGACAAGGGTGCCCAAATTTATACACCTGTCTAATTTTGTCTTGATGCATATTGCACATTTTCTGTTGATCCAATAAACCTCATTTCACTACTGAAATATTACTGTGTCCTTCAGTTATTTGATAGATCAAAATGAAATTGCTGATCCAAACACCCAAATATTTATAAATGACAATCATGGAAATTGTCAGGGGTTCCTAAACTTTTGCATACAACTGTATATCTAATGTGGCATGTCCCGCTTTATATCCCCCTCTGGTTCTTCAAAATATTAGATTCTATCCTTAACTCATTTGTTTGGGGCCATGGAAGACACAAACTAACCTGGAATGTTCTTAAGAACCCTATGTCCCTAGGAGGTGTTGCACTTCCAGACTACTACCTTGCTTCCCAATTGTCCCATCTTTTCTATTACACTAAACAGAAAATCTGAAAATATCAAGCTTTAGTGTGTCACCAACCTGACCATCCTGCCTTCACCCCTTTAAAGGCTATTCTCAGAGGGGCGATAAAACAGAGTTCCTCTTGCTTTTATGAGGGTATGCAGGCTCAATATCATAGAATATACCATTTAGCCCTACAGAAATTAAATATTCCACAAATCTACTCCCACAGCTACCAGAACTACTCACGATCCCTGACCCCATTGTCTGGATATCCAAGGGCATAATATACTTACACCAAGTTATGACTAGTTTGGGACCCAAAACCTTTCAAGCCATCAAGGAGGAGTTTTCACTTCCCAATCATTTCCTATTTCATTTCTTACAGCTCTGTCACGCACTAACCGCTCAATTTCAAAATTCATAAATCTCGTTAGTTATCCCCCCTATCATAGAATTTATTCTGGGTACTGAGCCTGCCAAAAATGATATACTTTACTTTACGACTTCTCCAAACTACAACTTTGGCCTCCAATGCTAAAACTAAATGGGAAGCTGAGATCGGTGCTATGGAAGATGAAGATTGGGAGGAAATTCTTGCCAATGTTAAACTTGTATCTCCCAAAGCGTCAGATAGGTTGACACAGCTGTATATTGTGCCCCAAGCGTATCTCACACCACCAAAACGTTCTAACTTCCAACCCACGCGCAGCCCGCTCTGCCCTATGTGTAACATGACTCAAGGCTCGTTTTATCATCCTATTTGGACCTGTCCAAACATCCAATCATATTGTATCCATGTGATTCACCTCCTACAGGATGTGATGGGTTCCCCGGTAGTACTAGACCCCAAATTGTGTTTGCTGGGTCTGCACCCAGACTCGGAGATTGATAGGTCTCTTGCTACATTTCTGAATGAGACACTGTTCATTGCAAAGAAAACTATAGCACGTAGCTGGATGCAAGCTATGCCTCCTACAATTCAGCAGTGGAAGCAGGAAGTAAATAGTACCCTGCCATATAAAAACAGGATTTTTTTATTACTTACCGTAAAATCCCTTTCTCTGAGTTCGTCGACAGGCACGTCGATTCTTAGGACTAAGTGGGTTATGCTGCGTCTCATCAGGAGTTACTAGGCAGAATAGGCAGTTCTAACAGAAAAAAGAACAGCAACAGACACAGCCCCTCCCAGGGGGCGGTTCCCACTGGCAGATAACCCCACACCCAGCTCTGCTAGCTCAGTTCATAACAAGCAGTGCAACCACAAGAGGGGTGGGTGCTGTGCCTGTCGACGAACTCAGAAAGGGATTTTACGGTATGTAATAAAAAAATCCCATTTTCTCTTTCGTTTGTCGACCGGCACAGCGATTCTTAGGACTAAGTAGGACGTCCAAAAGCAGTGTAAAAAAAAAAATAAGGGGCGGGTAACAGAACGACAACAGAACTACACCCAACCGAACCCTCAGCGAGGACCTAAAAACGTGTCTCACACGGCCGCCTGCCAAACTTTGCGGCCAAACGCAGCATCCGAGTATGCTAAAACATCAACCTTGTAAAACTTTGAAAAGGTGTGCACAGAGGTCCAAGTAGCTGCCTTGCACACCTGAGACACAGAAACCTGATGTTGAAAAGCCCAGGAAGTGCTAATCGCCCTTGTAGAGTGAGCCGTGACCGGGAAAGGAGGCTCCAAACCCCGGACAACATATGCTCGGGTCACCGTCTGTCTAATCCAACGTGACATAGTGGCCGAAGAGGCAGCCAAACCCTTGCGTGGACCATCCACCACGACAAAGAGTGCATCCGACCTCTGAAAGGGGACCGTGGTCGCCAAATACACCCGCAGGGCCTGAACAACCTACAGGGAGTGCAAAGCAACCTCCTTAGGATGAGATGGACACGGGCACAACGAAGGAAGGATAATGTCCTCATTGATGTGAAAGGAAGACACCACCTTCGGTAGAAAGGAAGGTGAAGGGCGCAAGACCGCCTTACCCTTGTGTAGGACCAGATAAGGAGACCTACAGGATAGACCCGCCAACTCGGACACCCGCCGAGCGGATGTGATGGCCACCAGGAAAGCCACCTTCTGTGAAAGTAGTTGCAGTGAAATATCCCTGATATTCTCAAAGGGTGGCTTCTGAAGGACCGAGAGGACCAAATTGAGGTCCTATGGCGCCAGAGGCGACCGTACCTGGGGGGCGACATGCCGAACCCCCTGCATAAGGGTACGGATCAAAGAATGCGTTGCCAAAGGACGCTGAAAAAAGATCGCCAGAGCAGAAACCTGACCCTTGATAGTACTCAAAGCCAGTTTCTGATCGAGACCTCTCTGTAGGAAGGCCAGCACCCGAGCCACCGAGAAGGAACGAGGGTTCCACCCCCCCCGGCTTCGCACCAAGCGAAGTAAGCTTTCCAGGTGCGGTGATAAATCTTACGTGAAGTGGCCTTACGCGCCTTCAACATGGTAGGAATCACAGAGTCCGAGACCCCTCGACCCTCAACACTTGGGATTCAATAGCCAGGCCGTTAATGCCAAAGAGGGTAAAGCAGGGTGCAAGATGGGCCCCTGGGACAAAAGATCCTCGCAAAGCGGGAGTTACCAGGGGGCATCCACCACCATCAGCACTACGTCGGCGTTCCAAGGACGCCTTGGCCAATCTGGGGCTACCAGAATGGTTGGTATGCCCTCCGCCTCTATTCTGCGCAGAAGGCGCGGAAGCAGCTTGAGAGGAGGAAAGGCATAAAGGAGTCGATACCAAGCCCACGGAGCCACTAGAGCATCCACTGTGTCTGCCAAGGGATCCCTTGTCCTGCTCACGAAGCACTGCACCTTCCGATTGAGACGGGATGCTAGCAAATCCACTCCCGGAACCCCCCACCTCAGACAAATCTGATGGAACACGTCCGGGTGCAGGGACCACTCTCCCTGGTCCAGGAGCTGGCGACTGAGATAGTCCGCCTGCCAATTTTCGACGCCCGGTATGTGAACGGCAGAGATTGCCGGAACGTGGCTTTCTGCCCACCGCAGAATGGGGGCTACCTCCGAGGCCGCAGCCGAGCTACTCGTCCCGCCCTGGTGATTCACGTATGCCACGGCCGTGGCATTGTCTGACTGAATCCGAAGAGGGCGCCCGTGCAGCCTCGATGTCCAATGGCAGAGGCAGCACCAGATCGCCAGCAATTCCAGGACATTGATCGGGAGACGAGACTACTCCGGAGACCACCGACCCTGGGCTGAGAGCAGCCCCAGGACTCCGCCCCAGCCGGTCAGACTGGCATCCGTCGTGATCACCGTCCAGTGAAGGGGGAGGAAGGACTTCCCCGAACGATGAGATGGGGCTCGCAGCCACCAGAGCAGCGATGCCCTCACCTGGTGATCCATCCTGACCACACGATCCAGTGAAGATGGGGACCCGTCCCATCTCAGGAGAATCCCCCGTTGCAACACACAGATGTGACCCTGGGCCCAGGACCCGCATGCAAAATCGGATTGAGGCCGTTTCTGGGACAGTAGAGACCGAACCGCCGACTGAAGCGTTTGCTACTTGGCTGGCGGAAGGAAAACCTTCACCTGGGCTGCATCCAGGATCAACCCCAGATACTCCAGGTGGTGAGACGGACTCAGAACCGACTTCGGGAGGTTGATCACCCAGCCGAACTCCTGCAGAGTGTGCAGGGTAATCGCCACATTGTCCCTGAGCGCCGGAGCCGACTCTGCACGCAGGAGAAGGTCATCCAGATATGCCACCACCGCGATGCCCCTCTGCCGCAGCAGAGCCAAAACCGGGGCCAACAGTTTGGTAAATACCCGAGGCCAGGCCAAACGGAAGAGCCACGAACTGGTAGTGCTCTTCCCCAACCGCAAAGCACAGATAGGGACATGCAGGTAAGCATCCTTGATGTCGAGGGAGGAGAAAAATCTCCCTGGTGCAGGGCCGCTACCACCGAGCGGACTGACTCCATGCGAAACCTGCGGACCCGCACAAACCTGTTGAGGTCCTTCAGGTCCAGGATGGGACGAACCCCATCCTTCTTCGGAACCACGAAAAGGTTGGGATAAAAACCTTGGGAACGTTCCGCCCGTGGAACGGGAACAATCACCCCTTGACCCAGCAGGTCCTGCACAGCCCCGAACAGGGCCCTCAGCTTGCCCGCAGGTAGCTGCAGGCTGGAGGCGAAGAACCTGTCTGGGGGGGCGGGAACAAAATTTTATGCTGTATCCCGAGGAGACCACCTCGAGGGCCCAGAGCTCCGAAATGCAGGAGGACCACCTGCCGGCGAACCCCAGGAGACGCCCCCCCACCCGAACGCCAGGTGGGGGCAACCCTTCATGCGGAGGACTTGTCCTCTGGCTTGGTGCGCTTACGCAGCCAGGGACACTTCTGTCCACCCGCGGGAGCCTTGGTGGGCTGTGAACCCTTGCCCGAGGAGCAGAAGGGACGAAAAGGCCGCCTATGGGCCGGAAAGCAAGGGCCGTGCCGGCGACGGGGGTCCGAACTCCGCCTAGACTCCGGGAGAAAAATGCTCTTCCCTCCAGTGAGATTCTTGATCATCTCATCCAAGGAGTCACCGAAGAGCCGCCCGCCCTGGAAAGGCAATTCCGCCAGGGTCTTCTTAGAAATCTGGTCCGTGGACCAGCACTTCAGCCAAAGCCACCGCCTGGCCACCACAGAGACCGCGGACGCCTTGGATATCAGGGGGGCCGCGTCCAGGGCTGCATCGCACAGATACTTCGCCCCTTGGACCATCCGATCTGCCAGATCCACACACTCAGGGGAAGCCTGCGTCCTGCACAACTCGCTGTATAACAGCTTCACCCATTCACTGAGCGTTTGCGACACCAGCGCAGAAGCCACAACGGGCCGCATGGCAGACCCCGTTAGCACAAATTTGGATCTGACGCAAGCCTCAGCCTTCCTGTCAGGTGGGTCCTTAAATGACGGCGTGCCCTCCACCGGGATGGTGGTCGCCTTACTCAGGCGAGACACGGGGGGATCCACCCCGGGGGGTGATGCCCACTTCTTCAATAAGTTATCCTCAAAGGGATAACGCACAGCGAAACGCTTTGGAATGGGGAGGGAACTCTGAGGCCGAGCCCAGTCCTTAGAGACAAACTTATCCAAAAAATCCACATACGGAAAGACCTTAGCCGCAGGGCCTGGTCTATGTGATCCGAAGGGGACGGGCACCCTTCGAGAGGGTCCCGCCGCTTCCTCCAATTGCAGGGGCACACGCACTGAGGTGATCAGAGCGTCTACAAGAGCCTTCTCGTGCGCAGCAGCGGATGCCTCAGACTCATCCCCACTATCAGGAGCGTCTGGGATCTCGCCGTCCGACAGTTCAAGGGGGGTCCCCATGACGGAGGAGCCCCCCTCGGGGTCCGAGTCCTCCCCCGAGGAGGGGCAAGGGGCGCCTTTTCGGTGTCCCTACGATTCCACAGCGACTCTACCTGGGAGACAAACGTCTCCAGGACCGTGGACATGGCGTCAACGAGGGACGGGGCCCCCGAAGTGCTGGCTGCAGGCACCGAGAGGTCCGGTGGGGAAGCGCCCGCATCGGCTGCCATTCTGTCACCCACCCTGGCAGTGCCCAGAGAATGAGGCCTATTGCCAGGAGACCACTGCACCCCCCACCCCACAGCTGCACAAGGCTTGTCACAGGGGGCACCCCAGGGGGACTCACCACCCGACCCAGAGAGGAGCTGCCTGCTGCTGTCCACTGCTGTCGCTGCCTGCAACCGCTCCTGCTGCCCACTATTGCTGTGCTCAGAGCCGCTGCCGCGGAGAACCGCGCCGTGCTGGGGGGGGTAAATCAGCGCCAAAAACTGGCCAGGACCGCCCCCAAGCACACACATCCACGTGCAGACACAGGGAAAATGGCCGCCCTGCACACTAGAGGCCAAACACCCCTGAAACAGGGCCGTGGCTACACCAAAATGGTCACCGGGCGCTCTATAGGCTTAACAATGCGGCCGGCTACAAAAAAATGGCGGCCGGGCGCCGGCAAAATGGTCACCAAGCACAAAGCGCGTGGAGGGAGGGGGAGGCGGTGGGAGGCCAGCTAAGGGCCCCCATAGAGGAGGAGGGTGTGACAGCGAGGAAGAGGGGGGAACCACCCATCGCGCTCGCCCCGGAGGGGGGACCCGCCAGCTCCCCCCCCGGACCCCCGAGGGGGAGGGGGGGACGTACTTACCCCATCTAGACAGGCAATGCGGGGATCCCACACGAGACAGCGTTCGCACTCCCGGCTAGGCCGGAGGAAGCTGTCGGCCCAGGGCGCACTGCGTGCGGCGGCGGGGCGTTTAACCTGCAGGGCCACCCCGTCCGGTCGGGGTTTGTCGCGGTCGACCCAGCGCGAAGCATCCGGTCTAATGCGTGATGGCCGACTGGGGAGGCTACCTGGGTCTGAGACCCAGCCTCTCGCCTAGCACGGCTGCTTGTTTGAAGTCTTCATCTGTGAGGCTGTCTCCTGACAGCCAAAGTGGACCAGAGAGGTACCACAGATCCCAACAGGGAGCCTAGGTCTAACTCCTTGCACTAGGCAGAAAAAAACTGAGCTAGTAGAGCTGGGTGTGGGGTTATCTGCCAGTGGGAACCGCCCCCTGGGAGGGGCTGTGTCTGTTGCTGTTCTTTTTTCTGTTAGAACTGCCTAGTAACTCCTGATAAGAGGCAGCATAACCCACTTAGTCCTAAGAATCGCTGTGCCTGTCGACGAACGAAAGAGAAAAACTGATTTATATGAACAGAGGATGTCCTTTGAAGTTTTCTAAGCTATGGGACAGATGGATGTCAGATGGAGAGACCTGTATTTAAATGAGCCCTGATAAAACAAAGCTGCTAATACTATACCATAACTGGATATGTGTCTTGCCTTCGTAAGAAATAAAATTTGTATTAGATTTAAATAAGAAACGCAGATATGTAACCCTGCACTTATGGTTGTGCATGTTTGTGGCCAATATGACTCTGTGCATGTCTTTATTATATTGCTGACAAATTGTATCATATATTTAGATTTTTTCAATAAAACTGCTTTTGAATGAAAAAAAAGTCTGCCAGTGCTGAATTATCCATATCTCACCTTTTCTAGCAGTGTTACCATATTTAGTTAGGGTGGGGTATTCATTTTAAGTGGGCATGGTTTTACACTAGGCATATCATTAACTTCGTTGCTCTGAAGGACCCTGAAATGTAAAAGCATTATAGACTAGTATGCATCGCTCCCGCACATGCGCACGGGAGCCGCCAATTGCGGCAAGTTGTCAGTAAAGGAACGGCACGGAGGCCGTTTCTTCACTGCGCATGTGCCCGATGATGTGGGTACATGACAGTACACTGCACATCTCCTAAACCGTGCAGTCATGAGTTGACAACCACTTTAATGTTATACTTTAATTAAGCATATATAAGAATGAGGTAGTTATGGGGCTAAAGCAATACAAAAAAAATGTACAAAGTGAGCAGTATATACAGTGCCTTGAAAAAGTATTAATACCCCTTGACATTTTCCACATTTTGTCACGTTGCAACCAAAAACGTAAATGTGTTTTATTGGGATTTTATGAGATATACCAACACAAAGTGGCACATAATTGTGAAGTGGAAGGAAAATGGTAAATGGTTTTCAAAATCTTTTACAAATAAATATCTGAAATGTGTACTTGTATTCAGCCCCCCTGAATCAATACTTTGTAGAACCACCTTTCGCTGCAATTACAGTTGCAAGTCTTTTTGGGTATGTCTCTACCAGCTTTGCACATCTAGAGAGTAAAATGTTTGCATATTCTTATTTGCAAAATAGCTCAAGCTCTGTCAGATTGAATGGAGTGTGTCTTTGAACAGCAATTTTCAAGTCTTGCCACAGATTCGCAATTGGATTTAGGTCTGTACTTTGACTGGGCTATTCTAACACATGAATATGCTTTGCTCTAAACCAGGGGTTTCCAAACTATGGCTCTCCAGTTGTTCAGTAACTACAATTCCCATCATGACTAGTCATGTTTGTGAATGTCAGAGTTTTACAATGCCTCATGCGACTTGTAGTTCTGAAACAGCTGGAGGGCCCTAGTTATGGAGAACCCTGCTCTAAAACCATTCCATTGTAGCTCTGGCTGTATGTTTAGGGTTGTTTTCCTGCTGGAAGGTGAACCTCTGCCCCAATCTCAAGTCTTTTGCAGATTCTAACAGGTTTTCTTCTAAGATTGCCCTGTATTTGGCTCTATCCATCTTCCAATCAACTCTGACCAGCTTCCCTGTCCCTGCTGAAGAAAAACATCCCCACAACACGATGTTGCCACCACCGTGTTTCACGGTGGGGATGGTGTGTTCAGGGTGATATACAGTATTCGCTTTTCTGTTCTGCTTTTAGGCCAAAAAGTTAAATTTTGGTCTCATCTGAACAGAGCACCTTCTTCCACATGTTTGCTGTGTCCCTCACATGGCTTCTCGCAAACTGCAAGACTTCTTATGGCTTTATTTCAACAATGGCTTTCTTCTTGCCACTGTTCCATAAAGGCCAGATTTGTGGAGGGCATGACTAATAGTTGTCCTGTGGACAGATTCTCCCACCTGAGCTGTGGATCTCTGCATCTCCCCCAGAGCTACCATGGGCCTCTTGGCTGCTTCTTTGATTAATGCTCTCCTTGCCCAGCCTGTCAGTTTAGGTGGACGACCATGTCTTGGTAGGTTTACAGCTGTGCCATACTCTTTACATTTTCTGATGATGGATTAAACAGTGCTCTGTGGGATGTTCGAAGCTTGGGATATTTTTCTATAAGGTAACCCTGCTTTAAACTTCTCCACAACTTTATCTCTGACCTGTCTGGTGTCCCTTGGTGTTCATGGTGTTGTTTATTCACGAAGGTTCCCTAAAAAAACCTCAGAGGGCTTCGCAGAACAGCTGTATTTATACTGAGATTAAATTACACACAGATAGAGTCTATTTACTAATTAGATGACTTCTGAAGGCAACTGTTTCCACTAGATTTTAGTTAGGGGTATCAGAGTAAAGGGGGCTGAATACAAATGCAGTCACGCTTTTCAGATATTGATTTGTAAAAAATATAGAAAACCATTTATCATTTTCCTTCCATTTCACAATAATTATGTGCCACTTTGTGTTGGTCTATCACATCCCAATAAAATACATTTATGTTTTTGGTTGTAACATGACAAAATGTGGAAAATTTCAATGGGCAGTGTGTAGTGGTGAACCAGTCAGTTAGCAGAATGTAGTGGCAGGGTGGTGAACAGTATGTAGTGACAGGGCAGTCAATCAGTAGTATGTAGTGGCAGAGCAGTCAGTGAGCAGAATGTAGTGATGGGGCAGTCAGTGAGCAGTATGTAGTGGCAAGGAGGTGAACAGTATGTAGTTGCAGGGCAGTCAATGAGTAGTATATTTAGACAGAATGGTCAGTGAGCAGTATGTAGTGTGACAGGGTGGTGAACAGTATGTAGTGTCAGGCAGACTGTGATTAGTATGTACTGGTGGGGTAGCCATTGAGAAGTACATAGTGGCAGGGCAGTGAACAGTATGTAGTAACAGAGTGCTCAGTGAACAGTATGTAGTGTTGGGGCAGCCAGTGAGCATTATGTAGTGTTGGGGTCGCCAGTGAGCATTATGTAGTGTTAGGGCAGTCAGTGAGTAATATGCAGTGATAGAGCGGTCAGTGAGCAGCATGTAGTGGTGGGGCAGCTAATGAACAATAGTGTCAGAAATGTCAGTGAGCAGTAGGTAGTGTCAGGCTAAGGCAGAATGTATTGTCAGGCTTACCGAAGTATGAAGTATGTAGTGTTAGGGCGCTCAGTCACCAAATGGCTAAGGAGATGGAAGATTTGGCAGGCTGCTTCATTCTGGCTCCTCCTCCTTCCTCAGCTTCAGCTCCAGGATCATCCAGAGTGAAGCAGCCACCTGTGAGAGGAGTGGAGGAGGCAACTTTAGCCCCGGCCCCACCCACCAACTCCAGCAGCCTTAAGTGGAGAATAGAGAAGAGTTAAAGCAGTCCCCCACCATTCCCCGATGCTAACCAGATTGGCGCCCCAGTACATTTTACTGCAATGACAGGGACACTCACTTTATATAGAAATTTATACATGATATGCATCAGCAGACGGGGAGGGGCAAAAGGGCCGGCTTTTAAACCTTATATTAAACTTCAGTTTTAAACTTCCCCCAGATCAGTTCACTGACCTGGTACAGGATGGACTTTCTCCTGTGCTATCCACAGAAAGTCTCCAATGTGCAGCTTGCGTACATCAAAATTCACTCCATTCCTCTTCAGTTCTGAAACCAATTCCTGCTTTTTGTGTGCAGCACCCCTGGCAAAATAGGAAAATGATTATGCAATAACTTACTATACCAAAACGTACTGTCTGGATGAAAGTCTGAGCTGCAAGCAGAGCAGGACATTGCTTTGGTGCTAACGGAGATCATTTAGTTTTAAAAACAAGACAGATACTTTAAGTTGATAAAAACATAGACAGGGAAGGATGCAAGACAGTCTCATAGTGTAACATAGCTTTATTAGATTAGGCACACACAAAAACAAACATAGTTGGAATTGCACTCAGAGCATATGAGGGGTAAAGCCGGTCATAGACCCATCTAAATTTGTCTGGTTCAGCAGGAACTGGCTGAATTTTGATCTGTCTACGGGCAGGCTGATTGTCCTGAAGTAAATTTTTTTGGCTACAGCTGCCAGTAGTGATCATTGTATTCTAAAAACCTCCAGCTGTCAGAATACAACAGGCAGCAGGAGGGCTTCCCCCATCAACACTAACTGTGTTGATGGGGGATACAAGTGATTTTTCTTTCCTTCAACTATGCATAATCTATGGCCAGTTGAACCAGCATATCAGAGCAGAGTGTGTACTGGATGGCTGGGAGTAGCACACAGTCTAGAGCACTGCCTTTGCACGGAAAGGGAAAGGAGGACCGGGGCATGGGAGACACTTCCACACCAAAGGTTATTGCTCCTGCCTCTTGCTGCTAGTCTTGGATCTCAAAAAATAATTCTGGGAATGCATTTTCAGAGAGAAAATCCTCCCCTTCTCTACAAAAACTCATTCTCAAAATTCTTTGCAATTTGAATTGAGCAGGAAGAAGCAGGAACAGTAGCCTTCTACTCCCGCAGCCTGGTCCTCCTTTCCCCCTCCGTGCAGCGGCAATGCTCCAACATCCAGTGATAGCGACACAGGCTCTGGACTGTGTTTGCTTGAAGCTGTCTTGTGCCCTTCCCTGTCTATGGTTTCTGCAAATTTCTTTCTCCCAATCCAGTTCCAAGTTGCAGCACAACTATTAGCTAGTAATAGTGAAGTATTTAGCATGTGGCCTGAACTCTGGGATCTTTTATTTACTTTGAAACATGTTGTTTGATGCTTTTTTAATATATATATATATATTTATAGGTACATATATAGTGCCATCAACTTACGCAGTACTTTACACATGTATATTATACATTCACATCAGTCCCTGCTCTCAAGGAGCTTTCAACCGAAGGCCCATAAATCACAAACATGCCCCATACATCCACACAATAAACTTCTAATAATTGTAAAGTCCACTTCAGAAACAGAGCCAATATTCAAAGAATATAGAACGTGGTGTCCATCGATAGGAAGACAGAAGTGTGTCAAAATGCCATCACCAGGCACCTCTGGGTGCAATGCCTGCTCACCTTATTTTATGACTGATTACAGGTCATACTGTGCCTTTAAACAAGAACTATGGTCAAAATGATAAAATCAATATGTTATGCACCTATACAGTCTGTTAACCGCTTGCCGACCGCTGGTCGGCAATTGACGGCGACAGAATGGCTCTGTAACGCAAATCGCCGTCATACGACGGCGGGCGCGATACAGAGCCATTGTGAGCGCGCCGGCAGCATACTGCCGCTAAACGCAATGTCTCGGTAAGACAGCGGCAGTTAACGGCTGGTCGCCAGCCGTTCGCCAATTGTCTGACATATCCACGTATTGTATAACTAAAATAGTAAAACTGGTATCAAGAACAAATTTCCGTGTCATACTGGACATTAGTCAGTATTTTATTCCACTCGTCCGTAACGTGGGTCTCCACGGACCACTACCGTAAAACTGTGTGAAGACAGAAGGATAGCTACCTGTGGTGCAAGATATAAGAAACTTATAACCGAGACAAAGACTTCACCTGAAATGTTAATAATCTTCAAATAACACACCTACATACCCCGTACAAACACTAAATACCCGGAAGCCAACTTTCG
>BLSH010305993.1:287931-316268 GCA_018402905.1 Glandirana rugosa | reverse complement strand
CGCAAAAAATCGCAGATCGCCGCCATTTTTAGTAAAAAATAAAAAAAAATTAAAAACCCCAAAAATGAATTCTCATCATCCGTAAACGCGACCACTTTTGCGCAAACCAATCAATAAACGCCGATTGTGATTTTTTTTATCGCAAATATGAGGAAGAATATAAATCGCCCAAAAACGGTGAAAAAAATGTTTTTTTATATATTTTTTTTGGATTTGTATTTTAGGAAAAAGTAAGAAATTTGGGTTTTTTTGCAAAATTGTCGCTCTTCTTTTGTTTATAGCGGCGATCAGAAATGACGCAGAGGGGATCAAATACCACCAAAAGAAAGCTCTATTTGTGGGAAAAAAAGGACGCAAATTTCGTTTGGGTACAACGTCACACGACCGCGCAATTGTCAGTTAAAACGACGCAGCGCCAAATCGCAAAAAGGGCTCCGGTCCTAAAGCTGGAAATCCTTCCGGTCCTTAAGTGGTTAAACAGGTCACTGATTAGCAAAAAGCAGTAAGGATGTTGAGATATCAACCTTGTCCCCTGCTCTCATGTGCGCTTCCTTTAATGAGAGGACAACTTTACTTCCTGGTTTTCGAATTGCCTCAGGTTTGCCTGTTGTCTCGTTTTGAGTGCTATCTGTCTGCAGAAACATCCTGACATCACTGGGAGAGGTGCTCTTGTAGTACATGGAAACATCAGGCATTCATTCTACACAGAAGTACTGATTCGGCTCTGCCCACGATTGCCCCCTGAAGCCCTGCCCACTCCCACCTATGTCCCACCTTTGCCCGCCCACTGCTCTATCTATACAGCCAGCTCCTAGGTTGGATTTTTTTGGTTTGCAAATTACCAGAGGAGAGAAGGCAGGGAGAAGCACACAGATAAATAAACTGATCTGTGTGCAAACTAACCTGTACTGACTTGTGCCTGTTTTACATAGCACACACCCAGCTATTGATTGACAGATGGGTGTGTGTTGCGTAAAACTGAGCATGATAGAAGGCAGGAGGACTGGGAGATAGACAAGCTAATTCACTGAAAGGAAATGACATCTGAGCTCTGCTCAACTCCTCCCATCATCACTAACCATATACAATAAAGAAGGAATGAATAGGGGGTTTACAGACCACAGTTTCCGCTATATGGTAGGAAAATAATAATTTCAGCTATTATGTTTATTACCATGTGTAACTTGCAGGTATTTATATGAGGATTTACTAAAATATGTATGTTGCCTTTAGTTGTACTTCAAGGTCTGGTATGCCTCCGGTCAATAGACTTCCTCTTGAGATACGACTTTTAGACAGGGCAAGCTCCGCTTGAGACGGAATGAAAGAACATGAGGTTAAATAGGAACAAGAAGTATTCGGTCACTTTCATTCATCCATTGCTCGCCATCTTTTGGATCCTGAGTGTAGCGGTGGTGTGTCCCAATCCCCCCCCCCCCCCCCCCATACCGGGCACTGTGTCCTCTCCTCCCTAGATCATGGTGTTGGAGCTCCGCTCTGTAGGGGGGCAGAAGACGATCACTATCTTGTCACCGTCTTCTGTCCTCCTACAGATCGGAAATCCAACAAAGCGATCTGGGGAGGACACAGCGATCCAAGGAGGATACAGCTATCCGGGGAGAAGAGGACACAGCACCCAGTCCGGGGAGGAGACGACACAGCGATCCGGGGAGGAGAGGACACAGCGATCTAGGGAGAAGAGGTCACAGTGCCCGGTCCGGAGGAACACATCACCGCTACACCCAGGATCCAAAAGATGGCGAGCAATGGATGTATAAAAGTGACCAAATGTTTTCTGTTCCTATTTAACCCCTTCCCAACCGTGTCGCATAGATTTACTGCTGCGATGTGGCAGCATACCATGAATCGCCGTTTATGAATGGCGTACACGGCCGCATGCCCCCGCCGTGGCAGTCAGGTTCGCTACAGGACCGTTCAATGTTCTGGCATAGACCAATGATTTTTGGTCTATACCTGCTGATCGGTCCTGGGGAATGAAATGCCTCCGTAATGTAAATAGAGGCAGAGGAAGTGATGTCATCTTTCCTCGCTGATCCCTTTTTGGTTCCAGAGAGAGGAGAGATGACATCTAAACGTGAGTGCACAACACTACACTGACACCAGTACACTTAGGCACATATTTCACCACCCTGATTGCCCCCTCAGTTAACCCCTTCACTCCTGTCACCCCCCTGTCACTGTGTCACTGAGTGTAGCGATCAGATCTTTCACTGATCACTGTACTTGTGTCAATTGTGACACTAATCAGTGTTAGGGTAGGTAGTAGTAGGCCCAGGTAGGTACAGGTCCCCCCCCTTACCCCCAATAAAGGTTTTAACCCCTTGATTGCCCCATCACCTGTGATTACCGTATAAGTGTTACAGGTGACGCTACTTACTTGGGTATTTTTTTTTCATCAGATTACGCCGCTGTATATACATATATATATATATATATATATATATATATACACACACACACACACACACACACACACACACACACACCTTTTATAGGTTTTAACCCCCTGATCGTCCGGTGGTGACCTCAGTTATGTTTTAGACTAAGTTAGGGTCAGCGTAAATACCTGGCAGGGTCAGGTAAGTACAGGTACTCTGACAAGCACACACATACACTAGATAGGTCATTTAGTAGTATATTATCTGAACAGATCAAGATCTGTGATCTGATCAGATCTATATTAGTGTCCCAACAAAATTAGTGTTCTAAAAAACGGGATCAGCCCAGATAGCACCTGCGTTTAGCCCCTCCGCCCAGCCCAGCCCGCCCAAGTGCAGTATCTAATAGACCACTGACACTTACAAAACACAACACACAAACCTGCAGTGCTCGCAGAGTTCAAGCCTGATCCCTGCGAAAGCGGACAGTGATTTTGGTAGCGATTGAAGCAGGCTCTGACAACCAGGTGCGCTTTTTTGCCTGTGAGTCACACTAGTGTACTGATAAATTTAGAGCTCAAAGGTACACTAGTGAATAGGGCCTATGCGTTGCTGAGGATGACAGACGAGAGCAATGGGAAAGCCTCACTGTTAGATTCAGGCTCAGCATACAAACCCGTAGACAGCAGTGGCACCCTGTCAGATAGCTCTGACGACAGAGTAGCTGTCCCTGTTAAGGTCAGGATATATAGATTGCTGACAACTATATGCCCAAAACTAATAAAGAGGATCTACCCCCATCCCAAACATAATCATGAAAGCACAAGAAAAACCCCCTCTGGGACTTTAAATGGGGAGACCACCTCACCAAGAACAAGATAACAGGTGAAATATAAAAAATTGTATTTATTGATACATAGACAAAGGAGCCACCCAGACAAATTGATGGGTTGGCAACCAAGACAATTAACAGCAAGAATATTGGTCCTAAACAGATAATGAACAAAATAATATATACAAACAAGTAGATAGAGAAATGAACAAGGGACATAAAAGAAAGACCACTGTATCTGCCATGAGGTGGCAGAAGATGGCCAACGCATTTTGATGATGTTCGATCAAAGATCTTCCTCAGGGGTAAGTGGTCGGAATTTAAAAACCCATCCTCTAAATATCATGGAGAAGGGAAATACATAGCATTAGTATCAAATACATACATATCATATCATTTAATATCATAGTGTTATGCCATGATTAAGATACTGACCATGTAATACAGCAAATTAGGGGGTCCTTTAGAAGGTAGCCAAGTTATACAAAGTCATTACTGTGCTCCAAAATAAGGAGAAAAGTCAATGGTCTAAGGAATAAATGCTTCCCGATGATATATGTATCAGATCACCAGACACACAGTTCACCGCTCCAACTGGAGGAAGCAAAAAAAAAAAAAGGACAAATGTAATGCGCTGAGATCCCGATGATAAATAGCTAAACGCTGTATATATGCTTACCAAAAAGGCAATGATTCAAAGGATGTCAAGCTGATTGGAGGATAGCCAAAATAATACCTAATGGGGCAACAGTAAATGGGTTAGGAGGAACCCTGGGTATATATAAGCTCCAGATAATATGGTGATGTTGGGGTGAAAACATACCTGTATTTATGAAGGCAACGGCTGACAGAACTTGCGGTAGAGTTCATGGACCATGAATTGGACACACACAGGGTAGAAAAATTGGGGTTACCCAAAGCCCAGTGTCAGTTTGCTGTGTTCGTTCCCACTCCTCCAGGTACAGATTGGCGTAGGAAGGGGCACAACAAGTCCCCATCACTACGCCCTGTACCTGGAGGTAGTGGGAACCATTGAACAAAAAGAAATTATGATTAAGCATAAATTCCAGTGCATCCAGTAAAAATGTACGCATCATTCCCCTTGGGCTGGATATGGTTAGGAACTTTCCACCCAGCTACCCTATTATAATTTTTTTTAAACTATTAGTCTAGTGGGTAAGCATATCTGCTTTGGCCACTATGGCTATATTTTCTGTGTTTATTATAACATCACTTATAATTGTCTGTATTTCTATACAGCAAACCGACACTGAGCTTTGGGAACCCCAATTTTTCTACCTTGTGTGTGTCCAATTCATGGTCCATGAACTCTACCGCAAGTTCTGTCAGCCCTTGCCTTCATAAATACAGGTATGTATTCACCCCAACATCACCATATCTGGGGCTTATATATACTCAGGGTTCCTCCTAACCCATTTACTGTTGCCCCATTAGGTATTATTTTGGCTATCCTCCAATCAGCTTGACATCCTTTGAATCAATGCTTTTTTGGTAAGCATGTATACAGCGTTTATTTAGCTATTCATCATCGGGATCTCAGTGTATTACACTTTTTTATTTTCCTCCAGTTCGAGCGGTGAACTGTGTGTCTGGTGATCTCCAGATACATATATCATCGGGAAGCATATATTCCTTAGACCACTGACTTTTCTCCTTATTTTGGAGCACAGTAATGACTTTGTATAACTTGGCTACCTTCTAAAGGACCCCCTAATTTCCTGTATTACATGGTCAGTATTTTAATCATGACATAACACTATAGATGATACTTAATGATATGATATGTATGTATTTGATACGTATGCTATGTATTTCCCTTCTCCATGATATTTAGAGGATGGGTTTTTAAATTCTGACCACTTTCCCCTGAGGAAGATCTTTGATTGATCATTGAAACGCGTTGGGTCTTCTGCCACCTCGTGGCAGATACAGTGGTCTTTCTTTTATGTCCCTTGTTCATCTATATCTACTTGTTTGTATATATTATTTTGTTTATTGTCTGTTTAGGATCAATATTCTTGCTGTTAATTGTTGTGGTTGCCAACCCATCAATTTGTCTGGGTGCCCCCTTTGTCTACATATATATTTCACCTGTTATCTTGTTGTTGGTGAGGTGGTCTCCCCATTCAAAGTCCCGGAGGGGGTTTTTCTTGTGCTTTCACTGCTAAGGTCAGGTGTACTCGATACCATTCTGCTGTCGCTGAGGTGCAAGAACCACAGGGCTCTCATATGGAGCAGAGCCAGTACTAGTGTTGCTCCTCCTTCTGGTGAACTGGCAAGCACCAGTGGCCTAGTACATCCTGGTCATAGACAAACCTGCACTGCAGTAACACTTGGTGACGTGGCGAGTCCCATAAGTGCAGTTCAAGCTGGTGTAGCTAGCACAAGTAGTGTCCCGCAGCCACGAAGACGAACACAAGCCCGCAGAGCCCATAGTGCCCTTCCTGCCGCACTTGCAAACCCCAATTGGCAACCCACCACTGATGCAGCGCCCGTACTTCCCCCATTCACTAGCCAACCCGGAATTCAGGTGAATACTGTTGATTTTACGGCCAATGATATTTATTCGCTGTTTTTCACCGAAGATCTCTATAGATCTATTGTGGACCAAAGAAATTTGTATGCTAGTCAATTCATCGCTGCTAATACGTATTTGACACTTGCCAGAGGCTGGAAACCAATTACGGTTCCAGAATTTAAGTCCTTTCTGGGCCTTTCCCTCCTCATGGGCATAGTTAAAGAATCTAAATTGTGGTCATATTGGTCCACTAACCCAATTCACCATATGCCCGTGTTCTCTGCTTGCATGGCCAGGATACAATACGAACAGATCCTGCGGTTTATGCACTTCAACGACAATGAACTCTGTTGTCCACGGGCTGACCCTGAATATGATCGGCTCCACAAAATTCAGCCCCTCGTAAACCACTTCAACCAACAATTCGCAGCCTTTTTTAATTCCCGATCTAGCTGTCTACGTGGAAGAGTCCCTGATTAAATTTTCTGCCCGCCTTGCTTTCAAACAGTACATCCCCAGCAAGCATGCCAGATATGGGGTCAAGATGTATAAGCTCTGTGACAGGGCCACAGGCTATACATATAGTTTTATGGTTTAAGAGGGAAAAGATAGTCACGTGGAGTCCGAAGGATGCCCAGACTACATAGGGAGCACTGGCAAAATTGTTTGGAACCTAATGTCACCCTTATCCAAAAAGGGGTACCACTTGTACGTGGACAATTACTACAGAAGCGTGACACTTTTTAGTCGCCTCTTTGATCATGGAATGCGATCTAATCCCCCAACGGCTGGTAGAATCCCGACGGGGGAAGAGAGCCTGCTTGAGAAGTAGTAATTTGCTGGCAGTGAAGTGGCGGGATGCAAAGAATGTTTTCGTTCTTTCCTCCATTCACACAGACAGGGTACAAAAAAGTGTCTGTATACTTATTCCAATTAGCTTTGCTGAACGCTTATGTGCTATACAAAGCGTCAGGGCGGACTGGATCCTTCCTTAAATTCCAGGAAGAGATCATCACAACCCTTCTGTTTCCAGATGGTGCTGCACCCCATCTTCCCAATCCAAATGCAGTGAGCCGGATGCATGGACGGCATTTTCCACATGCCATCCCTGGTACCCTGATGTTGTGTCTGCAGACAACGCGGATACAGGCGTAATGCCCGTTTTTATTGTCCCTCCTGTTTTGACCAGCCTGGTCTTTGCATCGGTGACTGTTTCCAGCACTACCATACACTAGTTGAGTATTAGAGTAGGGTACAGCACTACACAGGTATAGGGCACACTGTCACAGGGTCTCCAAGATGTCATTGCATTTTGAGAGACCCTAACCTGGAACCATTGTTGCGGTTAAAAAAAAGAAAAAAAAAAGTGTACAAAAAAAAGTTTTAAAACCACAAAAAAATAAAAAATGTTATAAAAACAACAAAATATATAACATAAAAAAAAACAAAAACAGTTGTAAGTTTCTTGTTTTTCTCTCTATTGCTCTCTCTCTATTGTTAATGTTTTTTTATGCATACCTGTAATGTTTTGTTACTGTTTTTTTATCATGTTTCCTTTGCAGGTATGTCATTTTTTTTATATGTTAATGCTTACCTGTAATGTTTTATTGATGCAAACTAAGCAATTAAATCTGAAATAGAGTAAACTGCCAATATCAGCGCTCTTATAAAAGTGTTAATAATTAACACATACACATATACCCTAAAATAACATAAAAGAGTACTCTAAATACGAATTAGCTGCCGCTTTAAAAATTATAGTCCATATTCCATAGCACCTAAATGAACATATAGGCACATACACACAGTATAATAAGGTGCAAGCAGCGCCAATAAATCTTTTAAACAAAAAGTCCAATATGACTTCTTGATAGTCAATGTATGGGGACAGGATCTTGCTCCAATAATAGCCGCCACCACACCACGTGAGAAAATTCGGGAGGTCAGACCCCCCTAAGTGGGCAAACTCACCAAAGGTAAGTAAATAATCTGCCTGAAGATCTCAATAATATCCTCATAAATTCCACATCCAATTATCGCTCATCCAATCTCTGGTGTATGAGTGGTCACAGATCTGATTGTTCAGGAACCGACCTTAAATAGATGTGCTCACATATTGCATGATCCAAAAAGCTTTTATTGGGCACAACATACAAGAAACAATCCCCCCCTTTCAGATGTACACTTACAAAATGTTAAAATCAAGAAGGCACATAGAGAAATAGTCAGCTGTGGACAACTCCGTCTCACCACTCGTATGAATCACGGCGGCGTTCTCGGGCACAGAGCTATCCCAGCTGATGCAGACTGACAGCCACGTGGTCACGGTCTGACGCGTTTCGTCATCACTTCGTCTGAGGGCGTGACCACACAGCACGGCGTCTCTGCTTTAACCAAGGCGGAGGCTGGCAAATTAACCCCCTCCACCTGTCTACAAACACATTACCAATGCTCTTACGATATATGCATAGACAGTAGCAGACCCACCAGTGATTAGGCTGATCCCAGCAGCTACAAGGATATCAGGAAGATTCACATGAATATTGGCTAACCACGGCTGTACACGGTGGATCCACTCTCCCCCTTGACTCCCATACACTGTACAATCCTAATCAGAGACTTCGATCGCACTAGCGATCGTCTATGACATTATATATTGGCTTCGATCGCACGAACGATCGACCATGATCGAACAAGCGATCGTCTATGGTGCTGGGGAATTACCTTGCTGGTGTGTCCAACTAAACTCACACTCATGCAAAATCGTAACATATATAAATGATTAAACATTAAAAACCATTTATAACATCTATAGGGATAGGTATCTAAATTCATCTTACACATAGAAACCTCACTCCCTCTGCATTCCCGCCAATCAAAATATTAATAAAACATAAAAATGAAATAAAGTAAAATTCAACATAAAAAAGTATATGAAAATAGCTGATAAACGATATACACAGTTAGAAGCTGATAAAGTGCACCCCCCTCCTTCCTGAAACCTTAGAAACACAACGCGGGGGCTCATTATGTGAATACTTTTGAATGTCAAAACTTTGAATAAATGGATCTATTCTAGGAGTTACTAATGAAACAGTTCACATCTAATTCAACATTCAATCCTCCAGGCTGGAGCGAACCCGTAAGGTAGATCAACTTGCTCTCGCATTTCGAGATCTCCCTCAATTTGCTCGCCCCTCTCAAATTTGCAGACAATTTTTCTATTCCCCAAAATTTTAAATCAGAAGGGTCTCTATTATGTTTCTTCCGAAAATGGAGTGACAGGTTATGATGTTTATATCCTGCTTTAATGTTAGAAATATGTTCAGATACTCGCTTACTCAATTTACGTTTCGTACGACCAATATACAGTAGGTTGCAAGGACACTGTATCGCATATACCACATATTTAGAGCTACATGTCACAAAATCCTTGATAACAAAACTCCTACGATTAGGTGTAGAGGTAAAGGAGGTAAAATTGCGCAAATGCGTATGTACCTGTCTACAGGAAACACATTTGCGACAAGCAAAAAATCCAGCCCTATCCCAAAACATAGTTAAAGTCCTGGGAGGGTCTATAACTTTCCTGACCACCTTATCCGCAAATGATGGAGCTTTCTTATAAACAAACTTAGGGATCCTGGGTATTTGGTCTTTTAACACCCGATCCAAAGACAGAATTGGCCAGTACTTCTTAAAAATGGCTTCAACCTCATGGTATTGAACGTGGAAATTACTAAAGAAGGCCCATTCCTGCTTGTTGTCTCTAACCCGTTCAGGTTGTCCCAAGGTATCCTCCCTGGGAATAGACATGACCCACTCCATTGCCTGATCCAAATCCTTCTTATTATACCCTTTCTCAAGGAACCGTGAGGTGACTATCCCAGCTTGTTGGACAAATTCACTGTCTTTGGAGCAATTCCTGCGTACCCTCATGAGCTGACCCCTAGGGATATTCTTCAGCCACACCGGATGGTGGCCACTCTGGATGGCCAGATAGCTGTTCCTATCGGTGGGCTTGAAGTACACCCTAGTGGTCAGTTCGTTGTTCGTTAACATTACAGTCAGATCTAGGTAATTAACCTGATCTCTACTCCAAACTGAATCCAGCTTGATGTTTTTATTGTTGTTATTCAACTTATATAGGAACTGGGTCAAAGCGGACTCAGTACCGGCCCAAATAATGAACAGGTCGTCTATATAACGTTTATAGAAGACCAGCTCCTTAATCTTAGATGAGTGAATAGTCCTATCCTCCCATTCACTCAAAGAGATTGGCGAGGCTGGGCGCAAATTTAGCGCCCATAGCCACGCCTCTCTTCTGAGTGAAATAAGAACCTCCGTACCAGAAATAATTATGGGTTGGACAGAAGTCTAACACCATACCTAAAAATGTATTTTGTTCGTACGGGAGATCTTCCCGTTTACTAAGGGCCCAATTTAGAGCTAGTGATGCATCCTCATGCGATATAATAGTATACAACGAGGAGACGTCCGCCGTCACTAGAAAAACTTCTTGTTGGTCAACGATCTGAACACTGGGGGCCCCCGGGTCGACCTATTGTGAATAGCATAGGTTCAGTGACATCTAGGGCCGGGGAGTATCTGGATAGATTTTTACAGGCTAGTGTCATTTCTACAAAAGCTTATTTAAAGGACATCAAGGAGTTTATTAACCTACTGAGAAGTGTTCAGATCGTTGACCAACAAGAAGTTTTTCTAGTGACGGCGGACTCCTCGTTGTATACGATTATATCGCATGAGGATGCATCACTAGCTCTAAATTGGGCCCTTAGTAAACGGGAAGATCTCCCGTACGAACAAAATAAATTTTTATATATGGTGTTAGACTTCTGTCTAACCCATAATTATTTCTGGTACGGAGGTTCCTATTTCACTCAGAAGAGAGGCGTGGCTATGGGCGCTAAATTTGGAGAGGGGCGAACAAAGTGAGGGAGATCTCGAAATGCGAGAGCAAGTGGATCTACCTTACGGGTTCGCTCCAGCCTGGAGGATTGAATGTTGAATTAGATGTGAACTGTTTCATTAGTAACTCCTAGAATAGATCCATTTATTCAAAGTTTTTTTTTTTTTTTTTTTTTTTTTTATCAATAATGTTTGTTGGTTTTGTAAGAAAGGAATTGACAAAACAGAGCCTCTGGGCATACCCCGGCTCAAGTGCAAAACAGTTGATTCATACACAGTTTGTATACATTATTGTTAAAAGTAAGGATTAAGGTAGAGATTTAGAGGTAAAAAGTGAAAGGTAAAGATAACAGCATAAGGGTATATTGACCTGTGGGGAATATCAGAGTATGGGGCATTTTCTGTGCTGTAGGATGGTGCTCTTGGTTTATTTTTAGTGCCATCTGGGAGTAAGATCTCTAGGTATCCCTGTTAGATGGTTGGTTTTTGGTCCTATCTTGATTAGGTTTATTCAAAGTTTTGACATTCAAAAGTATTCACATAATGAGACCCCGTATATTGAGGGGCGTTGTGTTTGTAAGGTTTCAGGAAGGAGGGGGTGCACTTTATCAGCTTCTAACTATGTATATCGTTTATCAGCTATTTTCATATACTTTTTTATGTTGAATTTTACTTTATTTCATTTTTAGTCATTTGGCCAATTTTTATGTTTTATTAATATTTTGATTGGCGGGAATGCAGAGGGAGTGAGGTTTCTATGTGTAAGATGAATTTAGATACCTATCCCTATAGATGTTATAAATGTTTTTTAACGTTTAATAATTTATATATGTTACGATTTTGCATGGGTGTGAGTTTAGTTGGACACATCAGCAAGGTAATTCCCCAGCACCATAGACGATCGCTCGTTCGATCGTGGTCGATCGTTCGTGCGATCAAAGCCAATATATAATGTCATAGACGATTGCTAGTGCGATCAAAGTCTCTGATTAGGATTGTACGGTGTATGGGAGCCAAGGGGGGAGTGGATCTGCGGTGTACAGCTGTGGTTAGCCAATATTCATGTGAATCTTCCTGATATCCTTGTAGCTGCTGGGGTCAGCCTAATCACTGGTGGGTCTGCTCCTGTCTATGCATATATCGTAAGAGCATTGGCAATGTGTTTGTAGACAGGCGGAGGGGGTTAATTTGCCAGCCTCCGCCTTGGTTAAAGCAGAAACGCCGTGCTGTGTGGTCACGCCCTCAGACGAAGTGATGACGAAACGCATCAGGGCGTGACCATGCGGCTGTCAGTCTGCATCAGCTGGGATAGCTCTGTGCCCGGGAAAGCCGCCGTGATTCATACGAGTGGTGAGACGGAGTTGTCCACAGCTGACTGTTTCTCTATGTGCCTTCTCGATTTTAACATTTTGTAAGTGTACATCTGAAAGGGGGGGGGGGGTTGTTTCATGTATGTAGTGCCCAATAAAAGCTTTTTGGATCATGCAATATGTGAGCACATCTATTTAAGGTCGGTTCCTGAACAATCAGATCTGTGACCACTCATACACCAGAGATTGGATGAGCGATAATTGGATGTGGAATTTATGAGGATATTATTGAGATCTTAAGGCGGATTATTTACTTACCTTTGGTGAGTTTACCCACTTAGGGGGGTCTGACCTCCCGAATTTTCTCACGTGGTGTGGTGGCGGCTATTATTGGAGCAAGATCCTGTCCCCATACATTGCCAATCAAGAAGTCATATTGGACTTTTTGTTTAAAAGATTTATTAGCGCTGCTTGCACCTTATTATACTGTGTGTATGTGCCTATATGGTCATTTAGGTGCTATGGAATATGTAATGTTTTATTGTTACTGTTTTATAATGTTTTCTTTGCAGGTATGTATTTTTTTTTTTATGTTACTGTGATTTATTAATCGTTTTTTGCTTTTCAGGTATGCCATGGGTGAAGGCGGTGATTGGTTTTCGGGGTCCTGTACACGGCTACACCGCCAAAAAGTCTCACATACGTGGTATCCCTGTATTCAGAAGAAGCAGCAGAATGTATTTTGGGGTGTATTTTCACATATACCCATGGTATGTTAGAGCAATATATCATTTAGTGACAACTTTGTGTAAAAAAAAAATGTCATTTTCCCAAAACGTGCCAAAATATAAAATATTCCATGGACTCAACATGCCTCTCAGCAAATAGCTTGGGGTGTCTGCTTTCCAAAAATGGGGTCATTTGTTTTTTTTTTTGCAATCTGGGCATTTCATGGCCTCCGAAAATGTGATGGGTAGTGTAGTGAAATCAGCAGTTTTTGCCCTTAGAAATACTGAAGGCGGTGATTGGTTTTCGGGGTCCTGTACACGGCTAGACTGCCAAAAAGTTTCACACATGTGGCATCCCCGAGAAGCAGCAGAATGTATTTTGGGGTGTAATTCCACATATACCCATGGTATGTGTAAGCAATATATTATTTCAGTGAAAACTGTGTAATTTTTTGTTTTTTTTTTTGATTTTTCAATCACTTGTGACAATAAAAATAAACGATTCCATGGATTCAACATGCCTCTCAGCAAATAGCTAGGGCTATCTACTTTCCAAATTTGGGGTCATTGGGTGGGGTTGCTATATGGGCATTTCATGGCCTCCGAAACTGTGATAGGTAGTGTGGGGTGAAAGCAAAAGTTTACACCCTTAGAAATCCTGAAGGCGGTGATTGGTTTTTGGGGTCATGTACGCGGATAGGCTCCCAAAAAGTCTCACACATGGGGTATCCCTGTACTCAGGAGAAGCAGCAAAATGTATTTTGGGATGTAATTCCACATATACCCATGACATGTGTGAGCAATATATAATTTCAGTGACAACTTTGTGTATTTTTTTTTGTCATTTTTCAATCACTTGTGACAAAAAAAAAGGAATTTTATTAAAACTTACCGTAAAATCCTTTTCTCTGAGTTCACTGACAGACGCAGCCCTTCATTGACAAGTGGGGTTATATGCACACCCTACCAGGAGTAGACTAGGCAAATAGAAAGAAAGCAAGCTGACCCCTCCCAGGGGGCCGTCCTCACTCTCACATATAAACCCCCTGTGCTCTGCATAGCTTATCAGTTCGTAACAAGCCGTACAAACGTAACACAGAGGGGTGGGTGCTGCGTCTGTCAGTGATAAAATATCATTATTAATTATTATGAATAAAATCCCTTTTTCTCTTACGTTCACTGACAGACGCAGCCCTTCATTGACAAGTGGGGATGTCCCAAAGCTGTGACAGTCAAGAGGGGTGGGTAAACAACAACAACTGTAACCAACAGAGTCCTCTCAGGAGGCGCCAGCCGCGCCTACACCGCCGCCTGCAAAACTTTGCGGCCAAAGGTAGCATCCGCGGATGCTGAAATATCAACTTTGTAAAACGTAGTAAACGTGTACACCGAGGCCCAAGTGGCCGCCTTGCACACCTGAGACACCAAGGCCTGGTGTCTGAAAGCCCAGGAAGTGCTAACTGCCCTGGTGGAATGAGCCGTGACCGGAAAAGGAGGTACTTTGCCCTGAACAGTATACGCATGGGTCACGGTCTGTCTGAACCAACGGGAAACAGTGGCCGACGAGGCCGCCGATCCTTGGCGCGGACCATCCATCAGCACAAACGCATCAGACTTCCCAAAGGAAGCTGTAGCCGCCAAGTACACCCGCAAAGCCCTCACAACATCCAAAGAATGTAACTCAAATTCCTTGGGATGCGACGGGTGCGGACATAATGAAGGAAGAACAATATCTTCATGCATGTGAAAAGAAGAGACCACCTTCGGTAGAAACGAAGGAGGAGGCGCAAGACCGCCTTGTCCTTATGAAGGACTAGGTACGGAGACTTGCATGACAACGCTGCCAACTCAGACACCCGCCTAGCGGATGTAATGGCCACCAAAAATGCCACCTTCTGCGACAGCAATTGTAAGGGAATATCTATGATCTTCTCATATGGCGGTTTCTGCAGTACAGAAAGCACCAAATTCAAATCCCACGGCGCCAAAGGCGACCGTATCTGAAGAGCCACATGGCGTACACCCTGTGCAAATGCACGAATCAACGAATGTGACGCCAAAGGCCGTTGAAAGAGAATCGCCAGAGCCAAAATCTGACCCTTGAGAGTACTCAATGCCAATTTTTTATCCAGGCCCTGCTGCAAAAAAGCCAGGACCCGGGACACAACGTAAGAGCGAGGGTTCCAACCCCCGCCTCACATCAGGCAATATAGGCCTTCCAGGTGCGATGATAAATCTTGCGTGAAGTACACTTGCACGCTTTAAGCATGGTAGGGATCACGGAGTCAGCGACACCCCTATCCCTCAACACCTGGGACTCAATAGCCAAGCCACCAAAGCCAGCGAGGGTAAAGCAGAGTGCAAGATGGGTCCCTGAGACAGCAGATCTACGCACAGCCGAAGACGCCAAGGAACATCTGCCACCACTTGCACCACGTCGGCATACCAAGGGCGCCGAGGCCAATCCGGAGCTACCAGGAATGTCTGAATCCCCTCCACTTCTACCCTGCGCAGTAGTAACGTAGAAGCTTGATGGGAGGGAAGGCGTACAGGAGCCGATACCATCTGTGGCGGCTGCCAACGGGTCTCTCGTCCTGCACACGAAGGTCTGCACCTTGTGATTGAACCGGGACGCCATGAGGTCCACGTCTGGCGTGCCCCACTTGTGGAAAATCTGGCGGAACACTTCCGGATGTAGGGACCATTCCCCCCGATCCAGTGTCTGGCGACTGAGAAAGTCCGCCTGCCAATTCTCCACGCCCGGTCACCGTGACAGAATCGTCCGCTGCAGGAGCCGGGAGTGACTCTGGGAGAAAGGAACCGCCTCGAAGGCCAAGACCATGAGCCCCAACACCCGCATACAGAACCGTAAGGAGGACCACCGGCGTGACAGCAGGGTGCGCACCGCTGCTTGCAGCGTCAGCAACTTGACCGGAGGTAAGAACACCTTCTCCTACTGTGTCCAGAATCAGACCCAGGTATTCCAGGCGACAGGACGGGGTCAATGTCGACATCTGCAAGTTGATCAGCCAGTCGGAGTCTTTCAACGAGGCCAGGGTGATAGCCACGTTCTCCTCTAGAGCCGAGGCAGACTCCGCTCTCAGGAGTAAGACGTCGTGTTAAGCTACCACCGCGATGTCTCTCTGCCTCAATAACGCCAGCACCGGAGCCACCAGCTTGGTGACCACCCAAGGAGCCGAGGCCAGACCGAAGGGAAGTGCCACAAATTGGTAATGTAGATCTCCCACTGCAAAGCGCAGGAAGCGCTGGTACCGGAGACAAATGGGAACGTGGAGGTACGCATCCCTGTTATTGCACCACAAATAGGTTTGAATAGAAACCGCGGAACCTTTCCAGCGGAGGTACCGGCACAATCACCCCTTGTTCGGAAAGCGTCTGAACAGCCCCTAGGAGAGCCTCTTGACACCCCTGAGGGAGTCTCAAGTTTGATGGGAAGAACAGGTCTGGGGGTAGAGTGCTGAACTCTATCCTGTACCCGGAGGACACCACTTCCTGCACCCACCGGTCGGAAATGCGGGCAGTCCACCTGTCTGCGAACCCCAGAAGTCGGCCCCCCCACCTGAGAATCGGGCGGGGCAACCCATCATGCGGAGGAGGACTCATCCTCTGCCTTTTCGCTCTTGCGCTGCCAGGGTCGTTTATCTGACCCCAAGGCAGCCTTGCCGGGACTTGAACCCTTGCCCGCTGCACCGGGTGTACGAAAAAAACCTCTTCTGACCCGAAGGAGCAGGACCCTGCTTACGGCGGAAATCCCACCGCCTGGGTTCCGGGAGAAAAGTACTCTTCCCCCCACTGAAATCCTTAATGAGTTCATCCAACTGCGCCCCAAAGAGCCAACCGCCCTGAAAGGGGAGATCCGTGAGACCCCTCTTAGACGCGTGGTCACCGGGTCTCATGGCTGATCCTGCCAACAAGAAAAGTGCTTTGGACACCGCCTCCGCCCACCTATCGGCCGGAACCTTAAAAGAGGGAGAGCCCTCCAAAGGGATGGTCGTTGCCTTATTCAGGCGAGCCACCGGAGGGTCCACTGAGGGGGATGCCCATTTCTTCACAAAACTATCCTCAAATGGGTAGCGTACAGCGAAACGCTCGGGCAGGGCGAAGGAATTCTGCGGATGCTGCCATTCCTTATAGACCAGATGGTCAAAGAATTGATCATAAGGATAAGCCCTAGGGGACCTGGGTGGCCTAGCAGACCCACAAACGTATGCAGTCTCCTGCGACTCCCCTGCTTGGTCCAGTCGCAAAGACGCACGAATATCAGCGATCAGTGCGGCCATCAGCGCCTTCTCGCGCGCAACCGAGGCCCCCTGGTCTTCTTCGCCATCCGAGAGCCCCAGCTCACCTTCCGAGAGCTCCACGGGGGTCCCTGTGACCACCGAGGCCACTTCCGGCTCAGACTCTTCCCCCAATGAGGGTGGAGGGGGAGGACGATTCTTAGAGGCCCCCTTAGCATGGCCCGGCACCTCCCGGGGAAAAAATTCCCCAAACACTGATCGTAACTGGTCTAGGGACACAGAGTCCCTGGCGCAGGATGCGCTTCCGCTGGCTCCTCCTTGGCAGGACCCGCAGGCTCAGCCGCCATTGCGCCCACCGAACACTGACAGGCAGAAAACGCCCTGACACCCCCACAATGCAGCCCCACCGCTGCCCCACAGATCAACCAGGGAGGACCCTAGGAGGACTGCACCCACCGCTACCAGCACCCCAGGGAGAGCCCAGCTATACTTGCTGTTTGTTCTCAAGCGCTGCATCCCAGTAGGAGTGCTAGTGACCGCCAGTCATAGAGCCTGCGCCGCCTGTGCCATCCATGCTGTCCCAGAGTGAAAGAGGAAACATCGGCTTAAACGCACGTTGTTCTTCCCAGGCACATCCAACATGGCCGCCGAACGTTCACAAGAGGTCAAAAGCCTGTATACAGGCCGCGACTACGGCAAAATGGCCGCTGCTCGACACTAGAGGCCAAAACACCAACAAAATGGCTGCGGCTACGGCAAAATGGTGGCGATCCTAAGGCGCAGGGTGCGGTGCGGGGGAGGGGAGTGTAGGAGGGGGACGAGAACACCCAGGGGAGACCTGAGCCCTAGAGAAAAATCCCCCCACCGGCCAGCCCAGACTGCTAGCATTCACCCAGCCCCCCCCTCTGCGCCCCTAGGGGGAAGAGAGGGGGTCAATCACCAGTCCGACGGGCATAGCGGGTAGCCACCCGGTTGCAGACCTTCGTCCCACTGCCAGAGAGGGATGCTGCAGGCCACAGGCCCCTGGACGGGAACAAGGTCCGGTCACTGGGCGCAAGTGGGGATCACCCACTGGCCACCCGCATGGAATGGGCACGATGCGGCGGACCCCGCCAAGGCTAAGGGTAGCTCGCACCGGTCGGCCACGCTGAGGAGAGTTCAGGATTCTGGATATCCTCTATGCCCCAGCCGGCTTCTTGATAGCAGTCTTCATCACATAGCTTGAGAAAAACCAAAAAGCGGTAGAAAAAGGGGAACAGCAGATTCCATAAGGGAACCAGGTCTAACTCCTTGCACTAGGCATAATAAAACTGATATGCTATGCAGAGCACAGGGGGTTTATATGTGAGAGTGAGGACGGCCCCCTGGGAGGGGTCAGCTTGCTTTCTTTCTATTTGCCTAGTCTACTCCTGGTAGGATGTGCATATAACCCCACTTGTCAATGAAGGGCTGCGTCTGTCAGTGAACGTAAGAGAAATAAACAATTCCATGGGCTCAACATGCCTCTCAGCGAATTCCTTGGGGTGTCTACTTGCCAAAATTGGGTCATTTGAGGTGGTTTTGTACTGCCCTTCCATTATAGCACCTCAGGAAATATGATAGTCAGTCATAAAATAAAAGCTGCGTAGTTTCCAGAAAATGTACCCTAGTTTGTAAATGCTATAACTTTTGCGCAAGCCAATAAATATACACTTATTGACCTTTTTTTTACCCGAGACATGTGGTTGAATGCATTTGGGCAAAAATGTATGACTAAAATTAAGTTTATTGTATTTTTTTAATAAAAAGTTGAAAATATAAAATTTTTTTTCAAAATTTTCGGTCTTTTTTTGAAAGCTCTATTTGTGGGAAAAAAAGGACACAAATTTTGTTTGGGTACAGCATTGCATGACCGCGTTATTACAAGTTAAAGCAGCACAGTGCCAAACAAATTGTAAAAAATGCTCTGGTTAATGAGGGGAAAATCCTTCCAGGGCTGAAGTGGTTAACCTCCTGTTCTTTCACAGTCTAAAAGGTGTATCCCAAGAAGAGGTCTATTGACTGGAAGCATTTCAGGCCAACATTACGATCTTAAAGGCGCAGTATGACCAGTAATGGGTCATAAAATAAGGTCACGGCATTTTGACACACAGCTTGCTTTCTATGGAAGAACACTACGTTTTAGATTTCATCCTTTGAATATTGGTTCTGTTTCTAAAGTGGATAACAATTATTAGATGCTTATTGTGTGGATGTTTACCACTAATACTTTTATTGTATATGTTTATGTTATCACTGAGCACATAATTTCACGGAATAGTATATGGGATTATTAATATATTATATATATATATATATATGTATATATATATATATATATATATATATATTTATTTATTTTCACTTTGAATGGTTGGAGTTTTACCATTTATAGTGGTGCAGCAGTTCCTTTCATTGTTTATTCACATTGTTTTACTTTGTTCACATAGCGCACATACGTAACTCATTATAAGCACTTTATTCACATACCCCATACACATACTAGGGTCAATTTAGACAGGAACCACTTAAAACGTTTGAAAAAAATAACTGAAAAGAAATGGACAGGCAGACATGTTAATAACAAACTGCAAAAGATCTTATTATTCACTCATATAAGTTTAATAACTGTTTTCTGTGGTCCTGCATACAAATATGTGATTGTGGGTTTAAATTGTTACTGTAAAAATGTACCAATGATTCATTGTGTCTAGATAAAGACAAGTGGAATAATCTTATTTTTACTGAGCTGCTCTAGTAACCTGGTTCTAGCTAATTGGCTTAAGGAAATAGATTAAAGTAACCCTTTCCTCTGGCAATGGTTGCAGACTGCTACTAAACAAACTATTCAGCTTAAAAATAAATAAATAAATTACCAATGCATATTCAGTAAACTAAAATTCTGCTCTAATCTGTCAGAACCAATTATTCACCCATTGAGTGTTACCATCTTGCCTTACAGAAAGCATAGAGAAGGTAATGCCAGGCGGTCAGTTGCAGTTCATGGTCAAGGATTTCCTGTGACAGTCATGTATCACTGTCCTTTGCATATGTCAAGTCAGTGGGTGCATCTATAAATAGGGTTCAAACCTTTGCTGATCTTATATAGAATACTGCAACTCCCTTCTAATTGGCTTACCTTTACATAGGCTATTCCCCCTTCTGTCCATTATGAATGCTGCTGCCAGGCTCATTTACCTTACCAACCGCTCAGTGTCTGCCATTCCTCTATGTCAATCCCTCCATTGGCTCCCGCTCACCCAACAAATTAAGTTCAAAATACTAACAAGGACTTCTCTGGATCTCCTCCTCTGCTTTTAAACGATCCCTGAAACCCCATCTCTTCAGAGAAGCCTATGCTGCCTTCACCTAACAACTGTGCTTTAAAGTGTTTGTTAAGTCACAAGTAGAAATCAATGGCAGCCCCTCTATTATACTCAGGCATACCACACTGTATATGTCTGTTTTAAAAATGAGGCCTGTAAATACCTATTTAGAGCGATCTTCAGGCTGGTCACGTGACTCATGGATGCTTTTCAGCTCCGATACATGGCTTCTGCAGGAGGGGCCGAGATTTCCCTCTGACGTCAGCCGGGGAGATCACGTGGCCGCTCAGCCCCTCCCGCAGTGGCCCTGTCTCGGAGATGTAAAGCGACTGCGAGTCACATGACCGGCCTGAAGATCGCTCTAAATAGTTATTTACAAGCCTCGGTTTTAGAAAAGATATATACAGTGTGGTATGCCTGAGTATCATAGAGGAGCTGGAAGTGACCATTATAAGCTTTTGATTTCTACTAATAGCGGGGGGGGGGGGGGGGGGGGCACACACACACAACACGGAGCTGACAGGCAGAGAGGAGGGGGAGAGAGGAGAGCAGGGCTGCAGATGACGGGGGGATGTACTCAGGCCACGGTGGTTATTAATGTGGTAAGAAAGGGGGATATAGGAAGTGGCAGGTTCAGGGAGGTTTTTTACAGTTTAGAGAGTGGCAGATTACACAGCACAAGCACTGTGCTGTTTAAATAGCTTTAAGGGATCAGGATATCCATTTTTTTGGGGGGTTAACAAGAACTTTAAATTTTCTCTATCAGCTCCTCCCCCACAGCTATTACCTTTTGTATCACTTGACCCTCCCTCCTAGATTGTAAGCTCTAACGAGCAGGGCCCTCTGATTCCTCCTGTGTTGAATTGTATTGTAACTGTACTGTCTGCCCCCATCTTCTAAATCGCTGCGCAAACCGTTGGCGCTCTATAAATTCTGTATAATAATAATAATAATATAGAGTTCATATTTGTTAATTAGTAACAGTACTGTTTAATTTGCTTAAAGTATAAGGTGGAGTGGAGAGGGATTAGAACACTTGTAAATTGTTATTGCTGTCTGTGCCCTAGTTAAGGTGATTCACCCTCTCTATTTGTCCTGTTCACTATTATCATTGAAAGTGAAAGTAAAAGAAAACCCCAAATTTTGGGTTGTCCCCAGAAAAGTAATAGAGGGGAAATCATCTAATGGGGACACTAGTTCTGGTGACCTGAGGGTCCCCAAGGAATATCTCTTTATTTACAGGGATTTCCTCTCACTTCCTATTTGGCTATTAGACAGGAAATTAAGGTAAATCTCCCCAATGGGACACAGATGGCGAAACAAAATCTGACAGGAGTTATAACCCTCCCTTGCTCTATCCAAAATTAAAAAAAAAAAAAAAAAAGTTTTGCCTATAGTTCTACTTTAATCCATATTTTTTAGGTGAAGGAGAACTGTGTATGAAACAACTGAAGAAGCAATTATGAATATACCACAATATTTTAATGCTTAGGGAATGGAACGGTTCACTGTAAGAACTCCACAGTGTAGTTCCCAGAACTCTGCTCTTTATTGCTGCATTGCAAATGGATATCTCAATTGATAGTAGGCACAGACAAAAAGATTTGAAAACCTGACATCAGGGGGAACAGCTGAAAGATAAATCCACAGTTAAGTGTAGAACCCTGTAACTATATATTTGTAATGTTATTGTTGTCTTACCCTGTGGTTTCAATGAAGTCAACACAAAGAATTACATTGAAGTGTCCTGGAAGTAGTGTAAAGTCAGGCACATGGTGATAGGAGTTGAGCACAGGATCTGCACTGAGTTGCTGTGTTTCTGAAGGCTGATGAAGCGTTGTGTATTGGGGAATGCTGCAAAGTATAAAAGACCCTCAGCAACACATCGCCAAACACCAGAAATAATACAGAGTGAAGCAAGGCAAAACTTCAAGAATGGTAGTAGCTAATTACATTTTATGCTTAAAGCTGAACTCCAGGCGGCTATAAAAAATAACCTATGCAGCGATGTATTCATAAAAAGAACAACGGTGGTTGTAAAGGCAGAAGGTTTTTCACCTTACTGCATTCTATGCAGTAAGGTAAAAACCCTTCTGCATGCAGCTCCCCTGCAGCCCTCCTAAATTCATACCCTAGCCCGACCTCGATCCAGCGATGTGCACAAGAGCCGAGGCTCTCTCAGCTCTCTCCATCCTCATTGGCTTAGACACAGCAGTGGGAGCCACTGGATCCTACTGTTGTCAATCACAGCCAGTGAGAAGGGAGCAGGGCCGAGCCCCAATCTGTGTGTTTTATGGACACCCACGATTGTCCCTATGGTAAATGGCTTGCTATGGGGGCATTCAGCGGGGGTGGGTGCTGAAGAGGAGCCAGGAGTGCTGGCAGAGTGAGTCTGCTCTGCGCAAAACCATTGCATAGATGCAAAGAACAGGGGAGTATAAAAAAAGATTATCCTTTACGATCACTTTAAGTACCCAACACAGACTTGGTGTTAGCCTCTGGCAATCCCCCACACAGTTAAACTCAGACTGGGAGATGGAGGGGCAGCATCAAATGCCAATCAGGTGTTCTGCATGCACATGTGCCAACAGCAGTAGTGACTAGAATCAGCTAAGGAATCTGTCTGATACTGCTCCTTCACTGTCCAATCACGTTAGGGGCAGGGAGAGAATTATACTGTATTGCTTAAATGCAGTAGATAAAAAAACTGTTGAAGTGAACACAAGTTTACTTCAAAAAGGAGGTAAATCAGGCACTTTACAAAGCTATTTAATAAATGCACCAAGCTACAGCAGAAAATTGAAGTGGTGCAATACAGTCCAGCAACAATGCTAGGTTCACACCTGTGCCTCTGCTTCTTCATGTGCTTCTTTGTGCATTTTCACATGCACTGCATTTTTAATGTGTGCCAATATGTTTTCATGCTTCATGCTTATTTTGGATTTGGCAAATGGCAATATATAGTGAGGGACGTTATGTTTAGAGCAACATTCCTCTAATAAAACAAACAATTGCTCAAAACAAAAAGTCTCCATGCACACTGGACGTTAAAAAAGTTCAAAAACGTCAGTAGCTTTGTAGTGAGTTTTTCAGCTTTTATCAGCTTTTTTTAGCGTTTTTGCATGTCAGTGTTTTTCAGTGTTAGCGTTTATGGGCGTCAGCGTTTTTGAGCGTTTATGGTAGTTTTTAAGCTTTCAACGTTTTTTTTGTGTTCAGGAGAACAACTCTTGAACGCAATTTAAGGGCGTTCACACAACAGCCCATAAACGCCACTGCTACTAAACGACGATAAATGTCCATGTGTGCATGGACACATAGGATAACAGAGGGGCGTTTATGGGTTGTTAAAAAAAAAAAAAAAAACGCCCAAACACAATAGTTTATCAGCTTCAGCGTGCATGGAGCCTAAAACCATAACAATTTAAGTAATGAAAGGTACACACGTCAAATATGAAAGTTCCCACAAAACAAGTAATTCAATCGATTTTCAATTTTTCAATCGATTTTCTTTCCTTCCACCTGTGGTGGAAGGAAAGAAATTCGTATCATCTATAACCAGCCGCATATTTACCTTGTTCAGCCTAAAGCCAACCAGTAATAGTTGTAAAGCAGGTTGGTTGTGGGAATGGCTGTGAAAACTACTGAGATGAACATATCTACAAGTCGTTGAAATTTTCTCTGCAATTATTGCAATGACACAGGGATTAGTGGTAGAGTTACCTTTTAATTGTCATATGGAAGCAAATAAAATAGCATATGAACACTACAGGGATAAAGCAGCTTACGTACACGATGGCTGGATTTGCTCGGACTCCAACATTATTAACATCATCAGGTCCTTCATCAGAAGAATGGGAATCACTGTGCCCAACCACACTATTCCTGCCTTCAAGTAGTGGATCAGCTCCCTGCAATCTTTGTGCCAGTTCAAGCCCTTTGTCAGTTAGGGAATATCTGTGTAGAAGAGGAAATTCTCAGTATGAAATCATATAATATACACCTAACAAAAAGGTTATTATGACTATAGCTTTAAAAGATATCTAAACCCAAAAACAGAATGTAATATAATGCAGCTAAACGATCCTAAGATGTGGTGGCTGCATTAGTGTTATTTTTGCAACCCAAGAACATTTTCAACAAATATAGAAATCGCCTGTTGATCTTCTTAGAACTGCAGTGTCATTTTCACTTCCTGAGAGCTGAACTTAAATCACAAACAAGGTTATTAGACTTCTGTAAACTATTAATCCTTTACCTCCCTATGTAATGGAGAAGAAGACATGAGGACATGTTTGAAGTTCAGCCTGGATGACAACCATGGATCCCTCCGAAGATACAGTGGGGTAAGTGAGCGTAGCCATCTAAGGAAAAGGAAGTGCAATATTCCTAGGACTACAATGTGAAAATAAAAATAAAAACAGAAAATGAATGCGGTCACATCATCTAAGGACTGGTAAGCTGCATTGTATTACATTGTTTTGGTAGTCTAGATGCACTTTAAACTCCGTTCAGACATCCCATCAATATGTCAGGATCCAACAATGTAAAATACAGTTCTCAGTTACTATTTAAAAAATTAACCTTTTTCTACAGAGACAACTCTTTTCAGAAACAGACCATCAATGGCAGCCTGCACATTTTCTCATTATATGTTACCTTTAAACTGGTTACCCCTTAGAAGTACCTTTCTATTGCATTAAAAAACAAATAGAGAGTTTTATTTTATTACTGTATGTGCTTTTCTCAGTAGACTGTGTTGTGATTAAGCTGGTTTGATCTAATCTTCTAGTGGTCCTCTTCTTTAACCTGTTTCTGAGGTGGTGAGTGTACAGCTTGTATAACGGTGTAAATTTGCTATCCCCTCAAAGTAACTCAACACACAGCCATTAATGTCTAAACCGCTGGCAACAAAAGTGAGTACACCCCTAAGTGAAAATGTCAAAATCGGGCTCAAAGTGTCAATATTTTGTGTGGCCACCATTATTTTCCAGCACTGCCTTAACCCTCTTGGGCATGGAGTTCACCAGAGCTTCACAGGTTGCCACTGGAGTCTTCTTCCACACCTTCATGACGACATCACAGAGGATGTTAGAGGCCTTGCGCTCCTGCACCTCCCATTTGAGGGTGCCCCACAGATGCTCAATAAAGAGATGCAGAGAAGTGGCACTCTTTATTGTGCAATACAAAGCTTAAAACACTTACATAGGGGAAAGGGACAACTGGCTCCTCATAACAAGATGTCTCCAGGTCCGTCACTGCGCTGCAGGAAAGGTGGAAGAACCCGCCGCGACAGCCGCGGTGACGAGAAGGGCACCAACGATCCTGACTCTGCTGGAACCAATGGCCAGCTTGGAACACAGCGCCGGATGGTGTGTGACGTCACGGGAGACAGGGAACACAACGTGTTTCAGAGCATGCACCAAGTCCTCATGGAGCATGCACGCTCTTTTCTCAAGTGCCCAGCTCATAAGCGCCTGTGCTCAATTGACTTGGCCGTGCATACTGCGACCTTTGGCGCCAGATTCCCTTGTGTTGTCAAAGATGCTCAATAGGATTTAGGTCTGAAGATTTAGGTCTGCTAGGCCAGACCATCACCTTTACCCTCAGCTTCTTTAGCAAGGCAGTGGTCACCCTGGAGGTGTGTTTGGGGTCGTTAAGTTGAAAAACTGCTCTACGGCCCAGTCTCCGGAGGGAGAGGATAATGCTCTGCTTCAATATGTCTCAGTACATATTGGCATTCATCGTTCCCTCAATGAACTGTAGCTCCCCAGTGCCGGCAGCACTCATGCAACCCCCGACCATGACACTCCCACCACCATGCCTGACTGTAGGCAAGACATACTTGTCTTTGTACTCTTCACCTGGTTGCAGCCACACACGCTTGACACCATCTGAACCAAATAAGTTTACCTTGGTCTCATCAGGCCACAGGACATGGATCCAGTAATCCATGTCCTTGGTCTGCTTGTCTTCAGCAAACTGTTTGCAGGCTTTCTTGTGCACCATCTTTAGAAGAGGCTTCCTTCTGGGACGACAGCCATGCAGACCAATTTGATGCAGTGTGCAGCATATGGTCTGAGCAATGACAAGCTGACCCCCCCCACCCCTTCAACTTCTACAGCAATGCTGGCAGCACTCATACGTCTATTTTCCCAAAGACAACCTCTGGATATGATGCTGAGCATGAGCACTCAACTTCTTTGGTCGACCATGGCATGGCCTGTTATGAGTGGAACCCGTCCAGTTAAACCGCTGTATCGTCTTGGCCACCGTGCTGCAGCTCAGTTTCAGGGTCTTGGCAATCTTCTTATAACCTAGGCCATCTTTATGTAGAGCAATTCTTTTTTTTCAGATCCTCAGAGAGTTCTTTGCCATGAGGTGTCATGTTGAACTTCCAGTGATCAGTATGAGAGAGTGAGAGCGATAACACCAAATATAACAAACCTCCTCCCCATTCACACCTGAGACCTTGTAACACTAATGAGTCACATGACACTGGGGAGGGAAAATGGCTAATTGAGCCCAATTTGGACACTTTCACTTAGGGGTGCACTTAATGGCTGTGTGTTGAGTTATTGTGAGAGGATGGAAAATGTACACTGTTATACAAGCTGTACACCCACCACTTTACATTATAGCAAAGTGTCATTTCTTCAGTGTTGTCACACATATATATATATATATATATATATATATTGTGACAAACAGACCATGTCAGTTGTGGATGGAGTATATCTGCCACATAAAATCTAGAGATTCTTAAGGTAAATGGGTGGCAGGCAGAGGTCTGTAGGCAGCAAGGGGTTAAGTATTGGTCACACCTTGCTCCCCAGCTGGGGTATAATTTTGCCTGACCTGGGTGTAATCAGGGTATTGCTGAGAGAGAAGGAGCAGACTATGAATGAACATGCCTGCAGGACTGAAGCGGACCCAGCGAGGTCTGTCCGTTAGCCAGGAGGCTTATGTTAAGTTAATGGACGTTTTGGTTTTGGGACTGTTTTTTCTACCCCTGCAAGGGAGACCTTTCTGTTTATCCTTATTTCCAGAGTGAATAAACATGGGCAGGAAGCCCTTAACCTGACAAACGGCTGGATTACTTGCTTGGAGGACCCCTCCACTTGAAGCTGATCGCCCACAATATATTATATATATACACACACACACACACACACACACACACACACACACACACACACACACACACACACACACACACACACACAGGGTATTGAGTACTTTCTTATTTCAATGCAATTTTGGTTCGTGTGGTAACAAAAAGAACACTTTAAGGGTTATTCAAACTACACAGTGTACTGGGAGAAGGATAACTTTTTTGGTTTCAACCTAAGTTTGACCGGCTGAAGTTTTACCGGTGGTACCAGTGGTGGGTAGAACTTTTCAAAGGGGGGAGTGTATATGATTACACGGTGTTTGTCCTTCAATTATAGTGGTTGGTAAGGGTAAAATAATTCCACATAGGTATAATTACCGGGTGGGACACACACACACACACACACACACACACACACACACACACACACACACACACACACACACACACACACACCACTTCTCACCCTTTTCTCCCAACGTAACTGTTAGGTTGTGTTACCCGTCGTGTAACTTGTGTAAAATATTCACCAGTCTTTGAACATTTATTGAGTACTTTCTTATTTCAATGCAATTTTGGTTCGTGTGGTAACAAAAAGAACACTTTAAGGGTTATTCAAACTACACAGTGTACTGGGAGAAGGATAACTTTTTTGGTTTCAACCTAAGTTTGACCGGCTGAAGTTTTACCGGTGGTACCAGTGGTGGGTAGAACTTTTCAAAGGGGGGAGTGTATATGATTACACGGTGTTTGTCCTTCAATTATAGTGGTTGGTAAGGGTAAAATAATTCCACATAGGTATAATTACCGGGTGGGACACACACACACACACACACACACACACACACACACACACACACACACACACACACACACACACACACAC
>BLSH010305993.1:252864-287921 GCA_018402905.1 Glandirana rugosa | reverse complement strand
ATAAAAGTCTAAGGGAGTCAGATCGGGAGACCTTGGGGGCCATTCAACTGGCCCACGATGACCAATCCACTTTCCAGGAAACTGTTCATCTAGGAATGCTCGGACCTGACACCCATAATGTGGTGGTGCACCATCTTGCTGGAACTATGATGTCGGTGATAGGGAATTTCTGGCCATCAAGTCGGCTTTGGAGGAATGGCGGTACCTCCTGGAAGGAGCAGCTCAACCGGTATTGGTTTTTACTGACCATAAAAACCATTAAAAAACCATATGCTGTGAAGATACAAGATGTGCAGCACCTGAAACAACGGATACTGGAAGCCTGTGCTAGCATTTCTCCTGCGGTGTTGCTATCAGTGTGTGAAGAGTGGGAGAAGAGGGTTGCATTGACAATCCAACACAATGGGCAGCACATTGAACACATTTTATAAGTGGTCAGAAACTTGTAAATAACTCATGAAAGAATAAAGTTACGTTAAAACCACACCATTGTTTTTCTTGTGAAATTCCCAATAAGTTTGATGTGTCACATGACCCTCTTCCTATTGAAAAAACAAAAGTTGGATTTAAAATGGCCAACTTCAAAATGGCCGCCATGGTCACCACCCATCTTGAAAAGTTTCCCCCCTCACATATACTAATGTGCCACAAACAGGAAGTTAATATCACCAACCATTCCCAGTTTATTAAGGTGTATCCATATACATGGCCCACCCTGTATATATATATATATATATATATATATATATATATATATATATATATATATATATATATATATATATATATGGGATGTGCAGGGAGGTCAGTGGCTGGTGAGGCAGGTTACATACGCCACAAATGTTAGAGCGTGAGCAATAATCCTAGCACTAGACCTCCTCTGTAACTCTAAACATGTAACCTGTAAAAATTTTTAAAGCATTGTCTATGGAGATTCTTAAGTACTGAATTTTTGGCGCCATTCCACAAGTGTGAACAATTTTAAAGCGTGACATGTTAGGGATCTATTTACTCTGAGTAACATCGTCTTTCACATTATACAAAAAAAAATAAAAATCGGGCTAACTTGATTGTTTTTTTTTTTTCTTATTCATGAAACAGTTTCTTTCCAAAAGAAACATGTTTGAAAAATTACTGCGTAAATACTGTGTAAGATAAAATGTTGCAACGACCATCATTTTATTCCCTAGGATGTCTGCTAAAACAATATATATAATGTTTGGGATCTGAGTAATTTCCTAGCAAAAAAATTATGATTTTAGGAGAAAAGTGTCAGAGTTGGCCTGGGTGGCAAGGAGTTAATTACCATAAGTAAGTAATATACAAATAATTATTATATATTCATTTTAAGGTAATTTACTATATTTTCAGAAACTGTACTCAAGCAGATGGCTTAATGGACAAATTACTGAAGTTTGAGGTTATAACATCAAACCAGTAATTTCACAGTAAATAGGATAAATTATCTTATAACATATATCATAATAATATATGATTTAGTTTGAATAAAACAGTACCTTTTCATCAGCAGCAGATTCTCATTCTCCCTCCTAACTATGTGATAAAAACATGGAATTATGAATAAATCTTATATCCATAAACCCATGTATTTCCTTGAAGTTAAGAGGGCTGGGCTGGATGGGAGCATTTGTCTTTTAGACACATGCCCCCTTCTAGGACACTGCAGTGAAAGGCAAGCCTCCACTGCAGCATTTTTATTGGACAGTTTGGGCCAATGGTGCTGTACCATTGGTCCAAGGCTCCAAGCTATCCATTGAGTTCACTGCCTCTGACAAGAAGTGAGAGGCACTGTGAGCTCATTCTCTCAGTCTGATGCAAACACAGTGTGTCAGCTTGTATAATCTGGCCGCTCTGTATTTAGCTACGACCCTCAAAGTCACTCTTTTTTATGCTCATGCTTCACCTGCCTCCCCTGACTGCACATCCCTGATATATATATATATATATATATATATATGGAAAAACTTGTTGTTTATCCATATCAAATCCACACAGATCTGTGCATATCCTGGTTCTTCACAGGTCACTACATTTGGACCGACAGCAGTAGTTCCTTTCCATCTATTTTCTAAAAATATTTCTTCTTTATGTCAGCATTATGGTTTGTTATTCTTTTTTTTTTCTCATTTCTTTTGATTTTTTTTTTCTATTTTTGATCTTCCATTTCAAATCTATTTTGAAGCAATTTAACTATGTATGCATTTTGAATTGAAATGCATCAGGTATACCCGTTGCAGATTTTTATTGTATTTATCTGATTATATATATTTTTTATTGACATATTAGCCCTGAAGAAGGGTAAAGCTGTTCCCCTGAAAAGCTCTGGCTTTACTTGCACGTATGCATCTTCAATAAACGCTTTCATTTTTTTTCTCTATGCTTTTCTATTTTTTCTACCCCTTCATATCCACCCCTGGAATTTACACGGTGGGAGGTGTGGGAACTTCTTGTTCCATCCAAGATAGGATGTAAACCACTTCTTCCCCGGTTGGCGACTTCTGGTTTCTCCGTGGCCTTGTCTGACTGGACCCTTAGAGAAGACCTTTCAGCTGCTGGATGGATTGCCCTTAGCTCCAGGATGTTGATGGGTAGTGACCTCCCCCATCAATATCTCAGGCTGGCATCTGTCCTCAGAAACGTTCAAGAGTGGAGGAGAAAGGACTTCTCCATTACCAGCATCCACTTGGTTATCCTCCAGTCTAGAGACAGAATCGCACTAGGATGTAAAGACATTGGGGATTCCGACAATTGTGTCCTCTTGTCCCAAGCCATCAAAAAATTCCACAATTGATGCCTAAAATCAAACTAGGCAAAGTGTACCACTGCGAAGAAGGCCCCCATCTTCTCCTGTTCTTTCATACAGATGTGAATTGAAGGATTTGTCAGACTTGAGCAAGCCCACCTGAAACCGTAGAGCAAGAGTTTTCTCCAGAAGGAGGATTACTTGTGCCTGGACAGTATCAAGGGTCAGGCCTAGATATTCCAACCTATGGACTGGGATTAAGACAGGTTTCCATAAATGCAGAGCCTGATCTGAACCTCTCCAGAATACATACTGTGTCAGAAACATTTTTCCTCCATCAGCTCTGATGATTATAGCCAGGAGTGCTGATGAGTGTATTCTGACAGCTGGAAAATCTCCCCGCCATCATAATACAGCGGAAGGAATTGCCCCATCCACATCGAGTGTGTGGATGAGGGAGTCGAGTCATTTTCTTTCTTTCAACAGCTGGTTGAACAAAAAAAAAAAACATGGCTTGTGTATAGCCGGCTTTACTGAACGCACTATCTATTGGGTATTGGCGAGCGAACCTCTTTGGCAGAGCGAACACCTTGTCAGCCCAATCCACATACTGGACATCCTTAAGATGAGGAAGGATAGGGAAAAATAGGTCTTGTGGCGGCTAAAACAATCCAAACATTGTAAAGTTTAGAGAAGAGGACTCAAAGCTTCAAATTAATGTAAACGACTTCTGCAGGAACATCCACAAAGGCTTTTTGGATCTGAGATAAACTATGTTACTGAGGTTATTCAGGTGTAGACTCCATGGGAAGAAGTCTTCCGTGTCCTCTACAACCAAAACAGGCTCCTCTTCTTCTGAGTCTTCCTCCACAGGGTCCTCTTCCAAAAACAAGCAAGGAGGAAGAGATGGGGAGCGCTTCTGTTTGCAACTCAGGCACCAAGGTGTATTAACAGTAAGGGTGTCCCAGCAGGGCCTTACCAGTGCAGCTGCAAGACCCACTAAGGGGTCCAGTCATCATGGTGGGCATGGCCACAAAGGACCTTCAGGAACTTGATTCCTCACCTGTGTATCACTGCCCTGGGACCTGTATAGCTTCCTACCAGATTCACCACAGAAACACAATAAAGTGCCGGCAGAAAAAAAAAAAACAAGTGGTCCATCAAGTCTGGCCCCTTTTTGTTTCATTTATATATGTATATTTTTGTTTTCTTTAACATTTTTGTCTGAGTATAGATCTGTTTGCATAAACTACTCTTTCAGTAAAACAATACTTTCCAAGATTAGTTCTGAACTTTCCAAACTGCTAGTTTGAGGTCATGTCCCTGTGTTCTTGATTTTGGCTTCGAAAATACTTCCCTTTGGAACCTTATTCACCCACTTGATGTATTTAAAGGTATCAGTCATGTCTTCCCTTTCCTTCTTTTTTTTTTCCAGACAGTACACATTAAAGTGGTTGTAAACCTCAGTTATAAACCTCAGGCATGAAATTCGAACAAAGCATATCCTTCTATAGTGTTTACTTTTGTCTGCTGCATTGTTCCCCTTTTACCAGCATTAATCATTTCTGACAAGTTTTCCTGACACCAAGAGAAAAATGGTGACAGGGGAGGGACCTCCAGCTGATTGACAGCCTCAGCTCTGTTCCTGTGTGCTGTGTGGAGGAGGGTGCGCCTCTTCCCTCCAATCAGCTCTCAGAGCTTTCTTTATTGAGCTCTAGAGAGTGTAACTTCAGCTCTCCACCCACTTGTTTCTGAACTTTCAGGCAAGCTTTAAAATCCAGCACTTTGAACATATTTAGAGAGGAAAGGGTTGCATATAGACAGGTACAACTTATGTAGGAGGATTTGTTTCATCTCCGTATATCACCAGAGGCCAGTCACTTCACTGGGTATATGTAAGGGTTTACAACCACTAAGTTCCTGAAGTCTCTCCTTTTACCCTTCAGACCTTTCACCATGTGTTGCCTGTCTCTTCTATCTTATCAATACCTTTATGTAAGTGAGGTCCAGAACTGGACACTGTATTCTATATTCATCTTCCACTACAGTGCCTTAGAAAAGTATTCATACCCCTTGAAACTTTCCACATTTTGTCATGTTACAACCAAAAACGTAAATATATTTTATTGGCATTTTATGTGATAGACCAACACATAGTGGCACATAATTGTAAAGTAGAAGGAAAATGATAAATGGTTTTGAATATTTTTTACAAATAAATATCTGAAAAGTGTGGCGTGCATTTGTATTCAGCCCCCTTTACTCTGATACTACCCCTAACTAAAATGTAGTGGAACCAATTGCCTTCAGAAATCACCTAATTAGTAAGCCCCCCTGTGTGTAAATTAATCTCACTATAAATACAGCTGTTCTGTGAAGCCCTTAGAGGTTTGTTAGAGAACCTTATTGAACAAACAGCATCATGAAGGCCAAGGAACACACCAGACAGGTCAGGGATAAAGTTGTTCAGACGTTTAAAGCAGGGTTAGGTTATAAAAAAAATATCACAAGCTTTGAACATCTCACAGAGTGCTGTTCAATCCATCATCTGAAAATGGAAAGAGTACAACTGCAAGCTTACCAAGACATAGCTGTCCACCTAAACTGACAGGCCAGGCAAGAAGAGCATTAAACAGAGAAGCAGCCAAGAGGCCCATGGTAACTCTGGAGGAGCTGCAGTGATCCACAGCTCATGTGGGAGAATCTGTCCACAGGACAACTATTAGTCGTGCACTCCACAAATCTGGCCTTTATAGAAGAGTGGCAAGAAGAAAGCCATTGTTGAAAGAAAGCCATAAGAAGTCCCATTTGCAGTTTCCGGGAAGCCATGTGGTGGACACAGCAAACATGTGGAATTGTGGAATAAGGTGCTCTGGTCAGATAAGACCAAAATAAAACTTTTTGGCCTACAAGAAAAATGCTATGTGTGGCGGAATACTAACACTGTACTCCAAACACACCATCCTCAACGTGAAACATGGCAGTGGCAGCAGCATGTTGTGGGGATGCTTTTCTTCAACAGGGACAGGGAAGCTGGTCAGAGTTGATGGTAAGATGGATGGAGCCAAATACATGGCAATCATAGAAGGAAACCTGCTTCGAGTCTGCAAAAAAATGTATAATTTTCCTTCCACTTGACAATTATGTGCCACTTTGAGTTGCTCTATCACATAAAATCCCAATAAAATACATTTATGTTTTTGGATGCAACATGACAAAATGTTTCAAGGGGTATGAATACTTTTTCAAGGCACTGTATATCAATGCACAGGGTTCCGTAACGCAGGGCCCAGGGAGACTGGCAACATTACAGACAGTCTCCAGATCATCTCATGCAAGGTCTGAGTACAAGTCCCCTGAGCAATTGAAGCCCCAGGATCCGAAAAAGCTAGTCTCCTGATTCCAGGTGGAATTGCTGAGAAGATAGCTAAAAACAGGATTTTTTGACTTACCGTAAAATCCCTTTTTCTGAGTTTGTCGACAGGCGCAGCAACTCTTAGGACTAAGTGGGTTATACTGCCCTCTTCAGGAGTTTACTAGGCAGAACAGGCAGTTCTAAAAGCAAAAAAGAACAGTAACAGGCACAGCCCCTCCCAGGGGGCAGTCCCCACTGGCAGATAACGCCACACCCAGCTCTGCTAGCTCAGTTCGTAACAAGCAGTGCAACATCAGAGGGGTGGGTGCTGTGCCTGTCGACAAACTCAGAGAAAGGAATTTTACAGTAAGTCAAAAAAATCCTGTTTTCTCTTTCGTTCGTCGACAGGCACAGCAACTCTTAGGACTAAGTGGGACGTCCAAAAGCAGTGCCAAAAATGAGGGGTGGCTAACAGAACGACAACAGAACTACACCCAACTGAACCCTCGGTGAGGAACCACACGTGTCTCACACGGCCGCCTGCAAACCTTTGGGGCCAAACACAGCATTCGAGGATGCTAAAAACATCAACTTTGTAAAACCTTAAGAAGGTGTGCACAGAGGACCAAGTAACCGCCTTGCACACTGTAGCCACAGACGCCTGATGTCAAAAAGCCCAGGAAATGCTAATCGCCCTGGAACAGTGAGCCGGAACCGGAAAGAGGCTCCAGACCCCGAACAGCATAGGCTCGGGACACCGTCTGTCTAATCCAACGTGAGATAGCGGACAAAGAGGGCTCCAAACCTTTGCGTGGGCCATCCACCATGACAAAAGAGCGTCTGACCTCTGAAAAGGAGGCTGTGGACACCAGATACACCTGCAGGGCCCAAACATCCAGGGAGTGCAAAGCGACCTCCTTAGGGCGAGACGGGCGCGGGCAAAGCGAAAGAAGGACAATGTCCTCAATTATGTGGAAAAATGACACCACCCTTGGCAAAAAAGAAGGTGAGGGGCACAAAACCACCTTATCCTTATGTAGGACCAGATAAGGTGACCTACAAGACAGAGCCGCCAACTCAGACACCCGCCGGGCAGATGTGATAGCCATCAGGAAAGCCACTACCTGCAAAAGCAACTGCAGAGAGATTTCCCTGATATTCACAAAAAAGCAGCTTCTGAAGCACCGAGAGGACCAAATTGAGGCCCCATGGCGCCAAAGGCGACTGTAACTGGGGGGCGACCTGCCAAACCCCCTGCATGAAAGTACGGATCAATGAATGCGTCACCAAAGGACGCTGAAAAAAGATCGCCAGAGGAGAAACATGAACCTTGATAGTGCTCAATGCCAGTTTCTGGTCGAGGCACTTCTACAGGAAGGCCAGAACCCGAGACACCGAGAAGGAATGAGGGTTCCGCCCCCGGCTTCGCACCAGGCGATGTAAGCTTTCCAGGTACGGTGGTAAATCGTACGTGAAGTGGCCTTACAAGCCTTCAACACGGTAGGAATCACCGAGTCCGAGACCCCTCGATCCCTCAACACCTGGGATTCAATAGCCAGGCTGTTAAAGCCAGACAGGGTAAAGCAGGGTGCAGAATGGGTCCCTGAGACAGAAGATCCTCGCGAAGCGGGAGCCACCAGGGAACGTCCACCACCATCCGTACCATGTCTGCGTACCAAGGACGCCGTGGCTAACCTGGAGCTATCAGAATGGTCGGGATACCCTCCGCTTCTATTCTGCGCAGAAGGCGCGGAAGCAGTTTCAGAGGAGGAAGGCATAGATGAGCCGATACTGAGCACACGGAGCTACAAGAGCATCTGCCGCGACCGCTAGGGGGTCCCGTGTCCTGCTCACGAAGGTCCGCACCATCCGATTGAGACGGGATGCTAGTAAGTCCATGTCCGGGACGCCCCATCTCAGACAAATCTGATGAAACACATCCGGGCACAGGGACCACTCTCCCTGGTCCAGGCGCTGACGATTGAGATAGTCCGCCTGACAATCTTCTACGCCCGGTATGTGGACGGCAGAGAGCTACCTCCGAGTCCGCAGCCGAGCTTCTCGTCCCGCTCTGGTGGTTCACGTATGCCACAGCCGTGGCATCGTCCAACCGAATCTGGACAGGGCACCCGTATAGTCTCGACGTCCAATGGGAAAGGCAGCACCAAATCGCCTGCAATTCCAGGACATTGATCGGGAGACGAGGCTCCTCCGGAGACCACCGTCCCTGGGCTGAGAGCAGTCCCAGGACTCCACCCCAGCCTGTCAGGCTGGCGTCCTTTGCGATCACTGACCAGTGAAGGGGGAGGAAGGACTTCCCCGACTGAGAGCCGGGGACCGCAGCCACCAGAGCAGCGAGGCCCTTACTTGGTGGTCCATCCTGACCACCCGATCCAGGGAAGATGGGGACCCGTCCCCTCTCAGGAGAATCTACCGTTGCAGAACCCGGGTGTGATACTGAGCCAAGGGACCACCTCGAAGGAGGCTACCATTAGGCCCAGGACCCCATTACTGGGACAGCAGGAACCGAACCACCGACTGAAGCGTCTGCCGTTTGGTTGGCGGAAGGAAAAAACCTTCGCCTGGGCTGCTTCCAGGATCAGCCCCAGATATTCCAGGCGGTGGGACGGAATCAGAACCGACTTCGGGAGGTTGATCGCCCATCCGAACTCCTGCAGAGTGTGCAGGGTGCTCGTCACATTGTCCCTGAGCGCTGGCCGACACCGCTCGCAGGAGGTGGTCGTCCAGATACGCCACCACCGCAATGCCCCTCTGCCTCAGCAGAGCCAGAACTGGGGCCGGCAGTTTGGTGAAAACCCGAGGTGCCGATGCCAGGCCAAACGGGAGGGCCACGAACTGGTCGTGATCCTCCCCAACCGCAAAGCGCGGGAAGCGCTGGTGCCAGGCGCAGATGGGAACATGCAGGTACGCATCCTTGATATCGAAGGAGGCCAGGAAATCACCCTGGTGCAGAGGCCGCCACTACCGAGCGGACTGACTCCATCCGAAACCGGCGGACTCACACAAACTTGTTGAGGTCCTTCACGTCCAGGATGAGACGAACCCCGTCCTTCTTCGGAAACCACAAAAAGGTTGGCATAAAACCCTTGGGAACGTTCCGCCCGTGGAACGGGATCACCCCTTGACCCAGCAGGTCCTGCACAGCCCCGAACAGGGCCCGCAGGCAGCTGCAGGTTGGAGGCAAAGAACCTGTCTGGGGGGCGGGAACGGGATTCTATGCTGTACCCCAAGGAGACCACCTTGAGTACCCAGCAGTCCGAGATGCGAGAGGACCACCTGTCTGCAAATCCTAGGAGACGTCCCCCCACCCGAACACCGGGCAGGGCAACCCTTCATGTGGAGGAGCCTTGTCCTCTGGCTTGAGGTGCTTCTGACCACCCGCGGGGGCCTTAGCGGACTGTGAACCCTTGCCCGAGGAACGGAAGGGACGAAAAGGCCGCCTATGGGCCGGAAAGGAGGGGCCCTGTCAGCGACGGGAGTCCAAACTCCTCCTAGACTCCGGGAGAAAGGTGCCCTTCCCTCCCGTGCGATCTTTGATCATCTTATCCAAGGGGTCACCGAAGAGCCACCCCCCCTGGAAAGGCAAGTCTGCCAGGGCCTTCACCAAGACCGTGGACGCCTTGGATATCAGGGGGGCCGCGTCCAGGGCTGCATCGCACAGATACTGAGCCCCTTGGATCATGCGATCTGCAAGATCCACACACTCAGGAGACGCCTGCGTCTTGCACACGGCGCGCGTTTGCGACACCAGCGCAGAGGCCACATTGGGCTGCATGGCAGACCCCGTTAGAACAAATTGAGATCTGACACAAGCTACAGCCTTCTTGTCAGCCGGGTCCTTAAAGGACTGCATGCCTTCCACCGGGATGGTGGTCACCTTACTCAGATGGGACACGGGGGGGGGGGGGGGGGAACAACCACGGGAGGTGATGCCCACTTCTTCAATAAGCTATCCTCAAAGGGATAACGCACAGCGAAACGCTTCGGAATGGGGAGGGAGCTCAGGGGCCGAGCCCAGTCCCTATAAACAAACTTATCCACATACAGAAAAAAACCTTGGCCGCCGGGCCTGGTCCATATGACCCAAAGGGGACGGGCACCCTCTGCTTCTTCCAGTTGCAGGGTCTCACGCACTGAGGTGATCAGAGCGTCTACAAGAGCCTTCTCGAGCGCAGCAGCAGACGCCTCAAACTCATCCCCGCTATCAGGGGCGTCTGGGATCTCGCCGTCCGACAGCTCAAGGGGGGTCCCTACAACGGAGGAGCCCCCCTCAGGGTCCGAGTCCTCCCCAGAGGAAGGGGGGGCAAGGGGCGCTTTTTGGCGTCCCTGCGGTTCAACAGTGACTCTGCCCGGGAGACCAACGTTTCCAGAAACGTGGACATGACGTCTACAAGGGAAGGGGCCCCTGAAATGCTGGCTGCAGGCACCGAGAGGTCCGGTCGGGAAGCACCCGCTTCAGCTGCCACACTGCCACCCACCCTGGCCGCCCCAGAAAAAAGAGGCCTATTGCCAGGAGACCACTGCACCCCCCCACCCCACAGCTGCGCAAGGGGGCACCCCAGGGGGACTCACCACCCGAGCAGAGAAGAGCCGCCTGCTGCTGCTGTCCGTCGCTGTCGCTGCCTTCACCGCTCCTGCTGCCCACACTGCCGCTGTGCACAGAGCCGCCGCCGCCAGGGAGATCCGCGCCGTGCTGGGGGGGTAAATCAGTGCCAGAAACGGCCAGGACCGCTCCTCAGTACACACAGGCCTCCCATGTGTAGAAACCACAGGAAAATGGCCGCTGATGCACACTAGAGGCCGAAACCTTGTGTAACAGCGCCGCGGCTACGCCAAAATGGCCACCGAACGATCCCATGCATATAAATGCAGCTGGCTACTAGAAAATGATGATCCCGTGGCATGAGGGGGGGCAGGGGGTGAGACGGTGGGGGACCACTAGGGCCCATACACCCAATACACCCTGGGAGCCCCGGGCAAGGGAGGGTGCGACAGCGGGGTACCGGAGGGGTGGGGGAGGGGCACGAGCGAGGAAGAGGGGGGGAAGACCACCCACTACGCTCTCCCCGGAGGGGGGACCCGCCAGCTCCCCCCCCCCGGCCCCCGAAGGGGAGGGGGGGTACTTACCCCATCTAGTCGGGCGGTGCGGGGGATCCCAACCGAGACAGCTTACACTCTCCCGGCTAGGCTGGAGGGAGCTGTCGGCCCTGGGCAAACTGTGTGCGATGGCGGGGCGTTTAACCCGCAGGGCCACCCCGTCCGGTCGGGGTGTGTCGCGGTCGACCCAGCGCGAAGCATCCGGTCTAAAGCGTGATGGCCGGCTGGGGAGAGTACCTGGGTCCGAGACCCAGCCTGCTGCCCAGCACGGCTGCTTGATTGTAGTCTTCATCTGTGAGGCTGTCTCCAGACAGCCGAAGTGGCCCAGAGAGGTACCACAGATCCCAACAGGGAGCCTAGGTCTAACTCCTTGCACTAGGCAGAGAAAACTGAGCTAGCAGAGCTAGGTGTGGGGTTATCTGCCAGTGGGGACTGCCCCCTGGGAGGGGTTGTGTCTGTTACTGTTCTTTTTTGCTTTTAGAACTGCCTGTTCTGCCTAGTAAACTCTGAAGAGGGCACTATAACCCACTTAGTCCTAAGAGTTGCTGTGCCTGTCGCTGAACGAAAGAGAAATCATGCAGAGAGTTGCATAGCTGTGTCCATCACCTTCAGATACTAGCAAAAAAACTGAAGGCTTTCCTAACTGGGAGAGGTTATGCCTAGGAGGGGACTTTGTGCCTTTTTTTTTGCCAATGTCCAATCACCTGAAGGTGGCAGTATAACCCTGCTGTAAAGATTCTGCAGACGTGATGTACGAGAAGGAAAAACCCTCTACCGCCGAGACACTTCCGATCCCATAGCTTCCTTCACGCTGAATGATATCTATGGGTCCCTGCTGCTAAAGTAAACAAAGGGGCATGCCCATATTTGGTCAAATATGTCACCAATTGACCCTGGCCTCTTTGTGTACTTTAGTAGTGGGGACCCAGAGATGTCATTCAGATGATCCCAGTCGCTTAAGTAAAGAAACGGCGGGGCATAGAACATGTCCATATTTGGTCAATGACATCATTGGTTGACCCCGCCCCCTTGTTTACTTTAGCGATGGAGACGTCATTACGCATGAGAGAAGTTACAGGATCGAGAGTGTTTTAGTGTCATATGTTTTTCTTTCGGCGAGTCAGTAGCCATCGTTCATTGTAATTGATGTTGACATGCATTATTGTGGTTGTTGGAACGTCAACATTTTTCATATCAGCTATTTCTGGACAGCTACACCGTCCGTTATCATCAAGCCATGACTGCGGAATTCCATCTTAAAAACCAATGGAACAGGATTACACAGCAGGGTGTTTATAATAATAGGAGGTTGCAAATAAGGATTCATCTCCTTGCTTGCATAGCCTCCTATGGTGGTATAAGGTGGTAGAGAATTACCCCCTGGACCTCGCATTGAGGTGAAGATGAGAATATCTAATGAGCTGTCCATGACTGAGAGATCAAAGGGCAAGCTGTGGTCTAAATATTGACCTGGAGCGAGGCTATGCTATGGCGGCGTGAAGAAGTGTTTTGTCTGAGCTCTGCACCTGCTGCTCCAAAGGAAGGGATTTTCCCCCACTCCAGCCCGCACTCTTCATGTCTAAACGGGATCCGAAACACGGGGATCACCCGGGAACACAACCCGCCACTATACAGCATTTCTTTCCCCTGGGAACACTGCGTACTTGATCGGCTTCCCGAGACAAGATGGCGCCGGAACCCACCATGAGGGACAGCGCGGCACCTCTATCTGCCATTCACCAGGTAGGAAGCTCTCCTCTGCTGCTGACAGGGCTCCATCCCCTACGGGCTCTAGACTATCTGGCATACCCATCCTGCTGAGAGAGGACCTGCATGCCTGCCCTGTTCAGCCCAGAATGTCGGCTGCATACACAGATCCGAGCATTCGGACTGCCCTTGCCTCATATGCTGTATTATCCCCTGCTAAAATGTAGGCTATCCTGCTGTCTCTCCCCATGAGGCAGGACATGGAGACTTTAGCAGCCCGGATGGTATCATCCCTGTGTCAGGACATCACCAGAGTGTCTCAAAATGTGCAGGAATTGGAAATACTGTGAGTATTCTCTCTACTGATAGAGACACAATTATGCAGAAACTAGAATTCCTGGGAAGCCTGCATAAACAACAGTCTGCCATAACCCATCTTCGCTTGCAACACGATGACTTAGAAAATGACCATAAGCATAATAACATTAAGCTGCGCGGCATTCCTGGAAGCCAATAGACCTGCCTCTGTACCCACTGAGCTGGATAGGGTACATAGAGTCAATGTCCCTGGCGGTGGCGATCGTAACCCAAGCAAGGGATGTTTTATGCAGAGTACATTTTTTTATTTTAAAAGAGGAGATCATGCGGCGCGCCTGGAACAGGAGCCCTATTCAAGTTGATGGTGCTACAATACATCTTCTCCTGGATCTTTATCGCAGAACCCTTTACATGAGACGCCAAGTAAAGCCTTTGCTGGATAAATTCAGGGATTGTGGGGGCACGTATGTCTGGAGCTATCCCTTTGGCCTCACTATTCGCCTTCGCAATTACATTATTTTTTTGAATGACCAAAAGCAATTACTGGATGTTTTCCGTTTCCTCGACATCGAACCCATCGATCTACCTGATTGGTTAGCGGTGGACAATATCTTCAAAGGTACTCCACTCCCGCAACGTAGGCGTAGCAGGTCCTCCACCAGACATAACTCCAGACCGCAGCCTACTGGTCCACTCTCTAGAGAGCCATGATTTAACATCCTTACTGCATTGATCTTACTATTGTACTGCTACTTCTATGACCTACTACCACGATGTTCGGAATAGCTATTACCCATGAATACTCCACTTCCTCTGCTGATTCATGGCATTGGATACTATTGTTGTAGCCTGGGCTTACTCTTTAGAATATATACTATACCAGCAATATTCTATGCCTGCTGTCCTTTCATATATGGTTTTATTAACTCTACTACTGTTCAATGTCGAGAGCCTTAGACTTGGATATCGTTTAATGCCCTAATATATACCTATGTTTGTCATGCGATTGCGGGGTCTACTATATGACCTAATTCAAGCTCTGGCAGCTTAGACATATCTTTATTAGTCTAGATTCCAAGAGGACTCTGGGAGAGGCCTCCAAGCCACCCCCCAAATAGCTCTAACTATAAGGGCTGGTTTTGGTCCTCTTACATTAGCGATAATTGTTATTACGCTAAACAGTTACAGAAGAATTATCTTTGTGGATCCACGGATCACCTCCTACTCCTCTTGTGAATCCAATATGTTATACAATATGGCTAGGATGTGTTTACCTGGTGTTTATGTTTCTTTAAAAATATGTTAAGTTTACGGTATTAGGGCCTTAGTGATGTAGCCACCATGGAAATGGGGGATCTCCTTCCTTCTTTATGCACTGTTGATTTTTTTTTAGCAGCATGTGACGATGCTTTGACATCCAGCTGTTTGATTACTTTTCCTCCCCACATAAAACTCAGGGCTTCTGCCTGATCTTGAATCTACGAGTCAGGTAGAAATCTGCTTGCCTGTACAACCATCCCTGATAAGGGTACCAAAGTGGTGCTAGACCTTCCACTAGCATTTTGATTTTTTTTTTTGCTTCTCCCTACCTTCCTTTTCTTATTCTTCCTCCTCTCCTCCTACCCCCCTTTTTTTTTCTTTTGTACCCTTCCTTCTCTATTTTCCCCCTCTAACATGGGGGGCCCTCGGAATACTGCTACCCTCCACATGTGCTCATTCAATGCCCGTGGCCTGAGTGAACCATCGAAGCATTCACAAATACTGTACGACTTTCACAAATCCAAGCCTCCGATTTTAATGTTTTTATATCGGATACAGCTAATGATGCTTCCACCAGGCCCTCCCATAATTAGATTGTAATGCTCCTTCCTTTTTTTACTCTTCCCCATATATATATATATATATATATATATACACACAGTATCTCACAAAAGTGAGTACACCCCTTACATTTTTGTAAATATTTTATAATGTCTTTTCATGTGACAACATTGAAGAGATGACACTTTGCTACAATATAAAGTAGTGAGTGTACAAATTGTATGACAGTGTAAATTTACCCCTCAAAATAACTCAACACACAGCCATTAATGTCTAAACCCCTGGCAACAAGAGTGAGCTCACCCCTAAGTAAAATTGTTAAAATTGGGCCCAAATAGCCATTATCTCTCCCCAGTGTCATGTGACTCATTAGTGTTACAAAGGTCTCAGGTGTGAATGGGAAGCAAGTGTGTTAAATTTGGTGTTATCACTCTCACTCTCATACTGGTCACTGGAATTTCAACATGATACCTCATGGCAAATAACTCTCTGAGGATCTGAAAAAAAGAATTGTTGCTCTACATAAAGATAGCCTAGGCTATAAGAAGATTGTCAAGACCCTGAAATTGAGCTGCAGCACGGTGGCCAAGACCATACAACGGTTTAACAGGACAGATTCTACTCAGGACAAGCCTTGACATGGTCAACCAAAGAAGTTAAGTGCACCTGCTCAGTGTCATATACAGAGGTTGTCTTTCGGAAATAGACGTATGAGTGCTGCCAGCATTGCTGTAGAGGTTGAAGGGTTGGGAGGTCAGTCTCCCAAGTGCTCAGACCATATGCTGCACACTGCATCAAATCGGTCTGCATGGCTGTCGTCCCAGAAGTAAGCCTCTTCTAAAGATGATGCACAAGAAAGCCTGCAGTTTGCTGAAGACAAGCAGACTAAGGACATGACTTACTGGAACCATGTCCTGTGGTCTGATGAGACCAAGATAAACTTATTTGGTTCAGATGGTGTCAAGCATGTGTGGCGGCAACCAGATGAGGAGTACAAAGACAAGTGTGTGCTGCATGAGTGCTGCCGGCAATGGGGAGCTACAGTTCATTGAGGGAACCATGAATGCCAACATGTACTGTGACATACTGAAGCAGAGACTGGGCCGCAGGGTAGTATTCCAACATGATAATGACCCAAACACACCTCCAAGATGACCACTGCCTTGCTAAAGAAGCTGAGGGTAAAGGTGCTGGACTGACCAAGCATGTCTCCAGACCTAAACCCTATTAAGCATCTGTGGGGCATCCTCAAATGGAAGGTGGAGGAGTGAAAGGTCTCCAACATCCACCAGTTCTGTGATATCGTCATAGAGAAGTGGAAGAGGACTCCAGTGACAACCTGTGAAACTCTGGTGAACTCTATGCCCAAGAGGGTTAAGGCAGTGCTGGAAAATAATGGTGTCCACACAAAATATTGACACTTTGGGCCCAATTTGGACATTTTCACTTAGGGGTGTACTCACTTTTGTTGCCAGCGGCTTAGACATTAATGGCTGTGTGTTGAGTTATTTTGAGGGGACAGCAAATTTACACTGTTATACAAGCTGTACACTCACTACTTTACATTGTAGCAAAGTGTTATTTCTTTAGTGTTGTCACATGAAAAGATATAATAAAATATTTCCAAAAATGTAAGGGGTGTACTCACTTTAGAGAGATACTGTGTATATATATATATATATATATATATATATATATATATATATATTTGTCCCACACCTGCTTCATTACTTTTATAAGACTATGGTGCTCTTACCAATAGTGCCTACATATTTTCAGGCCATAATTGTTGAGCCTGGGTTTTGTTGTTACACCGCGGTCTTTAGTGTATTTTTGGTTAAATGGAATACTGTCAATTTGCTCATCTCACCATGCCTTAGTAAAATATACTTTATTGTGATACCTGTTTTTGTATCACTACAACGGCCTCAATGTATGTCTGTACATTTATTCAAGTTGAACTGTCATCCTCACATTTTTACTTGAAATTGTTGAAGATTGTTCAAGACATAATAAAACAGATTCAACATAAATATTGACCTGGGATCAAGGAAATTACCCGCAATATGACAATGCCATCTGCTGGAGGATATCAATCATAGCGATAATCAGATTGGATAGAAAACTATCCAGGGGGTGAGTGAGGGGTATCAATGTGGCTGGTGTTTGGAGGTGCGTGTATGTTATAAAATGCAGAGCCAGGCCATTTTCACTCTTTCTTAGAGCCCAGCCACAATACTGAACTTGAGAATGGACTTGTGTAACATATCAATGTTGCTCTTTTATTACTAGTTACTTTGTAACATAATTTAGATCTAATTAATTTATGTATGTTAAATTATGTAGCATAACTATAGGAACGGACAAGGACTTGTCAAACATTTGGGTGTTTTTTCTAGTGTACATTCTCTTTTTGTGAATGAGTAGGGATATTATGTACTTTTTAATCATTCACATGGGGGCTTTATCTGGGGCTCCCCTTATTTTTAAAGGGAGATTCCAGATTATGAAAAGCCCCCTGCCTGCAGACCCCCAACTACCACGTCAGTGTTTCTGACTGTAAATCACCTTGCACTCATGTTAATGAAGGCAAGGGCCTTTTCCCCACAATTTCTCCTGCGCTCAACATTAGTGCTAAGGCAATGGCAGTGGCGTAGAATAAAGAGATCACAAGAGGAACACAGGCCTTGCTGCCCTCCGAGGGCCAGGGGACACCCAAAAGAGCACTGCGATAGAATAGAAAAAGAGGGTGCACCAGCCTTGTGCATTACTCAAGTAAATTTATTAAGACCAAAGGATAAATATATATACTCACAAACAAACGTGGAAAAATAGGCATATCAGAGTCCACAAAGGAACAACAGCGACCAGGTCTTCAAGGCAGTGTCCAGCACGCCGAAGAATCCTATGGAAGGCTGACGCGTTCACATGCCTATTTTTCACATTTGTTTGTGGGTATATATATCTTATCCTTTGGTCTTAATAAATTTACTTGGGTAATGCGCAAGGCTGGTGCGCCCTCTTTTTCTATTCTAGGGCAAGGTGATTTGCCAGGGGTCCCCCCAATCAAGGTATCCCATGTTAAGAACATGTGGCCCGGTATGCTTTGGGGGTGAAGGTGAATGCATATAATACACCCCCCCCCCCATTTTTCTTGGCCCCCCAGGTTGCATGCTCTGATAAGAGTCTAGTATATTTTTTTTGGGGGGGGGGGCCCTCACACTTTTTTTTTCTTGTTTATTTTTTGCGCAAGGTTCCCCCTTAAAATCCATACCAGACTCAAAAGGATTTATTTCCTAAAACTGGAGAGTGCAAAATCTGGTGCAGCTGTGCACAGAAACCAATCAGCTTCCAGGTTTTTTTGTCAAAGCTTAATTGAACAAGCTAATGTTAAAAGTTTATCGACTACCATGCACAGCGGTACCATATTTTGCGTTCTCTACTTTTTGCAAATCAAGTCCATAATGTCTGGTATAGAATTTGGGGGGAACCGCATGCCCTATTTTTTTATGGGGTCCTATTTAAAATCCATACCAGACTTTAAAGCGGAGTTCCACACACATTTTTCACTCTTCACCATGCAGTACTAATATGCATCCTTAAAATGAATTGGTATTTTTTTTTTCACTTACCTGATTTATGCCTATATCTAATTTCACTTCCTCCTTTAGGGGCCGCGGCGCCATACGTAATTTCCGCCTTTGCATTGGCTCCTGGGAGATCTTGGTCAGCTTGACATGGCACAGCTCCAGTAACATTTAACATTGCCATCTATGGGAAATCTTGGTCAGCTTGACATGGCACTGCTCCAGTGCCATGTCAAGCTGACCAACATTTCCCAAAGAAACCAATGTTAAATATTACTGGAGCCATGCCATGTCCAGCTGACCAAGATTGCACCACACTGCACATGCGCAAGATCGGCAGGTGCATGCTGGGTAGCCAGCATGCACAGAATCCAGGAAGAAGGACACTGCGGCTTCAGATGCCCACACTAGAGATGGCCACGCTGTGCAGGAACTTCACAAAGTAAAAAAAGATGCTGCACAAATAGAAAACTGGGCATAGTTTACAGCACACCTTTGTTACATTGCACGAGGCATGAGTATTCCAGGGGTATTTTTTATCTTAAAAGTCATATTTCGGCCTGAACTCTGCTTTAAAGACCCAGTATAAATTTTGGTGGGAACCTCATGCTGTTTTTTTTTTACACTGTTATCGCTGTCGTTTGTTTACATTCACCTGTCAGTTGGGAATCCCCGGCTGTCAGTCAGGAGGAAGCTGTCCACATTTAGCAGTAGCAGTAATAATACCCCTGTTAAACATTTTGTTTCACTCTGCAGGCTGGAGGCTGACTTGGCTGAACACCTATTTATTTGGCCATTCACGCAAGATTCTAAATAGGCTGCAGCACACAGTGCAGAAGTCTCACTCATATTAATTATATCCCCTGCTGGTCAAATGTTCTTAGCCTATTAACTTTAATGGTCAAATGTTTTTAAGGTATTTTTCTTTTAGCTTTGAATGATAGCGGTTGTTACATTTACCCATGAAAGGCAACAAGGAATTTATTACCCACATTTTACTAAAATTAAGAGAATTATTCATTATGCATGCACAAATGTTGAGACATTCCCAAAGTGACTTTTCTTTATAAATGAGCCCCTAAGTGTCTGTGCTGGTATAAAATATTTTGAAGTGCAAACGTTACCTCATGTCTGTGCAGTTTAAAGTACTATGCAAAAACAAAGTTGTGGAAAGTTTTGTAAAATGTTTTTTTCTGCTGGGCTCTGTAATATTGAGTCACAGCTCACTCCACACTAAACTCCTCCCAGTGGATATACAGCAATGTTATATTCAATGCCATCTTGTGAATTCTGTTGAAAAGCCTCATTGTGTTACCTGGCTGGGCTATGAGTTTTGATGACCAACTCCTTTTGAATTAATGTACTAACAGAAGACCAGGCAGTGTATTTGCTGTTGGGGTCAACCTGAAAAAGAGCAAGCATAAAAAGTTAATAAAATAGTTTTCAAACATGTTTTATATAAATTGGTGACAGCACTCTAAGTTTACAAATGATGAAAAAACGTGTTTGCGATCCCCAACTTTTGTGCAAATTTATCAATAAATATTGTGTAAATAAATCAATAAACATTGTGTAAAATAAATAAATACCATTAAAAAAGAATCTGTGTTGTGTGCTCACTTATACCCCACATCTAATTGAAAAAATATATATATACAAACCCAATAAAAATTCCATAAATCACCATACACATAGATAAATTGCCTACAACTATGTGAAATCAAATTAACACATAACAAATTATCACCAAGTTGTTCAACTCACCTAATGTATTACATTCCATATTTCATATATATCAGTCCTTGGATCAATTCATCACAAATTCCAAGTGAATAAAGTGCAAATAAAGTGCCATAGATCAAAGTTGCGCTCTTGATACTTGAGCTCAGGTATCCTCATCCCACTTAAGCCCCGTACACACGATGCAAATTTTGGATGGGAATTTTCGTACGACCACCGATTGTCCGAAATTCTTACCATTCATATGCTCCTTTCAACAGCCAATTTAGATTTTTCGGACGACAAAAGCTAGATGTGCAGACTAGAAATTTTTTTTTCGTACTTCAAGGCAATGTCCAATTTTCATATCAGTACGGTTTTCGTCCGAAAAAAATAGTACGATAAAGACTACGCATGCTCAGAAACGAAAAAATACATACAAAGCTATTCAACACATTACGTCACTTCTGACGTTGAATACGGTCGTACAAAAATTTTCGTATTGTTAGTACGCTCTTCACTTTCGACATGAGACTAGCATTTTTTTTACAGCTCTTCGTGTTATTCAATGGCCCCTTAAAACGCCAAAGTTTTTGAACTGTAGAGGGCGTCGGCGTTAGTGATCTCTAACTAGAACGTGGGACCAGTGCGTTCCGAAGCAGCAGCGTCATGGCGTTTTTGACACAGAGCCGGCAAAATGCTCAATAACGTGGCTAAACGTTGTATACACAGCGTTAAGCCTCATCAGGTGTTCTATTCATAATCAATGGTTCCCTATGGGGGCCCATTGATTTGAATAGAAGTCGCACCAGAAGTCGGATCATGATGATCAGACTTGCGGCGCGACTTGCGTGCTGAGGATCTTGAAGGGGAACCGCCGCTGAAAAAACGGCGTAGGTTCCCCCCCAATATCCATACCAGACCCTTATCCGAGCACGCAGCCTGGCAGGCCAGGAAAGGGGGTGGGGACGAGCGAACGCCCCCCCCTCCTGGACCATACCAGGCCGCATGCCCTCAACATGGGTAGTATGGGTGCTTTAGGGCAGGGGGAGCTCTGTGCCCCCCCCACCCCAAAGCACCTTGTCCCCATGTTGATGAGGACAAGAGCCTCTTCCCGACAACCATGGCTGTTGGTTGTCGGGGTCTGCAGGCGGGGGCTTATCGGAATCTGGAAGCCCCCTTTAACAAGGCGGCCCCCAGATGCCAGCCCCCCACCCTATGTGAATGAGTATGGGGGTAAAACGTACCCCAACCCATTCACCTGAAAAAAAAAGTGTCCAAAAAAAACACACTACACAGCTTTTTAAAATATTTTATTAAATCAGCTCCGGTGTCTTCTCCCCTTTTCTTCTTTCTTTAGCTCTTGCGGGGTCTTCTGTCTTCTGCTCTTTTGCCGCTGTCTCCTCAGCTGGCTTCTCCCTCTTCTCTTCTGGAGATGTTGACTCATCACTCTCTCCCACTCGAATGCCGGTCCGTGCTGTGCAGTTGCCTTATATTGGCATGGGGCAGGGCCACCGCAGACGTCATCCTGAGCCCCGCCCTTATGATGTCCCATCCTGGGGCTGGGCATCCAGATTCCGATAAGCCCATACTCCCCATGTTGAGGGCATGCTGCCTGGTATAGCCCGGGGGGGGGGGGGGGGGGCTCTCGCAGTACTTTGGGTTCTCTTGGACAGACATCTGAGCGGGGACAATCCTCAGCAGGTCAGGTGGAATCAGGTAGGAATGACTGCTTATTTTTTCAAGCAATTTTAACAAGTACGGCACCTACTCCCAAGTAGGGGATCCAACTCATACCTCAAATCAATTTGGATCCGGGTCCAATCAAACCCAGGATCGCACAATTATAAATCTCTCTGGGCACTGTCTGACAGAGGACGAGGTTGGGATCCTTCAGAGGGGTTTCAGCTTCTGTCCCCTAGAAAATCTAGACAAATTTACTCTGATAAAAGATCATCTTTTTGTTCGTAAGATTCTACTTAAAAATCTATATTGTAAACAAAACACTAACGCACAATTTACAAATAAAGAAAATGTAGCCCTGGATCAATTGATTTCCCTACTTGAGAAAAGTGACAACTCCGATCTAATCGATCAGGTCGATCTCCCTAAACCACTATCCCTTACTGAGACAATTACGAACAAGTCTGAAACTCCCTCAAGTGACGCTTCAAAATTAAAAAAGAAGAAGTCCAATCAGTTCCCAGCACTAAGTACAGACTCTAATGCAGCGGCATTTCTAACATTAGTCAATAGAGATCTTAACATCAATAGGCAGAGATCTGATAATATGAATGAACAACAAAGAAATACACTCCACACATTGTCTGCCAATAACCAAATCACTGTTAAACCATCCGACAAGGGTGGAAATATTGTGATAATGGACAATTGCCAATACACAACAATGTACAAAAAATTCTTAAAAATCAGGATTGGTATTGACGCATCACTGCAAGCATAGTTGAGAAAAATAATTCCGACTATTATTATTATTATTATTATTTGTTTGATTATTTATGGAATTGTTTTATATTAGGGTTGCGCCTATACCACTTTTTTGCCACTGAGTATGAGTACCGATACTTTACCTTAGGTAGTCGCCGATTTCAATTACCGATACCAATTACTGATACCTATTTTTTGGCCATGCGACTGTTTTTTAAAGGGAATGAAGAATTCTGTTTGTTTTCTTTATGATATGAGGAACGGTAACTTCAAAAGACATGTTAAATTATAATGTCAATGACATGTAAACATTACAACAAGTTCACACCCAACCAAGTGCAATACAGTTCTGTAGTTTAGGTATGAGGAGGAGCAAGAACACTAGAACAGTATCATTCTCACTCAGTCAAAAACTGAAAAAGACATAGCATTTTATCATTGATGGACGCAGCCGCTATTCTTGACATGTGGGGTTTATGCAGCTTTCACTAGGAGTGGACTAGCCAGAACGTAGTTCAGCTCAAAGCAGACACAGCCCCTCCCAGGGGGCAGTCCTCACTTGGCATAACCCCTCCAGCCCTGCTCAGCAACTCTGTTCGTAGCAAGCAGTACAAACTCAACAGAAGAGGGGTGGGTGCTGCGTCCCTCCCCTCTTCTCTTGACATGTGGGGATGTCCCAAAGCAGTGTCACAACGAGGGGTGGGCAACAAGAACAACAGTACCCAACAAAAGAGTTCTCCGGGAGGTGCCAGATGCACCTCACACCACCGCCTGCAAAAATTTGCCTCCAAAAACAGCATCAGAAGATGCTGCAACATCAACTCTGTAAAACTTGGAAAAAGTGTGCACCAAGGTCCAAGTGGCCGCCTTGTACACCTGAGAAACCGACACCTGGTGTCGGAAAGCCCAGGAAGTACTAATCGCCCTGATAGAGTGAGCTGTGACCGTAAAGGGGGGCTCCTGGCCCCGAACAGCATAAGCACGGGTCACCGTCTGTCGTATCCAATGGGAAATGGTGGCCGACGAGGCCGCCATTCCCTTGCGCAGGCCCTCCACAGCGACAAAAAGCGCATCGGACCTCCGAAACGAGGTTGTGGCTGCCAGATACAGCCGCAAAGCCCTAACCACATCCAGGGAATGCAAAGCAACTTCCTTAGGATGAGAATGGCGTGGACACAGCGAAGGGAGTACAATGACCTCATTGATGTGAAACGAAGAGACCACCTTCGGTAAGAAGGAGGGAGAGGGGTGCAAAACCGTCTTGTCCCTATGTATGACCAAGTACAGGGACCTACAGGACAAAGCCGCCAGCTCAGACACCCGCCTGGCGGATGTAATAGCCACCAGAAAGGCCACTTTCTGCGAGAGCAGTTGCAGGGAAATTTCCCTGATATTTTCGAAAGGCGGCTTCTGGAGCACAGAAAGGACCAGATTAAGGTCTCAAGGTGCCAAAGGCGACCGTACCTGGGGAGAAACATGATGAACCCCCTGGACAAAGGTACGAATCAGGGAATGCGTCGCCAAGGGACGCTGAAAAAGAATCGCCAGGGCAGAAATCTGCCCCTTAAGCGTGCTCAATGCCAACTTGTGATCTAGGCCCTGCTGAAGGAAGGCCAGCAACCAAGCCACCGAGAAAGAACGGGGGTTTCAACCCCCCGCGTCGCACCAGGCAATGTAAGCCTTCCAGGTGCGGTGATAGATCTTCCACGAAGTGGCCTTACGTGCCTTGAGCATAGTGGGAATGACAGACTCAGAGAGTCCCCTATCTTTTAACACCTGGGACTCAATAGCCAGGCCGTTAAAGCCAGCGAGGGTAAAGCAGGGTGCAAGATAGGTCCCTGTGAAAGTAGGTCCTCGCGAAGCAGGAGCCGCCAGGGAACATCGACCACCATCCGCACCACGTGGCCAATCTGGCGCTACCAGAATGGTTGGGATCCCTTCAGCCTCTATACTGCGCAGCAGGCGCGGGAGTAACGGAAGTGGAGGGAAGGCATAGAGCAGCCGGTATCGAGACCATGGCGCCACGAGGGAGGGCATCCACTGAGTCTGCCAGCGGATCCCTTGCTCTGCTCACGAAGACCTGCACCTTCCGATTGTGCCGGGATGCCAGTAGGTCACGTGCCCCACTTTAGACAAATCTGGCGGAACACCTCCAGATGCAGGGACCACTCTCCCTGATCCAGCTTCTGGCGACTGAGATAGTCCGCCTGCCAATTCTCGACGCCCGGGATGTGAACGGCGGAGATTGCCGGCACATGAAGCTCTGGCCACCGCAGAATGTGGGCCACTTACGACGCTGCTGCAGCGCTTCTCGTTCCCCCTGATGGTTCACGTAAGCCACAGCTGCGGCATTGTCTGACTGGACCCGAACAGGATGCCTGTGCAACCTCCCCGACCAGTGGGAGAGGCAAAGCCTGATCGCCCGCAGTTCCAGCATGTTGATCGGGAGACGGGACTCTTCCGGAGACCAGCGGCCCTGGGTCGATGACCTCCCCAGGACCCCTCCCCAGCCGTATAGGCTGGCATCTGTCCTGATCACCGTCCAGTCCACGGGAAGAAACAACTTCCCCAGCTCCAAGGTCGGGGCCCGTAGCCACCAGGTGTGGGAGCCTCGAGTCCGGTGATCCAAACTGATCACCCGATCCAGAGATATCGGAGACTTGTCCCACCGCAGCAGGACTGCCCGCTGCAGGGGCCGGGTATGACTCTGTGCATAAGGCACCGCCTCGACGGAGGAGACCATCAGCCCCAACACCCGCATGCAAAATCTGAGAGAGGACCACCGCTGGGACAGCAGGGTCCGCACCGCCACTTGGAGCATCAAGACCTTGGCAGCAAGAACCGACGTGACGGAGTCAGCACCGACTTCAGATGGTTAATCACACAGCCGAAGTCCCGCAGGAAACCGAGGGTGATGTCCACACTGTCCGTCAGGGCTGAGGCCGACTCTGCCCGCAGGAGGAGGTCGTCGAGATATGCCGCTACTGCTATGCTACACAGCAGAGCCAGTACTGGGGCTAGGAGCTTGGTGAAAACCCGTGGGGCTGAGGCCAGACCGAACGGGAGGGCCATAAACTGGTAGTGGAGATCCCCCACTGCAAAGCGCAGGAAGAGCTGGTGGTGCACGCATATGGGCATGTGTAAATACACGTCTTTGATGTCCAGGGAGGCCAAGAAGTCTCCACGACGAAGCGCCGCCACCACAGAGCGAACAGATTCCATTCTGAATTTCCGTGCCCTCACAAAGAGGGCCTTCAGGTCCAGAACAGGCCTGACCCCATCTTTTTTTGGAACTACAATGAGATTGAAATAAAAACCGCGGAAACGTTCCGCAGAAGGAACCGGGACAATCACTCCCTAATGGAGCAGGATGTGCACGGCCTCGAACAGGGTCTGCAGTCGTTCCGGGGGAAGCCTCAGATTAAAGGCGAATAACCTGTCCGGGGTTGGGGTCCGCGAACTGTAAGCGGGTGGGGGCGACCCATCATGCGGAGGAGGACTTCTCCTCTGCCTTTTCGGACATACGCTGCCAGGGACGCTTCTGGCCCCCCGCGGGGGCCTTGGCGGGCTGAGAGACCTTGTTCAAGGCATGTTCGAGGCATGTGGCGCACAAAAAAAACTCTTGAGTAGAGAAGGAAGGGCCCGTCCTGCGCCGGGGCTCCTTGCCCCTTCTGGGCTCCAGAAGGAAAGTGCTCTTCCCCCAGTGTAATTCTTGATGATCTCGTTAAGGGAAGCCCCAAAGAGGCGACCCCCTTCAAAAGGCAGGTCCGTCAGGCCCTTCTTTGATGCCTGGTCTCCTGACCAGCATCTAAGCCAAAGCAGACGTCTGATGACGGTTGAAAACATGGACAGTTTGGACAGCATGGGGGCCATGTCGAGAGCCGCATCACAGAGATACTTAAGGCCCTGGATCAGCTAGTCTGCCATCTGCACAGGTTCCGGAGGGGCCTGGAGAGTCACCAAAGCCTGGTGCACAATGGTCACCCACTCCGTAAGCGCCTGTGCCACCAGCGCAGACGCCAGCGTCGGCCGCATAGCCGACCCTGCGTCCAGGAACATAGCCTTGGACACCGCCTCAGTTCTCCTGTCGGACGGGTCCTTGAAGGATGGAGAGCCCTCCATCGGAATAGTAGTCGCTTTGTTAAGACGAGCCACCGACGGGTCCACCGTCGGGGAATTCCACTTCTGCAACAGGGTATCCTCAAAGGGATAACGCACAGAAAAACGTTTAGGCATGGCGAACGACCCCTGAGGACGCCGCCACTCCTTGTAAACAAACTGATCAAAGTACAACAAATAGGGGAACGCCTTAGGCCTCCAGGCCGGCTTATGCGACCCAAAAGTGTACGGCGCCCCCTGAGTCGCAGCCGGGCCCAGCTTCAGCGTCTCACGAACCGCTGAGACCAATGAGCCCACCAGAGCGCGTTCGCGAGCCGTGGTGGCCCCTGAATGCTCCTCCTCCTCATCCAAGGGGCCCCCGAGTTCACCATCTGACAGCTCCAGGGGGGTCCCCGACACTGCGGAGCCCCCCCTCCGGCTCAGAGTCCTCCCCAGAGGAGGGGGTGGCCGTTTACTGGCACCCCATGGTCACGGATCGGCTCTGCCCTGGAGAAGTATCCCTCCAGGAGGGCCGTCAAAGTGTGCAGTGGAACCACCGGTCCCAGCGCTGCCTGGTCCCCACCGGAGACCCCTGGCTGAGAAGCCTCAGCTTTGGCCACCATAGCCCGTGCCCCGGAAGACACCACCGGACTTGTGTGTCCCACACCGCCCCACAGTCGCTGCACTAGGGCCCCAGAGGTTCCCAGGAGGACTCACCCACCACCCCAGGAGCTGCTCTGCTGTAGCTGCCTGTCCCTCTGCTCGTGATCCCCACGTGTCAGGAGAGCGCTTCTGGCCTGTATCCACACCAAGAGAAGCAGGGTCACCCACCCAGCCAGCAATCTAAGCCAGGATACGGCGGACCACACAAAAATGGCCGCCGTAGGCACTAGAGGCCAAACGCAGAGGCTGGCTACCGCAAAATGGCGGCTGTTACCTACATGCGGCCGACTACAGGAAAATGGCGGCTGTGTATAACACACAGCCGGCTAAAGGAAAATGGCGGCCGTGTATAGCACACGGCCAGCTACAGGAAAATGGTGGCCGTGCGCACATGCGTCTGGATACAGGCAAATGGCGGCCGCTACTCGCCCGCCGCCCATCCAGGCAGGGAGAGCTACAGCCCCGGGGGGGGGAGGTGGGGGGGGGCCAAACCAGAGGATAGGCAGGAGACCTATACCGCGGAAGGGGGGGGAACACCACCCACCACCCCCCCTTATTCCCCCGACCTCCGCAGGGGGGGTGGGGGAGTACCCACCACTCTAGACGGGCACAGCGGGTAGCCACCCGAAGCAGTCCTGCCACCCCGCCGATTTGGGGGGAGCTGCCTGCCACGCAGCACCCGTGACACGGACACCAGGTGCCCGGTCCAAGGCCTGACGCGGCCGACCCCGCGTACAGCTAAGGGTCGGCTCGCATCCGTCGGCCGCGCTGGGGAGACTCCATGGATCTAGGATATCCAGCCTGTCACCCAGCCGGCTACTTGATTGTATTCTTCATCAGAATTCTTGAAGAAAAAAAAAACACGAAAAAAAGAATGGGGAACCGCAGATCCCAGCAGGGAGCCAGGTCCTACTCCTTGCACTAGGCATAAAAAACTGAGTTGCTGAGCAGGGCTGGAGGGGTTATGCCAAGTGAGGAATGCCCCCTGGGAGGGGCTGTGTCTGCTTTGAGCTGAACTACGTTTTGCCTAGTCCACTTTTAGTGAAAGCTGCATAAACCACACGTCAAGAATAGAGGCTGCGTCCGTCAATGAACGATTGTGTGCTTGCTTCTAATTCAACTCCTTACAGATTTTTGAAAGAAACACATTTCACAGTCAAAGAACAAATTATTTATTTGTTCCAGGATGGCAAGGAGGATGTGTTATCACTTAGCAGTAGCACTGCAGTAAGGCCTCATGCACAATGCAGCTCAAAGCAGCTGATGGTGTTTGAGACGTTTGAGCCATTTCTCTGCCGGTTAACTTCTCTCCATGTTGTTAGCCTATGATATGTGTCCATTGGCCAGGCATTGCCCACGATAGGTGTTTCAGGAGTTTAGTGGCAGGCAGGCAGAAGAAAAAATCCAAATGAAACCATAGGAATTTTTTCTGCCTGTAAACTTCCCTGCCACTAAACTTCTGAAAACACCTAAAGTGTGCAATGCATGCCTGGCCATAGACAGTTTGACACATAGGCCAACAAGGAGGGGAGTTAACACAGAGAAATAGCTTAAAACAGCTCAAACACCTGGAGCAGCTGATTTGAGCTGCATTGTTCAACTGTGCATGATGCCTTGCCATGAAAGCTCAAATTTCAGAAAAACAGAAATGTCAGCATGACATCATGTTTTAAACTTTACTTTTAAACTTGGATAAATAATGTTAGGCATGAGGAGCAAGAACGGTACCTCAAGCATAGCATTATAGTAAGGCCCTGCACAATGCAGCTCAAAGCAGCTGCTTGCTCCACCAGGCATTTGAACTTTTTCTATGCCTGTTGACTCCCCCTCCAAAGCCTCCATGTTAGCCTATGTGACTGACTGCTGTCCATGCACACTATATGAGGTTTCAGGAGTCTAGTGGCAGGGCAGTTTACAGGCAGCAGGCAGAAATGACTTCCAAAGATAAATCTTGGGTTTTTTTTCTGCCGGTAAACTTTCCTGCCACTAACCTCTGGCGGAAACTGCATATAGTGTGACTCACACTGACTGCGCAATGGACACACAGGCTAACTATGGAGAGGAGTCAACAGGCAGAGAAACAGCTCACACACCTTAAAGAGTAGCTGCTTTGAGATGCATTGTCCAACTGTGCATGAATTTTTATGCCTTCAAAAAACATGAAAACTCAGATTTCACAGAAAAAAATGTCATAATTGACGACGTGTAACATTACAGAACAGTTCAACTTTACAACCCAAGTGGCACAGTGCAATCCAGTAGTTTAGTTAAATAATGTAAGGCATGAGGAGGGTGAACTAGAAGTTCTAGAACAGTACCTCAAACTTACATTATTTTGTAAAAAATGTGTAAACTTTTTTTTCAGATATAAAACCTTTTTTTATGCGCTTGCTTCTAGTTCAACTTCTTAAGAAACTTGTGAAAGAAATAGATTTGTTCATTCAAGGATGGCAAGGAGCCAAGGAAGGACCAATGACTGCAGTAAGGCCTCATGCATAATACCAGCTGAAAGTAGCTGCTTCTACAGTTCACAAAAACCCTTGTTGGAGCAGTTGCTTTGAGGATGAGCTGAAGGGTGCAACTGTGCATGATGCCTTGTACAGTAAAGGACAGGTGTTGGATTACTTTTCCAATTCAAATGCAAGTGTCAAGTTTTTTTTAAGAAACAGAGGAACCTCTGCATGTTCAGTTAGAAGGCAGTTTCTGGTGTCAGTCAGTATGTGTGACACTGCACTGAACAATCTCTCACTTTCCACACTACTGCAAGGAGCTGAAAGATACTTTTGTGCCATTTGGCCCAGAGTGGGAAATTGTAGTTTATTAATACCCAAGAGGTTTGTCCGAACTAGGCACGGTGACCTCTCCAAGATATGCTTCGAGTTGTATAGTTGCAGCTGTGGGAGCACTGTTCTAAAATGTAGATGAAGAAGCAATTTCTTGAAAAACACTGTTGGTTGGTGTGAGGCTTTTTGGCAGATGGTGTTTTGTCGGGTGTAGCTGCCTGTACAGATATTTCTTGCATTTTCAGCAGGAACATTTCTTTGGCCTGCCTGCCAGCATCTGCATTTGAGAAGAACTGATCATTAGATCTAGAAGAAGAAAAGCAAGACAACAATGTCAATCATGCAAGGCCAGCAAAGCAACAATAATAACTGTGGTAGCTTGCTGTGGGGTCACTGCTAGAAGGAGAGGAGCCAGGAGAGCCGACGGGTGACCCAGCAGAAAGAGTTGGATTGGACGTAAACTAAGTAACCAAAAAAACAAAGCAATGCATGATATTAGTAGGCAGCAGCAATAATTACCTACCTTGGATTGAGTAAGGTAGCGATGCAGTAAAGTGGGTTTTGCTCCATGTCAGAGAAGCGTTTCTGCAAAGCAGCAAGAAATGTGTTCTTCATCATTTTAACACCGTGGTCCTCATCCATTTCTATCTATAACAATCTCTGTAGCACTGTGATTGCAGGAATTACATCTGAGGCAAAAGAATCTTCACAACTCACATGCCGAGTCAATTCTTCAAAGGGAACCAAGATGTTGATCACCTTTTCCATGAGATTCCACTGATTTGCAGTGATAGTTGCAGGCAGCTCATGTTCTGACGCATATACTCCAATGGCCCACTTCTGTTCAGAGACTGCAGCATGTAAAAAGTGCCAGCTGTAGTGTATGTGCCACACATGAAAGACTCTGAAGACCAGCATCTTCCACACCTTTTATCACATTTCTGGCATTTTCCCAGACTACCACATGGACAGAACTTTTGGGAATGGCCCAAGTGTCAAGCATTTCTTCAAGTATGCTTGTTATAGCTTGGTCTGTGTGAGAGCCTTGAAATTTCTTTGCATGGAGCATGACTTGCTGCAGAGAGAAACTGACATCAATCCATTGTGCAGTTAAGCTAATTGCAGACACACGACTTACGCTACTGCTCCAAATGTCCGTGGTGAAACTGATAGCCTTTATGTCCTCCTGCACCATGTTGGTAATTTGTTTCTTCACTGTGTTGTGTAAATGAGGCAAGATGACATCTGTGATGTAACAGTGACTGGGAATTTCGTACTTAGGTCCAAAAGATTCAGAAGTCGGCGAAAACCCACATTGTCAACTACTGATAGTGGCTGATCGTCAAGAACGATGAATTGGGTAACTGCCTCAGATATTTTTATAGCCATTGGGTTATCCAAGGAATATTTTTCACGTCTTGCAAGGGTTTGTTGAAATGTCAGCTGCTGAGTGCCAGTGCTAGCAAAGGTAAAATCTCCATGCTCACTCTTGTGTTTCATTTTGAGGTGTTTTATGAGATTACTGGTATTATAAGGACTAACTTTTGGTCCTCCTCTTGATATTTTTGCAGAATAAAGTTTGCAGTCTGCAATGCGTTTGTTGGTTTCACTGGTTTCAAAAAACTTCCAGACTGCTGACATCTCTGGGGGGAAAAAAAGCGGAAAAAAAAAATTGAGCTTTTAGAAATGCCATGGTTTTCAAACATTCACACATGACACGTCTAAGTTCTAACTCAGTAAAACAAACATCTGACCGATTTTCAAAGATGAAATGAAGCTCTGCTGTACTCACAGATTGTCGTTGTTTGTTCTTCCTGCAGCCATGCGAGTATCCATCATCTTGGTATGGCCAAGTAACCCAGTGGAGAACAGAAAATCCATTTGGTGTGACCTTGGATTACGGTAACAGAAGCAGAACGCTACAAAAAAAACAGAGAATGTACTTGAGAATCCAGCCAGCAACATAAACTGCAAATTACCATGTGACTAGATGGACAAATGCAAGGCAAAGGTGCAAAGAAAAAAAAAGGCATACAAAAATGCATTGTAAAAAAAAAACTTGCATGCTGCAGCAGTAGATTACTTCTCAAATTGTAAAGGAAAGGGTGCACATTGTATACACAGCTGGACAAGGGACAAGAGACATGTGGGTGCCTGGGACATGTAAAGTGTTGTACAGTGCTCACTAGCCTCCATGTAAGCAGAGAGAGACATGCTGTGGTGTGGGACATGTAACACAGGTAACTCACTGGCCTCCATGTAAGCAGAGAGAGACATGCTGTGGTCTGGGACATGTAACACAGGTAAATCACTGGCCTGGCCTCCATGTAAGCAGAGCGAGACATGCTATGGTGTGGGACATGTAACACAGGTAACTTACTGGCCTCCATGTAAGCAGAGACATGTTGACGGTGGTGTGGGGCATGTAACAGTTAACTCACTGGCCGACGGCCGCCATGTATGCAGAGAGAGACATGCATTGCTGACTGTGGTGTGGTTGTGGGACATGCAACACAGCACTCACTGGCCGGCCCACCATGCGGGGCATATAGTAGCACAAAGACAGGAGAGGAGAGGAGACAGCACTCACTGTCTGACATGCGGCACATGGTGTAACCGCGCTCACCATAAGACATACAGCCTGGAGGAGACAGAACCACAGTTGCGTCATGTAACAGCACTCACCGCAAAATGGAGGGCCTCAAATCTTTATCTGCTCCCGACATCCGCACACGCTGACGTCACTTCCGTTATCCGTTTCCGGGATCAGCCAATTTTCGCGAGTACCAATACTCGCGAAAAGGCCGAGTATCGGTGCCGATACCGATGCATCCCTATTTTATATATATTTATTTTTGGTTAGATGTGCGATATATAAGTGAACACACAACACAGATTTGTTTTTATTGGCATCTATTTGTTTTCACAATATTTATTGATTTATTTACACAATATTTATTGATATATTTGCACAAATGTAGGGCATCACATATACTTTTTTTCATTATTTATAAACTCAGGAGCGCTGTAATAAATTTGAATAAAAGTTTTTGAATACCACTAGAGGGCACCATTGTGACAGCAACTTGAGAATATATGATCATAACCACTCCTGGCTCAGGTAGTTTGTTTTTTTTATAAAATACGTTTTCTAACATGGGTGAAATGAAAGCGATTGTAAAGGTTCAGGTTTTTTTTTTTTTATATATAAATAACAAATGTCATACTTACCTCCTCTGTGCAAGGGTTTTGCACACAGTGGCCCCAATCCTCCTCTTCTGGGGTCCCCCAGCGGCACCTCCCGGCTCCTCCCCGCATCGAGTGACCTGTCAGGGAAGCGCTTATCCTGGGGTCACCTGTGCGGGCGCGCTCCCGAGTCCTGCTTCTGCATCACCTGACACAGACAGCAGGACTCGGCCCGTCTCTTACGTCATTGGATTTGATTGACAGCAGCGAGAGCCAATGGCTGTGCTGTTATCGATCTATCCAATGAGGACCCGAGACACTGGCTGGAGTGGGTGTGCTCGTCCCCGGCGCGGGAACGATAGAGCTCAGGTAAGTAAACGGGGGGCTCTGGGGGCTGCTGCACAACAAAAGTTTTTTCACATTAATGCATAGAATTAATGTGAAAACTGTGAGGGTTTACAACCCCTTTAACCACTTCCCGACCGCCTGCCGTGTTTGCACGGCGGCAGTCAGGATGCTAAGCGCGAATCACCGTAAAAACACGGCCATCGGCGAACAGCCGCTAGGGGGCGCGCACGCGCCCGCCGCACTCCTGAGGAGTGTGCCCGCGGCTCGGGCGGTCCCGATGTCCGCCGGCGAGCCACGATGCGCGGCCACAGGCAAAGAACGGGGAACCGCCGATGTAAACATGGAGGTTCCCCGCTCTGTTAGTAGGGGCATGGGTGATCTACTGATCCCTGTCACTGGGATCAGTTAGATCTCTCATGCCCATGTTAGTCCAACCCCCCCACAGTAAGAACACACCCAGGGAACACAGTTAACCCCTAGCCCCCCCCCCCAGGTTAACCCCTTCACTGCCAATGACATTTATACAGTAATCAGTGGACATTTACATTTCTGATCACTGAATAAATGTCATTGGTCCCAAAAAAGTGTCAAAAATGTCCGACATGGCCGCTGCAATATCGCAGTACCGCTAAAAATCGCAGATCGCCGCTATTGCAAGTAGAAAAAAATAAATAAATAAAAACCCCAGAAATGAATTCTCATCATTCGTAAATGCGGCCACTTTTGCGCAAACCAATCAATAAACGCCGATTGCAATTTTTTTTTTATCACAAATATGAGGAATTATATAAATCGGCCAAAAACGGTGAAAAAAAAGGGATTTTATTAAAACTTACCGTAAAATCCTTTTCTCCGAGTTCACTGACAGACGCAGCTCTCCATTACGTGTGGGTTTATGCTGGCCTCACTAGGAGTTAACTAGGCAGGGAAAAGAAACAGCTGGCCCCTCCCATGGGGCATCCTCTCTTCCCACATAAACCCCCTCCATAGTATAGCTCATCAGTTCGTACACAAGCCGTACAAAGAACAGAGCACAGAGGGGTGGGTGCTGCATCTGTCAGTGAACTCGGACGCTAAAAATCGCCATGACGCTATAACGTCGCCGGTACAGCCTGTAAAAACTGTGAAAAAACCCTGGTTAC